>BSBK01007573.1:7500-395000 GCA_027943335.1 Chamaecyparis obtusa | reverse complement strand
TTGACATGCCAAATTAAAAATATTTGACTCTGCCAGAATGGAGAGAGGTTATTTTATGCCTCAAAAACATGGTACAATAGCATATGATGATTTTACGATACCTCTCATAGGGTCTAAGATATGATCCTCAAAAGATCATTGCACAATCGTGCTTAGTGAACCTTGGGTACACTTTGGTCCGACATGTTCGCGAACGTTATAGTGACTCTATGGTTGAAACAAGGTTGTCACTAGCATTTACCCACCCAAAAATATCTAATGGAATATATCATTCAGTACCAGGATGAATGGTTTGAAAGAAGCCCAGTGGTGCAACTTTCAACTTACCTTCACTACAAGGTTTGGCATCAAGCGAGATTGGCGTGACAAATTTTAAAAAATTTGAATCTGTTAAAATGGAGAGAGGTTATTGCAGCCCTCAAAAAAAAAGTCCTACTTCATCTCATGGTTCTTTTATACCTTTCATGAGGTATGAGATACAAGCCTCGAAAGATCAATACCCAATTGTGCTTAGTGTACCTTAGGGATACTTTGGTCTGACATGTTTGTGAATGTTCTAGTGACTCTGTGGTCAAAACGTGGTTGTTACTAGAATTTACCCACCCAATGAGAGCTAATGGTGTAGACCATTTGGTGCCAGGATGAATGGTTTGGAAGAAACCCAATGATGCAACTTTCAACCGACCCTCAATGCAAGTTTTGGCATCAAGCGAGATTGGCATGCCAAATTCAAACAAATTTGAATCTCCCAGAATAGAGAGAGGTTATTGTAGGCCTCAGAAATAGGGTCATGTGGCATCTCATGGTTTACCAATACCTCTCACAGGGTCTAAGATACAAGCCTCAAAAGATCACTACTTAATCATGCTTAGTGAATCTTGGGGACACTTTTGTCCGACATGCTCACAAACATTCTAGTGAATCTATGGTTGAAATGGGGTTGTCACTAGAATTTACCTGCCCAATGAGAGATAATGGCATAGACCATTTGGTGCCAGGATGATTGGTTTGGAAAAAACCTAGTGGTGCAACTTTTAACTGACCGTCACTACAAGTTTTTCCATCAAAGGAGATTAGCATGCCAAATTCAAACAAATTCTAATCTCCTAGATCGGAGAGATTTTATTGTAGGCCTTAGAAAAATGGTCTTGTACCATTTCAAGATTTTTTGATACCTCTCATGGTGTTTGAAATATGAGCCTAGAGAGATCTTTTCCCAATCGTGCTTAGTGCACCTTGGGGACACTTTGGTCCGACATGTTCACAAACATTCTAGTGACTCTGTGGTGGAAATGAGGTTTTCACTAGAGTTTAACTGTTAGGAATAAGGTGTCTCAACCTTGGATAATTCCTATTCTTATTATTTGTTTTGTAAAATGTATTTCTTGCAAATAATGTTGATGTGTCAACACCTTGAATTATGTGTAAGGAGATTATGGCTAAAATGGTTATGACAGATTCCTATGACACGTAAGAGCTATGTCAGGAAGTTTCAATGACAGGTGAAGACATGTGGCAACTAATAAATTTGAGTACTATACACTCTTCCCCAATCGTGGGGTTCGGGGCATTGCCCTAAAAAAAATTTTGGGGTTCCTATTTTCTCGGAGAATGGTAAAACCCTAATACGGTTATCTTTGGGAGTAGCCCTAAAAAGTGAACTGCATGATATAAGCCTTTTTAGGGTTGGAAAGAGAGATGATGTGAGTGTACTGTTGGAATGTTTTATGCTGCCATGATTTTTCTTCAAGGGTTTAGAAATCTTCTGAAAGAACTTGCATTGCAAGTGTATTGTAAGCTGTAATAGTTTTGATCAATACATTGTGCAGGTTTTTGAGTGCTGGGGTTTTTACCAAAAGGTTTCCCCAGGGTATATCATTGTGTCATTCTCTATTTTTCTATATATATGGTATGTGGTTGCAATATCTTTGTTAAAGTAGTTAATGAATCTGAAATTGTAAGGATTTAAAAGAATTTGCACAATACACTCCTATAGAGATTAGCATAGGAAGTTGTTTCCGCACCTGAGTTTCCTTACATTAACCACCCAATGAGAGCTAATGGCATAGACCATCTAGTGCCAGCATGAACAGTTTGGAAGAAACCTAGTGGTGCAACTTTCAACTGACCCTCACTACAAGTTTTGGCATCAAGCAAGATTGGCGTGCAAAATTCAAAAAAATTCAAATCTTCCAGAACAGAGAGAGGTTATTGTAGGGCTCATAAACATGGTCCTCTAGCATCTCACTATTTTTTGATACTTCTCACAGGGTCTAAGATATGCGCCTTGAAAGATCACTAATAAACTACAACTGATTTAGAACCTAATAGAAGATCTGTGACTAGAGATCACCGAGTTGATGATTAGATATGTAATATGATTAAATCAGTAATATATTGTCATTGATGTCAACTAGTTTGACAACACTTATCTTGGAAGTTACAATACCTAAACATATGTAGAAAAGGAGAAAAAGAGATGAAGAATAGAAATATCTACATGAGGAAGATGTATATGATAGATGAGGATAAGGAATACATTGGGTAACTTTTTGATGAGTCTATGACCCTATGTTATTGACTTGATTATGTTTCATTCATCTATGATGAGGAAAAGAGTTGAAAGACACAAGGAAGTGTGGTTGGTTGATGAAGCATCACAGTATACATCGAGCAGTGTAGTGTATACCAAGCACAGTATAAACTGAGCTTGTGTTCACTGACACATTTCTTTGTTAACTGAGCAGGAGAAAGGAACTAAATGATTAGTTTAGCTGATAAGGATTGATGAGTTGTTAAGTAAATTGAAATCAGAGATGGAGATAATGTTTGTTATGAAGATCAACAACTAGCATAATTCAAGGAAGATCTAAAGGATGGAATTAAAATGTGTTATTGGCACATTAGCAGAGAAAGGTTTAAGCAGCAAAATGGACAAAGGAGAATAAGCGGCAAAATCTTGTGGAGGAAAAGAAAATGGTTCACTTGTCTATTTAAGAGACTAGGGTTTCATTATGAAACTTATGTTGGAAGAAGGAGACTGTAGAATTATCACATGAACAAGCTTCATGTATCCCTAATCAAACTAGTTAATAAGAACTGAACTACGGAGTTTACCAAGTGTCAGAAAGCTATTACTGAGCGACATTAAGTCATTGATTATTATTGATATAGAATTGATATATTGATTAGAGGATTTGAAGGAGATTAATATAGAACTGATAATCTACAATTGAAGTTGTATTGTAATCAGATCACCTACTATTATAGTTTAACCATTGTATACAGACAAATCTCTTAATAGAGTGGACTAGGAAAGTCTTATATGTATCATTCATAGAATGAACATTTTTATCCTGTCAACCCCATAGTGAATGTTGGTTGGACAATAATGATTGGTCTAAAATCCTCTAACAAGGTCACACATCACAGTGTGTTTGTAACCTTTAACAGGGTTGGTCCTTCACTAACCTCACTTCAGAAGAGTGAACAATTTTTGGGTTGGTGGTCCTAGGTGGTTTTTCCCTTCACAGGGTTTCCATGTTAAATCTTTTGTGTTATGTGTTCATTGTGGTGATTATTTGTTATCATACTTTACATATTGCATGTTGGATTTGATCAATAATCATTATATGTTATTGACCGGTAATCAGTAAAAGCACTGATAGTATAGTATTTTATGTTACCGAGCTACAAAAGTTTGAGTAAATTGTTTTGAATTATACATTTTGATCTAGGATTGTGGATAATTGATTCAGCCCCCTCTTAGTTATTCTAACAATTGGTATCAGATCCATGGTTGCTTGGAATAGATTTTTAAGGGCTTCAACACAAAGGTCTCAAAATTTTTAAGAGGGAAGTGCCAGAGCTAAACAAAGATAACTTCACAACATGGCAAAGTCGAATGAAGCTGCATATATCCAGAATTGGGAATTCTTCCCTAGATCTGATGGAGAATGGATACCTTGCACTGCCCACTGGTCCCTTGACCCTTGATCAACTAAGAGACAAGCATGAACATAATGTTACTATGATGGAGATTGTTGTTGTCTATTCAGATGCCAAATTTGAAGACATCAAGGACTATACTACTGCTAAGCAAATGTGGGATAAACTTGCTCAAGTTTATAGTGGTGATGCGAATGTCAAGATAGAAAGAGCCGAAAGCTTAAGAGGAAGATTCAATGACATTATGATTAGAAGGTGAAAACATTGTGCAGTACACAAACAAAATAAAGGAGGTAGTTCACTCTATTAGAGCATCAGATGGAATTATTGATGAAGACACCATGGTAAGAAAAATTCTAAGGACCCTATTGCCTATCTATGCCATTAGAATATATGCAATTCATGAAAATAGGTCAACACCTAACATCACACTCACTCTTGATAATCTAATTGGAAAGCTTACAACATTTGAACTGAATAATTATGATAATAGTGTTGTACCAAATGTTGAATCCACTATTATGTCTTCTCTAAAGATTGGTAAGTCTAGTAGAAGAAATAAGAATGATGATAGTGATAGCAATACTAATGATGAACTTGATGAACTTGAAGCTTTTATGGCCAGAAGGTTACCTAAAGGAAAAGGAATATATAGAGGAAAATTACCTTTAGCATGTTTTAATTGTAAATAGGTTGGTCATATTGTTGCTAGATGTCCACATAAGAAAGATGATGAAAGAACCAAAGACTGATATAAAGGAAGCTATGGGAGAAGAAACAACAGAGGCTACCGAAACTACAACAGAGACAACCAAGACAATAATGATAAAGGCAAGAAGGTATGATACATTGCTGAGGAAGAAGATATCACCGATACTAACACTGATGATGATGTGGAGGTAGTATTTTTGGCAATGAAGGATGATTCAGAAGAAGATGAAAGGTATGTAGAGACAAAACTTATCTCTAAGGTTAATAAAAATGATACATGGATCATAGATAGTGGCTGTACACATCACATGACTGGTGATCAAGAAAAATTTGATTATCTTGAAGAATAAAATGGAGGATTTGTAAGAATGGGTAATGATGCACCTTGTATGGTAAGAGGTAAAGGATCCCTAATGATAAATGATAGATTAAAATGTGAAAATGCTTTTTGGGTAAAAGGATTAAACTATAATTTGCTAAGTGTGGCACAACTAAACAATTCAGGCCACTAAGTTCCTTTTGAGAGCAAAAAGGTGAAGATATTTGATGATGGAGGAAGACTTGTTGGAACTGGTACACAATCTAGAGGTAATCTATTTTATCTTGATAATGATCAGTCTTCTTATTTAATGATGAAAGATGAAGATGCATGGTTGTGGCATAAAAGGTTATGTCATGTGAATTTTGATAACATGATTAAGATTAGTAAAAAGAAAAAAGTTAGAGGTCTGCCTAACTTATCTAAGCCTGATCATGTTATGTGTCATGAATGTCAGAAAGGTAAAATGACTAAATCTAGTTTCAAAAGAAAAGATTATTCAACAAAGAAAATACTTGAGTTAATGCATACTGACCTATGTGGTCCTATGAGAACTCAAAGTTATTATGCAGATGGATACTTTATTAGATTTTTGTTGATGATTATACTAGGTTGATGACTATCATGTTCTTGAAAGAAAAATCTGAGGCATTCAAGATGTTCAAGTGGTATAAAGCAAAAGTAGAAAAAGAGACTGGTAAATAATTAAAATGCTTAAGATCTGATAGAGGAGGTGAATTTATCTTTGATGAATTTACTAATTTTTGTAATGAGCATGGTATTAAAAGATAGGTCTCTGCACTGAGGACACCACAATAGAATGGCATTGTTGAAAGGAGGAATAGGTCAATTGTTGACTGGGCAAGGACATTAATGATATAAAAGAATGTTGCTCAGACATACTGGAGAGAAGTTGTTAGCACTGCTATTTATGTGCTAACCCAAGTACAACTAAAGAAGGACACTAACAAGACACCCTATGAGTTGTGGTTTGGACACAAACCCACTATAAGTTATTTTAGGATTTTTGGAAGAAAACGTTTTATTCTAAAAGATGAAAGAAATGGAAATTTTAACTCAAAAGGTGATGAAGGGATATTTCTAGGATATTCTGGTAAAAGTAAAGCATACAAGTGTCTGAACAGAGTAACTAATAAAATGATTAAAAGTACTAATGTTCGAGGTGATGACTTTGATGATAAGAATACAGAGGAAAGTAGAAATGAACTGGAAGACTACAGTAGATTCACTTAAATTGAACAACCTGAGTATCTACCGAAGCCACAGACTATGGCAACTAGTCAACAAGAAAACAATACCGAGGAACAGGAAAGAGAAATCGATGAGTAAGAAGGACCTATCGAGCAAGAAAATGAACTTGCATAGGATGAACACGATGTTGGCAATTTGGCTAATGTGGATGCATAGATGTTGTCATTATGGAAACATATGATCTCTATTAAGAGTGCAGAATCTAGAATGCAAGTATGCAAAGTTGAAGGAAGAAATTGTCTAAGTTTGGGTACAGTGATCCTGATAGAGCACCCGATGAAGATTTAGTTGGTGACGTCCACTGGAGCAATATTTTTGTTTGCACAATTAACTGAAGCTTCTATAAAGTATGAGGATACCCCATCTTAGTGTCCATAAAGTTTGGAGTAGTACAGACAAAGTTATTCAAAGTTTACCGAAGATAGTTTTTGCAGACAGAGCAGTTTTGGAGACAGTTTTAGCAAAAGAGTTAAGGGATTATTTTTGGTTGTCAAAATAATGACCTAAAATTATGAAGGGATGACATCCTAGATGTTTACTCTTGGATAATGATTTTGGATGTTGACCATGTAAAGTTATTAGCTTTAATAACTCATATATTAGGCATACTTGAAATGTAACAAAATATAGATGTGATATGTAAAAAGAAAGAAAAGATAACTTGTGATAGTTGTATATTGTGATAGCAGCAAAGGCTATTGATGTGAAGTTGTAAGCAATACCGTATTACAGTCAGAAACATTTTTGTATTACCTATTTGGGCAGTGAGCTCAGCTGGTGATCAGGTTTTGTAATCTAACTCCTAACAGGGTTAAGGCTTCTAACAAGGCCTAAAGTCCTTTAACCAGGACAGATCTACTATACATTGTAAATTGACTCCTAACAGGGTCCAATATCCCTAATAGGATACTTTGATTAGTGATCTTTGTGGGTACCATCCCCACCGGGGTTTTCCCTTGGCCAAGGTTTCCTCGAGAACATATGATGTGTTATGAGTTATTTCTATTTATTGCTATGTTTGTTAATCAGCTTGATAATCTTTGTATGCACTAAAGTAATCTGCTATATCCATAAGTGGGAAAAATAAAAAGTTTGTGAAATACTGATTCACCCCCCTCTCGGTATTTCCTATTTCTAACAATTGGTATCAGAGCACAGTTACTCGAAGAAGGAACATTCAAGGAAAGCTTAGCAGCTTGAGTAAGATCTCTATGGATATGGATCAACTTCAGAAGAATCTTGAAGAAGCTCTTGAACAGATTGATATGCTTACTGATGAAAGAAACTCATTAAGAATAAAATATGAAGATGCAAAGAATGCTATTGACAAATTAAAAGGTAAGATTGAAGATCTGAAATCTAAAAAGAAATCTGATATGCTTGTTGAAGATTGTGATGAATTAGAAAAAGAAAATGAGATCCTTAAGCATGAGTTGAAGATAGTAAATCTTAAGCTTAGTATGAAAGATGGAAATTTGAGATCTGATAATGAAAAATTGAAAATTGAGAATGAAGATTTGAGGTCAAGACTTGAAAAGGAAACATCTGAATCTAAAAAAGTAAAAATGCAGTATGTGGAACTTGAGAAGTATAATAAAATTGTGAAAGGTGAATTAACTCAATCTAAACAACAACTTGAAAGGCTATATTCAAAAGGTGATAAGACTGAAAAACAAATTTCTTTTGAAGAACCATTCTTTGATAGGACTGGATTTGGATATAGTATGTTTAGAACAAACCATGAAAGTAAGAAGCCAGATCTGAAGACATCTGAAAGTGTGGAGGAAATAAAGCTAGATGAGAACACATTGGAAGAACCATCTAAAGAAGAACCACCTAGAGAGAAAGAAGAATCAAAGCAAGAAGAATCAAAATAGGAAGAATCATCTAAAGGTATGCAAAGAGAATTCAAAGGTAGATGTTTTTCTTGTTATGCTATTGGGCACATGAAGAGAGATTGCACAGGTAAGCAATTTAAATCTTTTAATGGACATTGTTATAATTGTCATAGTTTTGGACATAGAGCTAACAAATTTAGAAGACCTAAAGTAATTTTGAATAATTATGATAGAATGATTGGGAATACTAACAATGCAGATAAGAAATCTATTGAAGAAATAAATCAAAGAAAAGTGGTAGTATGTTTTAGATGCAACAAAGTAGGACACATTGCTAGAAATTGCAGGTCACAGATTAACCAGCAAGGACAAAGATTTGGAAACAATGGAATCATCTATTAGATATGCAACAAGTTTGGACACTCAGCAAGATTTTGTAGAATGAACAATGGAGGTTATCATCATAACCCTAACCCTAGGAACAATGCAAGAAGGAATGAAAATGCAGGAAACAAAGAGAAAGGTTGCTGTAGCAATAAAGATGAAGTAGAATTTGACAAAGGCATAGATCAAGGAGGTATAGTCAGCACTAAAAGTAGTTAGGAAGGTAATGTAACTAATGGTAAGGATGAATCTTTACCTTACCCTTCTTTAAGTACTTAAATTATGTAAGTTTATGTAGTTTAGGACTTAGGATTAGTGTAGATTAGGAATTTGAATGAGTTAAGTTTTGCACAATTAGATGTAGGTTTATTATGTTGTACTAATGCTATGGTTAAGTGCGCAAAAGAAAATATTGTGTTTTGTGAGGTCACAGAAAGTTTTATGATTGCAGGTTTGCAGAATTAGCTTTTTGAGGTTTTAGCGGCAAAATGAATGAATGTGATGTCAGATTGAGTTAATGTGAAGTGTTATAAGGTTGAAATTGAAGTTATTATGATTAAAAAGTGATTGAAAAGAGATTTGAAAAAAGAAAAGTGAGTTAAGGATGATTTGAAGTAGTTTGGAAGCAGTTTGCAGCGACAATCATACTAAAACCTTAGATTTGCAAAATTGAGGTATTTCTTGATCTTTAATCAGTTGATAAGATGGATATTTCTATGGTTCATAATGTTAAGGATAAGAATAGACCAAAGATTAAGAAAGAACCAGTAGAACCAACTGAAATTGATGACACTTTAGCATTATCATCCATACCAGATGGAGTATTGCACATTGAGAATGTTAAGGGATATTTAAGTTGTAAGTTTGAAACTTTGGGAGATGCAGACTTTAGTGATGATTATAGGAAATTGTACAATCAAGACATGTTAGTTAAACTAGCTTATGGGCACTTAGAGAACAATGAAATCATCAAATATTCCATGAAGTATGAATTCAATGATGAGGAATGTACCAAAATCATTTTAAGTAGAATCCACAATGGGAAATTCTAGATGGAGGATAGAGTTATTGATATAACTGCTGACCTAATTCATGAAGTTACTGGATTATCTAAAGTTGGAGAGATTCCACTGAATGAAAAGAACATGAGAAAGATTGTTTTAGATAACACTGGATCTAGTTATAATGGTAGAGGAATTGTGATAAGCAAGATTAAGCAATATGATGTTAGGTACCTTTGCAAGATCCTAACAACTAAATTTTGTGGTAGTTCAAGGGAAGATGACATGGCTGCAGGAATGATTCATGTAGCTTATCTTATGTGTGTTGAGAAGAAACCAGTAGACCTTTGTGAAATCTTGAAAATTTAGTTATTTGAGAACTTAGAAAAGATTAAGAAGGCTAAGTACACTCAATTTAGGTTTTCATCTCTGATAACCTATATATTTTTCCATATTTTGAGAAGATTTCCTTACAAAGTAGATTGGAGTGACAATGTGAACACAATGGAAAGAATAAACTCAGTATACATGAAACACCTTTTTGATAAAGATAATGACAGTGTGAAGCTTGTATTGAAGACTTTTTAGAATATTGTTAAGAACAAGTCAAGGATTCCTCAATCCTTAGTTGAAAAGCATAAAGATGACATTTGTTTTATGGTTGATACTGATTTCATCTACATTGAAGCAGTTGAGCCTAGAATGGAATTCATAGACCCTCTTGGCTATGAAATATTTGAAGCAGAAATAGTAGGATATGTGAATAGATTGTTTAAGTGTGAGTTGGATGGTCATGCAAATAGGTTTGGAACCTATGAAGAGAATTTCAACTCTGCAATAAGTTTGAGAGAAAAGAAGCAATCTAGTAAGAGAGTTGAATCTACTATGAAGAAGATATTGAAAGAATTAGGTATGTCAAGTCATGAGTTTGACATAGCTAAGAAGACTGCAGAAGCCCTGAGGAAAAGTGAAAATCTTGTATTTTCACCTGAGACATCAAGTGCAGATCCTGTTGATCCTATTGCAGTAAAGGTAAAAGTTGAAGTACCTAAAAAAGATGAAGGAGATAAATCTTTTTCTCCTATTCCTAGCAAAAGAGTAAAAGTGAGTGCAACAGGACCCGACAAGAGATAGAAAGTGGTTGTACCACCTATCCCTAGAAATATAGTAGTAATTAAAGATGATGATGTAGTTTTAGTCAAGAAGAAAACTTGGAAACCAAGAATTGAAAGAGTGAATGAAGATATATTGAAACATGGAGACTTCACCAAGTTGAATAAATTCTATGATCTATATGGATCATTTGACAGATTGAACTTTGAAAATGCAATGGTTACACATATGATTATGGCAGATAAGAAACTTAGCACCATTCATGGTAAGATCCCAGAAGATTTGTATAACAGACTTGTGAATAGAAAATAGAGAGCACAAGAAGAAGACATGAAGATGAGAGAACATGTAATCAGACAGCTCTATGAAGTTAAGGAGGAAGATCATTTGAAGAGATTCTTGAAGTCTCTTGGAACTTTATTGAGAACTAAGAGAAGAACAATCCTTATAATGGGAGGCAAAAAGGAGGAAGTACAAAAAGAAACAAAGCAAGCAGTAATGCAAGTTCTTGCTGATATAGTTGCAGAAAAGCATGTTGAATCAGACCCTCAGTAGAAGCAATCAGAGGAACCGCATGCAGAGAAAGTTGGTATTGAAGAAGTTCCATCTTCTTCACATATCAATATTGGTGAAGAATCAATGGATATTGAAGGCACCAAAGTGACTTTAGAATTAGATGATGCAGTATTTCATGATCTAGGAAATATTATTGACAATTTGGCTTTTGAAGAGCATGAAACAGTCACAGAATCAGAGAAGAATACAGAGGTAGAGGAAGCACGAACTATATCAGAATCAGTTCTAGAAGAACAGTCAGTTAAAGGAAAACAAATTTTGACAGAGGCCACTACCTCTAGTGCACCCTCTAAACCAGTTGAAGACATTAGTGCACCTGATAGTAAGAAGAGGCATATTGACTCAATGTTTGAAGACCTTGGCAAATAAGTTGAAGATGATGATCAGCTTGAGTTCATCACATCTCTGAATAAAATTGCTGGAAAGAATAAGAAGGTGAAAGACCTTGAAGGCAAAGTTAGAGTTTTCACAGAGAAACTTGAGAGTGTGATCAGCACTAAGGTATCTGAATCAGATCCACTTGAGAAAGCTCAATCAGTAATAAATTCTTTTGACTCTGAATTTTCTAACTTGAAGGATATTGCGAAGATAAAAGTTCAGGAAGACTTTGAAGCAGAAATGCAACAAACTTTAAGTGTAAATATTCGAAATGATATTGGTAGTTTAGATGTATGCATAAAGAATTTGAGGAGACACTTTGAGATAGGAAAGAATTTGTACATACAATGTACTAAATCAGAAATCTTAACAGTTGAAGAGGATAAGAAGATCAGAGAGAAGTTAGATGCTATTACAGCTGAGACAAACACCTTGACAAGCCCTAATGTCAAGATAAGTTTTGTTGAGAAGAACATAAGGAAATTGAAAGATGAAATCAAAATGATAGTAGAGGAGAAGAACAGAAAGATGATCAGGGTTAACATCTTGAGAGAGCATGTCTCAATCAAGATATCAATTGTTGAAGATCAAATTGAGCAGTGTCTTTCAGCAAAGACATCATTTCAGAAGTTTAGCTTCAATTCCCTACAAGCTTGTTAGATAGCAGCATACAGATTGAGTACTCTACTCAATGTTGCTGAATCCATCAAGATGATATGGGAGAAAGATTTTGAATCTTGGAAGTTAGAGTTTGGTGATTGTGTTGCAAGCCTACCGGCTTTGCAATAACTGATAATAAGGTATAAAGTTTTTGAAATTTTTGTACACCCTATCTTTGTCATTGTTGTCAAAGGGGGAGAGATAGTAGCAGAAAATTATATATATGTTGAGGAAGGATACCCATAGGGGGAAATATTCTATGGAGTATGATATTGTATACATATTGTATAAACTTTTGGCCACAAAATTTTGTATAAGTGTTTTTGAAGTTTTGTTTGCACACTTAGCCAATTTTCCCATATGTTGCCACCAATGACAAAGGGGGAGATTGTTGGCAATTTGGCTAATGTGGATGCATAGATGTTGTCATTATGGCAACATATGATCTCTATTAAGAGCACATAATCTGGAATGCAAGTATGCAAAGTTGAAGGAAGAAATTGTCTAAGTTTGGATACACTGATCCTGACAGAGCACCTGATGAAGATTTAGTTGGCGACGTCCACTAGAGCAATATTTTTTTTTACATAGTTAACTGAAGCTTCTATAGAGTATGAGGATACCCCATCTCAGTGTACATAAATTTTGGAGTACTACAGACAAAGTTATTCAAAGTTTACTGAAGATAGTTTTTGTAGACAAAGCAGTTTTGGAGATAGTTTTAGCGAAAGAGTTAAGGGATTATTTTTGCTTGTCAAAATAATGACTTAACATTATGAAGGGATGACATCCTAGATTTTTACTCTTGGATAATGATTTTGGATGCCGACCATGTAAATTTATTAGCTTTAATAACTCATATATTAGGCATACTTGAAATGTAATGAAATATAGATGTGATATGTAAAAAGAAAGAAAAGATAACTTGTGATAGTTGTATATTGGGATAGCAGAAAAGGCTATTGATGTAGAGTTGTAAGCAGTACCATATTATAGTCAGAAACATTTTTGTATTACCTATTTGGGTAGTGAGCTTAGCTGGTGATCAGGTTTTGTAATCTAACTCCTAACAGGGTTAAGGCTTCTAACAAGGCCTAAAGTCCTTTAACTAGGATAGATCTACTATACATTGTAAATTGACTCCTAACAGGGTCCAATATCCCTAACAAGATACTTTTGATTAGTGATCTTTGTGGGTACCATCCCCACCGAGGTTTTCCCTTGGCTAGGGTTTCCTCGAGAACATATGATGTGTTATGAGTTCTTTCTATTTACTGCTATGTTTGTTAATCAGCTTGACAATCTTTGTATGCACTAAAGTAATCTGCTATATCCATAAGTGGGCAAAAGAAAAAGTTTGTGAAATAATGATTCACCCCCCCCTCTCAGTATTTCCTATTTCTAACACAAGAAATAAGAGATTGGATATTGGCAAGATTTTTCAAAAGACATTATCCTGAGACAAAAATCATTGGAGACAGACAAGTTGGCATGCAAACAAGAAGTAAAACAAGACAAGGTACATGTCTAGTTTGTGATTATGAACTGAAGAATGTAAAAGTTGCACTAGAAAATGATGAATGGGTTAATGCAATGAAAGAGGAAATAGAACAAATAGAGAAGAACAAAACCTAGAATTTAGCACCCAGACCTAAGGACAAGAATGTTATTGATACTAAGTGGATATTTAGAAACAAGCAAAATGAGAATGGAGAGGTAACAAGGAACAAAGCTAGATTAGTATGGAAGGGATATGCATAGGAGGAAGGAATAGATTATGGTGAGACATTTGCACCTATTGTTAGATTAGAAGGATTTAGAATGTTACTTCCATATGCTACACACAAAAATTTCAAATTTTACCAAATGGATGTCAAATCATCTTTTTTGAATGGGATACTTGAAGAAGAAGTCTACACAGAACAACCTACAGGGTTCATGGATCTAGAAAACAAAGATATGTTATGTAGATTACATAAAGCTTTATATGGTTAGAAGAAAGCATCAAGAGCCTGGTATGAGAGGTTGCATACTTATTTGTTAAGTATTGGATTTGTTAGAACTAGCAAGACCAACAATTTGTATATGAAAGGAGATATTGATGATACTATTCTTATTGCTGAGATATTTGTGGTTGACATAATATTTGGAGGACAAGATCAAATATGTAAGTCATTTGCTGATGAAATGATAAGTGAATTTTAAATTTCTATGTTTGGAGAGATTAAGTTCTTTCTAGGACTACAAGTGATTCAACAGAATGATGGTATATTCATCACACAATCCAAATATATCAAGGAAGTATTGAAGACATTTGGCATGGAAGATGCAAAACCTGTGGGAACATCGATGGCTAATGGATGTAAACTGACTAAGGAAGATGAAACTACAAAGGTGAACCAAACACTATACTGATCTATGATTGGTAAATTAATGTATGTAGTGCATAGTAGACCAGATATAGCACATGTTGTGGGAATTGTTGCAAGATTTTCTGCAAACCCAAGAGAGTCACAGATGGTTTCTGCAAAGAGAATCTTAAGATACCTGAATAAAATAGAATATTATGGATTATGGTATCCTAAGGAAGGAAAATTTGAACTCAAATTCTATGCCGACGTTGATTGGGCTGGAAATATGGATGATGGAAAAAGTACCACTGGAGGAGCATTTTTCTTTGGTGAAAGACTTGTTACATGGACAAGTAAGAAGCAAGCTTGCATTTCTTAGTCTATAGCTGAAGCAGAGTATGTTGTTGCTGCTACAAATTATTCAAATATTGCATATATTAAGCAAGTGTTGGAAGGTATGAATGAGATAATCACTAAGCCAGTGATTATATATTGTGACAACACAAGTGCAATAAACATTTCAAAGAATTCAGTGATGCATTCTAAAACAAAGAATATATCTATTAAGTATCACTACTTAAGAGAAAAAGTATAGGAGAAGCAAGTTAAGCTAGAATTTGTTACATCTAAAGAAAAACTTGTAGACATATTGACAAAGCCTCTACCGAAGGATACATTTGAATACTTGAGGACTAGACTTGGGGTTCATCCCCTGTCTACTGGTCATGAATGCGATATGGATGTTGCATCAACCTAATCTTATCAGAAGATCATACATGTTGATGCATCATAGTTCACACTTTGGATCATGTCTAAGGTTGTGAAAAGTTGAAGTAGTGGAACTGATTTGCATAACATTATACTGAGATACAGAGAATGCACTGAACAAAAGAGAGTTACATGGCTACTATAGAGTTGTATGTTTATTTGTTTCTTTGGCATTGTTGTCAAAGGGAGAGATACACAATATGAACCAATATGCACTGATGAGAACACTGAAACATCTATCGAAGGGAGAGACAAACTAAAAGAAAGGAGAGCACTGAAGATCAGATATAGAGAATAGAAGAAGGAATCTGAGAGCTGAAAAGATCATATTTGTAGAATGTCCAAGCATTGGTAATGCTATTGAGTAACGTAGTGATTAAACATATTAAGCTAGGGAGAGCTTGTACAAAATTTGTCCACAGATTTGTAGAATACATGTTTGGTACATGTGTATGGTATATTTAATATTACTTGAGTTGCTATCAATGCCAAAGGGAGAAATTGATGAACTACAACTGATTTAGAACCTAATTGAAGATCTGTGATTAGAGATCACCAAGTTGCCAATTAGATATGTAATATGATTAAATCGATAATATATTGTCATTGATTTCAACTAGTTTGACATCACTTATCTTGTAAGTTACAATACCTAAACATTTGTAGGAAAGGAGTAAAAGAGATGAAGAACAGAAATATCTACATGAGGAAGATGTATATGATAGATAAGGATAAGGAATACATTGGGTAACTTTTTGATGAGTCTATGACCCTATGTTATTGACTTGATTATGTCTCATTCATCTATGATGAGGAAAAGAGCTGAAAGACACAAGGCAGTGGGGTCGGTTGATGATGAATCATAGTATACACCGAGCAGTGTAATGTATACCAAGCACAGTATAAACTAAGCTTGTGTTCACCAACACATTTCTTTGTTAACCAAGTAGGGGAAAGGAACTAAATGATTAGTTTAGCCGATAAGGATTAATGAGCTATAAATTACATCAAAATCAGAGATGGAGATAATGTTTATTATGAAGATCAATGGATAGCATAATTCAAGGAAGATCTAAAGGATGGAATTCTAATGTGTTACTGGCACATCAACAGAGAAAGGTTTAGGTGACAAAATGGATGAAGGAGAATAAGCAAACAAATCTTGTCAAGGAGAAGAAAATGGTTTACTTGTCTATTTAAGAGACTAGGGTTTCATTATGAAAATTATGTCAAAAGAAGGAGACCGCAGAATTATCGCATGAACAAGCTTCATGTATGGCTGATCAAACTAGTTAAGAAGAACCAAACTGTAGAGTTTATCGAGCATCAGAAAGCTATTACCGAGAGACAGTAAGTCATTGATTATTGTTGATACAAAATTGATATATTGATCAATGGTTTTGAATAAGCTTAATATAGATCTAATAATCTACAATTGAATTTGTATTGTAATCAGGTCACCTACTATTATAGTTTAACCATTGTATATAGAAAAATCTCTTAACTGAGTGGAGTAGGAAAGTCTTCTATGTATCATTCATAGAATGAACATTTTTATCTTGTCAACCCCATAGTGAATGGTTGTTGGATGATAACGGTTAGTCTAAAAACCTCTAACAAGGTCACACCTCACAGTGTGTTTGTAACCTTTAACAGGGTTGGGTCTTCACCGACCTCACTTCAGAATAGTGAACAATTTTTGGGTTGTCGGTCCTAGGTGGTTTTTCCCTTCATAGGGTTTCTACATTAAATATTTTGTGTTATTTGTTCATTATGGTGATTATTTGTTATCATACTTTACATATTTCATGTTGGATTTGATCGGTAATTATTATATGTTATTGACTGGTAATCGGTAAAAGCACAAACAGTATAGTATTTTATGTTACCAAGCTGCATAAGTTTGAGTAAATTGTTTTGAATTATACATTTTGATTTGGGACTATGTATAACTATTTCACCCCCCTCTCAGCTATTCTAACAATCGCTTCCCAATCGAGGAATCCAAAAATGCATGCCCTTCTTCACCAAACTGTATAGATGGGAAACTTGAAATACATCTGTAATTTGATTTTCTACCTTCGCCTAGGGCCATTATAGACTACCAATTTTTTTCCAGCAAAATAGCTTATTTCAAAGGCCGCCCATTTTTTTTTAAATGGGTGGTTCATTTCTTTTTCTTCTTTCAATGGCCATCCATGATTTTTCTACAATTTTCCAATATTTCATACATAGTTAATACAATTTAATACCTTCTACTCTCGCACTCATGGAAATGGTTGTTACATTTTAAGCTAATGGTATTGATATCTATTTTGGAAAGATGTAGAAGAATCAAAATTCCTAGTCTGCCAAATGAATTGTTGGACAGGGCATAGGGAATGAATGAAAATAGGGAGAACAACCTCTTATACTTTGAAGTTTGGAACTGAATAAATCTTTTCACTTGAAATGTCAACATCGTCAAAATTGATGAGAAAACGTTTAGTACAACATATGTGTATCCTAGTTCGGTGGTGCAGGTTCTGTTATATATTTAATGCTGACAAAGAATTTTTACAAAAAAAATTTAAGCAACTTTATAAGGGGTTATAAGTGGACTGTGAAAACATCTTTTCAACGTGAAACTTGAATATAATGTTTAATCCCAACAAAAGAATTCTATATAATCTGATCCAAAGGTTAACATTTTGACCAAATCCATTTATGTTTTCTATTGACTTGATACACCCATGTCAAAGCTTACAACTCACACAAAATGTAGAAGTTCATGTTACATAATACAGCAAATTATATTAGACCATCAAATATCCTTCAATAAAATGTAATTGAAAAACTATTTTCTGTCATGTTAACTTGGTAAACCTTTCCACTTAGATACTCCTCTTGATTCTGAGACTGCATATCTATTGACCAAAATGGTTTGTTTGATTTGAAAGTAAGGGAAGGGCTCACTAGAGAAGATGATTCATAATGTTTAGGGTTCTTGCCAGAATGGTCAGCAACAAAAATTAATAATTATTTATTTGTTTTAAGTTTTAAGATTCCTCCTTGTACATATACAATTAAAAAGTGTGGTCCGAGAATTGTAGTAAATACAATTATATTTAAGATTTTGATTTTTCTCCATTGCATCGATGGTATTGTTATTTTTCTCAACAGAAACCAAATTGATCAGCAACTTGCTGCCCACTGGTTGAGTTAAGCTTCTTAATTTATTAGAAGGGCATCTTGTATCAACATTTGTGTTTATAAAATGATAAGTAGTAAGATTTTTCACACACCCTATTCTTTTAAATATCTTAACGTTGGATCATGACTTTGATATGTACTTGAACATAGAAAACATCCCATCTCCACCCCATGATGATTCAAAAACTTTTCCCAACCCTCCTGAAATTCAAGTTTATTCAAGGAACACCATAACTTTACATCATACTCTAGCACACCTAGGCCTTGCAACTGCAATCCCGTGATATTCTCTAGAGAAAAATGTGGTTCTCAGATTGAGGGTCCTACAGAATATGTGGTTCTCAGACTAAGGGTCCTATAGAAAAATTGGTTCTCAGACTGAGGGTCCTGCAGAAAAATATCATTCTTGAAGTGGGACCAAGAGAATAAAATTTTTCTTTTTGATGCCAATAGGTATTGTTTTTGATAGAAAAAGTAGCAAGAGGGTGTTGGCTTGAACAAAAAGACTAGTAGCACATTAACAAAACATTAATGTAACCAGTCATAGCAGATAAAAAATTTAATAGTATAATCACCAGTCTAAATCTACCCCTATCAAAAACATAAACCACAAAAATAGAGTATCTCGACCAAGCAATAACAAGTAAAGTATTAGTTAAAAGCCACACAGGGCTGAACAGAAAGTTGTAATAATTAACATTGACCCCATCAAAAAAATAGGGGGTCCTCTGGCCAGGCCCAGGCAAAAATAACCAGCACATGGGAAACAAAATTAATTTTTCCCACCCAACTGCTTAAACAGCAGGGTCCTCGCCCATTCTTCCTACATAAATAGGAATAGGTCCTTGTTGTCCTCATTCACTTCCAGAGTACCACCCACCATCTTCTCCTGCACATGATAGAGAGTAGTAGTTGAAGCGTGCGTAACCTTCAAGCCAAATTTTTTGGTTAGCATACATTGGTTCATCAGCTCCTACATTTTTTTCTTGATCTCCGCAACCTCTTTTTCCAAGTTCATGAACCTCCTTTTAAGAGTACCTTTGAGACTATCCTCCAGGGCCTCGGTATTGTAAATAGAGGGAGGCTTATCCTGGGGGTCTTGAGCAAGACTCAGGGGTAGGGTAGGAATGGGGGTTTCCATGGCCTGCTTGGGGTTAGGAAAAGAGTTGTTACTAGGCCTAGGGGGGCTCATATGGTCATCTAAGGAATCATTCATAAATTTGGTGGTTTGGGAGTCTTTCTCAGTCATGGACTGTTCTTTAGAAGCCATTTCCAGCAGCCTAGTTTTACATTGCTCCTTGGCAAGTCTGTTTGACCTCCTGTGACCTGACCCACTCAAATCCACCTCCAGACTAACCTGGCTTTCCATTATTTTCCTTTTTTTGGGCCTACATTCTATCTCTGAAGTACTGTCATCCTCCTTCCCATTTTTAATTTCCTTAGACTCAGAGACATGGGACACCTCCTGGCCTTCCTTCTTATTAAATGGGTTTTTGACACATTTTTTTCGGTTCCTGCCCTCTTTGGCACCCGGCTCAGGCTCCTAGATGACACGGATGGACTGGGAAGATGACTGGGTGGGATTTTCAGTTTTGGCCAGGGAATCCTCCTAGAGCATTTCTTGGATAATTGGGGGGGTTTGGGTGCCGAGCAGATGGCTTTTTTGAACTGGTAGATGCAAAGAAGGAGGCCTTGATGGAGGATAGGAATAGGCTTATCTGGGTTATCCTTAATATCAAGAATGTTACTTTCTAAGGAGTGCAGAAGATAGAAAGGGATGGAGATTAAATCTTTGTTTCTAACATGGTTCAGGAATGATAAGTGGTAGTAGTAAAAGATAGTAAACTTACCTTCCAAAGTGAAGTATTTCATCACTATGAGGCAGATTTTTGGCTAGAAATCCAGCCAAAAATTTAATACTAGGTATTGTTAAACATATAATATAAATATTTTAATAAATATTTAAATCTAATATTATACTATTATACAACACATAAATAAATAATAATAATATAATATAATACTAATATAAAAATTTATATAATACTAATGCTATACTATTATCATTTAATATTAATATTAACAAAAATTAATATATAATTTAAAATTGAAAAAAGTAGTCAACTCATTTAATATCAATATAAAAAAAAATTGTAATATATAACTTAAAATTGAAAAAAGTAGTCAAGTTGAAATGTTGATTTGGGTGGGAGATATCAGAGATCTGATATTATCGGATATCCAATTTTATTAGTTATCTGATTAGGCTTAGTATTTGTCTTGGGAAATACCAAACATGAATTGTCAACCCAAAAGATGTGTTCACCATATTTTCTTTGATCTTCAGACTTCGATCATGTAGCCGATGACCTTTTTTTCACCTAAAATTGATGAAATGAAAAAGGTTTCATAAATACATTATCATTTTTCCATCAATATAATTGTTATCAAATTTTGAGTTTAGTAAGTAATTATTACATATTTATTAATTGAGTTACCTTTAAAGTCCTAATTGACATGCTAATTGAAAAACACTAATAAATTTCAAACCGCTTATCCCTTTTTAAATCCAAAACATGTGTCACATTTTATGCTTTGCCTAGTATAAGGAAAAAAATTTTCAATTTTTTAAAGTTTAGAATTAGTTAAGGTGGTCAGATAGGAGAGTTTTTTGATATTGAATAAGTTGTAGTAGAAAATTCATAATTAATTTTTTATTTGGGAAAAAGTTACACAAAAATATGTGTCACATCCATGCATTAGTCTACTACTTATATCTAGAATCTTGTGAAGATATATCATCATTTGATTGCAATTAAGGTGGTCAGACATACACGTACTTTTTATCTTTTTTGTGAAATTTTTGTACTACTGCATTGAAATCTAAAATTTAGAACAATTAGATTTTTTTTTTAAGACAAGGGCTACTAGTTTAGAAACTACATTCAATTTCCTACAGATTCTATTCTTACAACTTTTTCACATAAGGTTGATAAGATGTTCAACTTTTTATGTCAAGTTGACTAACCTTGATTTTCTAATTTTTCATTGTCACTTAAGGCCATAGTTTGGTATACCATGATCCTTTACATACCCTCAAGATACCTATCCTTATTTTCTCTTTTACTTCTTCAAATGTACCATACTGACTTTCACTTTTGTCAACTGGTTTCTCTAGCAATCCTTTAATTTAAATAGAGGCAACATCAATGTTTATCTCATATCCCATAGGTGGTAGACACACAGTTCTTGGCTCCACAACTCTTATCATACATGTGTTGGTGTCAACTTCAAAACATATCTCATCTTTATATTATTCCACTACGTGGGGTGGAATCCTAAATCTTTTATTCATTCTTGTTTGAAATTTAAAAAAATAGTCATTCATGACCAAATGAATATTATTTACCATGCTTTTAATGTATTTATTCATTTGGTATATGATTGGTTTGTCTGCTTCATAAAAACTACTTCACCAACTGTAGGAAAGAAGTTCTAAAAATTGAATAAATTACATACCAAAAGTGATCTAAACTTCAATGTATCTGATTTTTATTTCTCGATGGTATTCATATTATCATCCAACTACTTCAATAATATCTCACCAAGGTCTATTTTTATATCCTTTTTAACAATTTTGTATGCAATGTCAACTGCTCCAGAGGGTACACTATCTACCCGAGATGACTTAAAGATTGTCTATGATATGATATTACTTTCAAATATCAAATCAAATTCATCAATAGTAGATAAATTTAATCCTCTTCCATCCCATTTGGCTAGTGTAAGCTCACATAGCTTATTTTATCAGTTTTCTTGTATGCCCTCGGTCTATCACCTACTAGAAATCTTATGACTATGTGTAGTACATCCTTGGTGATCTTTATTAGTGCATCAAGCCACATGAACTGATCATGCACTAGGATTAGTACAATCCTCATCCATGCATGGCTAAAAATAGTTGGCACATGCATAGCATGGACCAAACCCTTGGTTTCCAAATGTCTGTGGTCATCTTTCAATATTCCATTCACACAAAAATTCATGTATGATGTGTCAATTTTAGCTTGGCATATGACTTCAATTTTACAGTGAATGAAGCAATGAACGTCTTCAATCAGTATAACACTTGGAGGGATCGATGACATGGCTCTAGACTTATCCACTTTGATAGAAACAATGAGATGAATGTACTGATGATTGATGGGGTCATTCTTCTCAATAATGACTGGTTTTTGAACTTTTGGTGCCATATTGTTCTTAGAAATATTATTCAAACGCTAGGGTTTCACTTAAGTAGTAACTTTTAATTCATGAACACAACTCGGTAAACACTAGAAATACATTGAATTCTCTTAATACTATTTGGAATTCTTGAAAGATGGGTTGGAATCACTTAGTGATCTCTTCTCCATCAAATGCTTTAAATGTTTGTGAAACTGTAAGGTAAAATGAAATAGCATAGCCTCTATTTATAGTTTTTCCTGTGTTAGGTCTTCCAACGAATATAAATTTTGTCATTAAATGCTTCTCACCTATTTTATTTTACCGATAACCAAAATGCACTTTGCTTCACTGAATGGAAGAAAATAACTCATACACTTTATTAATCAACATATCAAATATTAACTTCACAACTTATATTCAAATGCATCTAATTAGTATATTAATATAGATCTTTGCACTAATTCTAGGAACTTATTTAGGATAGTATTTAGGTTATCAACTCTTACACATAACTTTGACCAATTATATGAATATACGTGCACCTGATCTAGTGGATGTGGTGCCATCATTTGTTCCAAGTTCTATTCCATCATCTTGAGACTTCCTTCTCTTGGTCCTATTCATTTGATCTCTTATTTCATTAATATTAAATTGAGTCTTTTAACTTGGTTGTTTCTTGGTTGGGGCTTTACTTCAGCACCTGCAGTCTTTGGCTAGGTGACCAACCTTGTGACAGTGGAAACAAGTTATTCCAGAGTTTCTCGATGATCTTCTATTGATCATAACATGCAACCTAAAGAAATTTACAACAATTTGACCAAATCTTCCACATGTAGTACAAGTAATTCTTGTATTATTGTCCCATGGTATAGTTGGTCCTTGTCATTTGTTTGTAGTATCTTGTCAATTAGGGACCCAATTCTTATTCCTTCTTTGTGACCTAAATTCTTTAGATTTGTGACCATGTCTATTTCAATTATTACAATAGCTCTTATAGCTTGGCTTCCTTGGATTGTTAGCAGTTCTTGATCTACAACCAAATGCCTTATGATGAGACTTATTGCAATTGTAACAATGACTATTAAACTTAGGAGTACTTGGTGGATTACCGCTTTTTCTCCTACAAACATTTATTATGTGTCCTAGTTTCCCACAATGATAGCATGTAGGCTTCTTTGTCTTTTGTGAAATATCAACATTATCTTGGTTGGATGCTTGATTGGAAGACTTGCCCATCTTAGTAGTGTTGTTTGCATTGTATCCAAGTCCAGTAGTATCTCTCAGTTGTCTCTAACCTCTTAATTGTTCATCCAATATCATTACTGCTTCTTTATTCCTTTTCAAAACTTCATTAGCATCTTTCTCAAATTAGTTATCTATGTTGGGCTCAAGGGTGGAAAAGAAGCCAATAGCTTCCAACGTCTGTAATGGGTATAGAAAACACACATTGTTGAAATTAGTTGCAAATATGCATTGTTAAGATTAGTTGCAAATAATTTTTGAATGTTGAGGGGATGTAGGTGTTTCTCTTACTCTTTCCTAGCTTAATATTTACACATAGCTATAGATATGGTAAGGAATACAATATAGGGTAATTTTCCCAATGTTTCATAACATGACATATAGGAAACTAATCTACTGCATATAAAATTAAACAACCTGATGTGTATATGTGGCCAATAAACTAAATGAAACTTATCTGAACTATAATCACAAATATCCAATTTTATTTGTATTTTATATTGGCCATTTACTAAGAGAAAATAAAATCATGTTGGAAAATATAATATTCTTTTGGACTTACCCTAGAATAAATTTTATGTCAACATAGAAGACGTGGAATAAGTCTATATCACCATTAAAAATAAAATAAATTTAAAACTATTGGATATTATAGCACCATTTATCCGGTTATAAATAACGGATCTAAGAAATCCTCAATATGGGCTAAAACTCTATTAGGGACAACACGTCATGTTATCTTCTCAAGTGGGATAACATTTCAAGTTTCCCCAATTTTGTAATTTCACGACTGTAAAAAGACATCTTTCCAGAATGGATTTTTTCCCATTTCATATTTCCTTCTTTTAGCTCACTAGAGTTTAGTGCAAAATGGTGAAATATGTTTTTATTCTGCATTTTCTTTGTCCATCTTGTCGGAGTGAAGTGTAACAATGCACAATCGACATGACAATGTCACATCCATAGGGTAGTCTTACACCTCATGTTTTCTGATTCAATATTTCTTTTCTAGTGTCATGATTTGAGTATTTGTGGTTATGTAAGTCATTTTTAAGTGTTTAAGTGGAAATATCTATCTGAACACACACTCTCATATACACTTATTTTAGGGAAAATTAACTTTTTTTAAGAGAAATAGATGCTTAAAAAATGATAACTCTTTTTTTCTTTAACATAGTTTTCTAAATATAAGTATGGTAGCTTTTACCTATAATTTTTCAAATATATGCATTCTACCTTACATAGTTTATTAAATATGAGTTTAGTGTTTAGAAATATCTATTTAAGCATTTTAAAGAAATATAAGTATACTAATTTAATCTTTATATTTACAAAATATTAAATTTTGAAGGTTACATTTTTTTTTTCAAGATGCGCATAGTAGTTTTATTTTATTTATATAAACACAATTTAATGATCTTAAAATGTTTTAAATATATACTACATATATTTAAGTTTGGATTATTTTTTAATGACTATTTTATTATATTTTAAAAATAAATAAGATTTTAAAATTGTATCATCGAAAAATGGAAACACTTCCATTTAGGACTGGTTTAGCCTTTTGAATAGGTGGTTTCGGGTCATTTTAGATGCTTTCATGGGGTCTCCTGCTTGGATCTTGTTTTTGATAGAAAAAGTAGCAAGAGGGTGCTGGTCCGTGGAACAGGGAAGACTAAGAGCACATTAAAAACACTAGCTTCACAACAAATAATTAGCAAAGTAACAATGTCTAGTCTACCTCTATAAAAAACAAACTTGTAGATCCTTAACAAAAATAGCGATCGAGGGTTATAGTTTAACCAAAAAGCCTTGAACAAAATAACAATAAACTGCCTCACAAGGCTAAACCAAAGTCTTAAATTCTTAACCACATAATAGAAAAATACAAAATAAAACCATTGACCCAAGGGCCCAGAACAAGACAACATCACCATGGCACCAACAATAGTTAGGTCCTCTCACCCAACCACTTGGACATCAAGTGTTGGAAACAATTGTCTGAAGGAAATTGCTACTCAAATTATATATTGTCTTTGATGTCACACAATGTCATAGTCTGCAGCAACCAGTTACTACTGAGCTCAGTCGGTCTGCCAGACAAGAAAAGTTAGTGTTTACCAAGTTCAGTCGGTCACCAAAGAAAAGTTAGTGTTTACCGAGTTCAGTCGGTCACCAAGGAAAAGTTAGTGTTTACCGAGTTCAGTCGGTCACCAAAGAAAAGTTAGTGTTTACCGAGTTCAGTCGGTCATCAGAGAAAAGTTAGTGTTTACCGAGTTCAGTCGGTTATCGAAGGTAAAGGATTGTCGGTGTTTACCGAGTTCCCTCGATCTCCGAAAGATTATAGAAAGTTATGGTCACCGAGCAGTGTCGGCCCTTGAAGGATTTTTGCAAATAGAGTTTTCTTAATTCAGCCGACTGTTATACTAAATAATGTCGATTTGACAAATCTAAAATCATATAAATAAAAGGTCAAATGTGAAAAGTAAACAAGAGATACAGCAGAAGATTTACAGAAGAAAGACAGGAAAGGTGTGTGCGAATTTGTGAAGGATGTTCAGATATCCTTGAGGTGCAGCACAGATTTATTCGATCAGGAAGGATCACACATATGCAGAACAGAGATCTGTAATCAGCAAGATAGTTGCATTATTATGCAGGTCATTTCTTCATTGTTACCTTCTTATCATTGTAACAGTGAATTCTAAATCTCTTAACCGAGTTGGTTTAACAACCATATTGTAAATCCTCTAACAAGGTGACAATTCCATTGAATTGTTTTCAAGACCTCTTACCAGGCCACTCCTAGCAGGGTGTTTTAAAATCCTCTAACAAGGTCACACCTAACAGTGTGTTTTGTAACCTTTTACCGGGTTGGCTTCTAACCGGGCATCACTTCAGAAAAGTGAAAATCAGTATCTAGATACATTGGTGGTTTTTCCCATATTGGGTTTCCACGTTAAATCTTGTGTCTCTTGTGTTCTTAATTGCTATCTTAATCATACACCAGTGCTGATGAATATCTAAAAGATAATTTTGCTAATACTTTCTGCATCTTCAAAATTACTGCAATCTATTTACCGAGTGCTAATATAGATAACATTGTTAAGATATCCTAAGGGATCTGGAAAGAATTAATTATGAAGAAGAATATGGTTGACTAATTCACCCCCCCCCTCTCAGTCACCTCATCCATATTCCATCAATTGGTATCAGAGCTGTTGGTGCTTGCAGGAAGGGTTTCAAAGACCTAAGCTAAAGATCAGGATGTCTTACAAGAGGGAAATTCCAAAGCTCAACAGAGATAACTTTTCAGCATGGCAAGGTCTCATGCGACTTCATCTGGCTTCCATTGGTGATTCAGGATGCAAATACATTGATGAAGAATACACAATTCCTAATGGTGTATTAATTGTTGAAGACATTGCAGATAAAAAGACTCACAACACCATGATGATAGACATTGCATCTGCTCTCAGCTATGAAGAATTTGATGATATTAAAGACTGCACTACTGCATATGAAATGTGGATGGCACTGAAGAAAATATATGGTGGTGATGCAAATGTGAAAAGAGCCAAAGCAGAAAGCCTAAGAGGACAGTTTGACAAGATGAATATGAAGGAAGATGAAAACATTGCAAAATATGTTGAAAGAATCAAAGCAAGTGTAAGTGCAATTAGAGCTTCTGGAGGAACAATCTCAGATGAAACTGTTATAAGTAAGGTACTTAGAACATTACTCCCTATCTATGCAATAAGAGTATCAGCTATTCAAGAAAGAAGATGTGAAACAAACCACAATATAACTTTGGATGCTTTAGTTGGAAGATTGACAGCCTTTGAATTAGACAACTATGACAACTATGTTCCTAGTTCCAAAAATATCGAATCAGCATTTGAGGCCAAGGTTTCACTAAAGAAGAACAAGAAAATTAAAGAAGTTCAGTTAGAAAGTGAAGAAGTATCAGAAGAAAGTTCTGATAGTGATCTTGAAATTGTAGAAGCATTACTTGCAAAGAAGTACTCTAGAGGGAAAGGTAAGTATAAAGGTAAAACTCCTTTAATCTATTTTTCATGTGAAGAAATTGGACATATTGCAGCTAGGTGCCCAAACAAGCAAGTCAAGGAAGAGAAGAGAAGTCACAAGTACTATGGCAAAAAGAATTTCAAATCGTACAAGGATAAAGGTAAGAAATCATGTTTTATGGCTAAAGATTCTGATGATAGTGAAGAAGAAATTGTTTTTATTGCTATAAAAGATGAATCTGATGATGATGAAGATAAGATGGCACTTATTTCTCATATAAGCAAAGATGATATATGGATAATAGATAGCGGATGTTCACACCACATGACTGGTGACAAGACAAAATTTGAATATCTAGAAGACTGTGATAGTGGTAATGTAAGATTTGGAAACAATGAACCTTGTTGTATAAAAGGAAAAGGAAGAATCTCACTAACCAAAGAACTCATATGTGATAATGCTTATTGGGTTGAAGGACTAAAACATAATCTTCTAAGTGTAGCACAGCTAATCAACACTGGTTTCAAGGTTGAATTCATGAATGGTCAAGCAAGACTGCTGGATGAAAAAGGAAAACTCATTGGATCAGGCAAACAAACAAAAGGTAACTTATTTTATCTTGATCTCAGTGAATATTCATGCTTTATTGCTCAAATTGAAGAAAGTTGGCTATGGCACAAAAGGTTATGTCATGTGAATTTTGATAACATGATAAAAATAAGAAAATTCAAGAAGGTTAGAGGCATTCCTACTTTGAAGAAACCTGATACTGGTCTATGTAAGAATTGTCAGATTGGCAAAATGAGTAAAACTAGTTTCAAGAGTAAGAACTATCAGTCTAAAGAAATTTTGGAAATTGTGCATACTGATTTATGTGGACCTATTGGAATACAAAGCTATACTGGAGATAAATTCTTTATTCTTTTCGTTGATGATTATTCTAGAATGATGACTGTTATGTATTTAAGAGAAAAATCAGAAGCATTTGAAAAGTTCAAATGGTACTTAGCAAGAGTGGAAAAGGAAACAGGGAAAAGATTGAAATGCTTAAGATCAGACAGAGGTGGTGAATTCATCTCCCATGATTTTAACAACTTCTGCATTGAAAGAGGAATCAAAAGATAGGTATCAGCTCCTAGAACTCCTGAGCAGAATGGAATAGCAAAAAGAAGAAATAGATCTATTATGGATTATGCAAGGACTCTAATGATAGAAAAGAACATCGCTATAAAGTACTGGAAGGAAGCTATTAGCACTGCAGTTCATACCTTGAACCGAGTACAATTGAAGAAAGACACTTTCAAAACTCCTTATGAATTATGGTATGGCTATAAACCCAATGTAAGTTACATGAAAATATTTGGTAGCAAGTGTTATATCTTAAAAGAATCCAGAAGAAATAAATTTGATGTGAAAAGTGATGAAGGAATATTCCTAGGATATTCTAGCAAAAGCAAGGCATACAAATGTCTGAACTTATCTACTCACAAAGTCATAGAAAGTATACATGTAAAATTTGATGAGTTTGCAGAAAAGACTAAAGAAGAAAGCAAAAGGGAACCTAAGAACTACAAAAGATCCGTTTACATTGAACCTGAAACATTGGCAGGCTCAACTATCAATAAGGAAACTATATCTACCTAGCCGAGCACAGTTACCGAATCACAAACTGAGTCACAGGAAGAAGTTCAAACCGAGTCACAGGAAGTAATTCAGACCGAGTCTCAGCTTGAAGTTATCGAGCAAATATCTACCGAGCCCGAGCAACCTGAAGAAGAGATCCTAGAAGACAACAGCATGAATCATTCAAAAGGCAAGGAACCTATACTAGCCAAATATGTCAGAAGACATCATACACCAGATCAAATCATTGGAAACAAATCAGATGGTACTATGACAAGAAGCAAGCTAAAAGGTACATGTCTGCTTACTGACTTTGAACCTAGAAATATCAAAGATGCACTAGAAAATGAAAGTTGGATTGAAGCAATGAATGAAGAATTAGAACAAATACAAAAGAACAAAACTTGGACTCTTGTACCTAGACCTAAAGATAAGAATGTAATTGGAACAAAATGGGTATTCAGGAATAAGCTAAATGAAGATGGTCAAGTATCTAGAAACAAAGCTAGACTAGTATGTAAAGGTTATTCTCAAGAAGAAGGCATAGATTATGGAGAAACTTTCACTCCTGTTGCAAGATTAGAAGGTGTAAGAACTCTACTTGCTTATGCAGCACACAAAGGATTTAAGGTATATCAGATGGATATAAAATCTACATTTCTCAATGGAATTCTTGATGAAGAAGTCTACATTGAACAACCTGAAGGTTTTGTTGATCCAGATAAAAAGGACATGGTCTGTAGGTTACACAAAGCATTGTATGGTTTAAAACAAGCTCCTAGAGCATGGTATGAAAGACTCCATAACTATTTGACTCAGATTAATTTCAAAAGAGCTAATGATAACAGCAATTTGTATATTAAAGAAGGACCGGATGACAAAATTGTATTGGCAGAAATATTTGTAGATGATACTATATTTACAGGGAATGAGGATCAGTGCAAAGAATTTTCAGAACAAATGAACAAAGAATTTGAAATGTCTATGTTTGGTTTAATAAAATTCTTTGTTGGTCTTCAAATTTAGCAAAGCAAGAATGGTATATACATTACTCAATCAAAATACATTAAGGAAATACTTAAGAAGTTTGGTATGGAAGATTCAAAACCAGTTGGTACACCCATGTGTACTGGATTGAAACTTACCAAAATTGATGATTCAAAAGAAGTTGATCAGACCCTATACCAATCTATGATTGGAAAATTGCAGTATGTAGTACATACAAGACCTGATATTGCTTTAGCAGTCAGTATAGTAGCTAGATTCTCAACAAAACCTAAGGAAAATCACATGATGGCAATCAAAAGAATCTTAAGATACTTAAGAGGAACTGAAGAATATGGTTTGTGGTATAAATTTGGAGGCAATCTAGACTTAAAAGTTTTTACTGATGCTGATTGGGCAGGAAACATTGATGACAGAAAAAGAACAAGTGGTGGAGCATTTTTTCTTGGAAAAAGACTAGTATCCTTGACTAGTAAAAAGCAGAATTGCACATCTCAATCCACAACTGAAGCAGAATATGTTGCTGCTGCAGTAAACTATTCAAATATTGTTTGGTTTAAACAGCTATTAGAAGGTATGAAGGTTGAAATCAAAGAACCAGTTGTTATATTTTGTGACAATACCAGTGCAATAAATATTTCTAAGAATCCAGTGATGCATTCCAAAACCAAGCATATTGCTATTAAATATCACTTTGTCAGAGAATTGGTGCAGGATAAGGAAATCAGATTAGAATATATTCATACAAAAGAACAGATTGCAGACATTTTTACCAAACCATTACCTAAGGATGCATTTGTGTATCTAAGAGGTAAGTTAGGGGTCATTCCCCTATCCGAGGCTCACTAAATACAGTTTTAGTGATGCATCAACCAGAAAATGATTGAAAATCAACCAGTTGATGCAGCATATTCAAGGAATCATTGCATATGAATCAGTACTTGAGGTACATTAATTTACACTGGTAATTTGTGAATTGTCTTTGGCATGTGTTGTCAAAGAGGGAGTGTTTGCTATGTCTTTGCTATTACTTCAAGAAATTTTCAATAGTCAGAAGGAAGAATTTTTAGGATACAGGAAGTTTGCTGACAGAGGGAGATTTGAATCTGAACCGAGCTAACTCTTTCAAATTTCTTATGCTATGACATATTGTGTTGCCATCAATGCCAAAGAGGGAGATTGTTGGAAACAATTGTCTGAAGGAAATTGCTACTCAAATTATATATTGTCTTTGATGTCACACAATGTCATAGTCTGTAGCAACCAGTTACTATCGAGCTCAGTCAGTCTGCCAGACAAGAAAAGTTAGTGTTTACCGAGTTCAGTCAGTCACCAAAGAAAAGTTAGTGTTTACCGAGTTTAGTCGGTCACCAAAGAAAAGTTAGTGTTTACCGAGTTCAGTCGGTCACCAAAGAAAAGTTAGTGTTTACCGAGTTCAGTCGGTCATCAAAGAAAAGTTAGTGTTTACCGAGTTCAGTCGGTTATCGAAGGTAAAGGATTGTCGGTGTTTACCGAGTTCCCTCGGTCTCCGAAAGATTATAGAAAGTTATGGTCACCGAGCACTATCGGCCCTTGAAGGATTTTTGCAAATAGAGTTTGCTTAATTCAGCCGACTGTTATACTAAATAATGTCGATTTAAAAAATCTAAAATCATATAAATAAAAGGTCAAATGTGAAAAGTAAACAAGAGATACAGCAGAAGATTTACAGAAGAAAGACAGGAAAGGTGTGTGCGAATTTGTGAAGGATGTTCAGATATGCTTGAGGTGCAGCACAGATTTATTCGATCAGGAAGGATCACACATATGCAGAATAGAGATTTGTAATTAGCAAGACAGTTGCATTATTATACAGGTCATTTCTTCATTGTTACCTTCTTATCATTGTAACAGTGAATTCTAAATCTCTTAACCGAGTTGGTTTAACAACCATATTGTAAATCCTCTAACAAGGTGACAATTCCATTGAATTGTTTTCAAGACCTCTTACCAGGCCACTCCTAGCAGGGTGTTTTAAAATCCTCTAACAAGGTCACACCTAACAGTGTGTTTTGTAACCTTTTACCAGGTTGGCTTCTAACCGGGCATCACTTCAGAAAAGTGAAAATCAGTATCTAGATACATTGGTGGTTTTTCCCATATTGGGTTTCCATGTTAAATCTTGTGTCTCTTGTGTTCTTAATTTCTATCTTAATCATACACCAGTGCTGATGAATATCTAAAAGATAATTTTGCTAATACTTTCTGCATCTTCAAAATTACTACAATCTATTTACCGAGTGCTAATACATATAACATTGTTAAGATATCCTAAGGGATCTGGAAAGAATTAATTATGAAGAAGAATATAGTTGACTGATTCACCCCCCCCTCTCAGTCACTTCATCCATATTCCATCAATCAAGATGGTGGCCCATTCTTCCTGCAAAAACATGAAGACGTCTCTATTATCCTCATCAACTTCCAACTTACAACCAACAATCTTTTCCTGCACATTACATAGAGTCACCGCCAATGCATGCATCACTTTAAGGGAAAAATTATTATAGTCAAGGATGAGGTCCTTGATTTCCTTCATATCATGCTTGAGACTAAGGATCTCATTGTCTAGCTTAGTGAATTTCTGCTTGAGGGATCCTTGGAACCTTCCATTCTCAGCCACAACCATGGTAGTGTGCTTAGTGTGGGGGGAGTTGACTTGTTGAGAGAGAAGGTTCAGGGAATTTTTGCAAGGGATTTAATTCACCATGGGTAGGGGATTCATAGGAGGAGCGTTGATAGGCCTAGGGAGGTGCAAATGCTCAACCAAGGAGCCCTTAATTGACCCAGAGGAGCCAGAGGTATCTATATCCTCTGAAAGCATCCTATCCTCAGAGGTCATTTCCCTAAGTCATCTTTTACATTTTTCTTTAGTAATTCTATTGGAGCGTCAGAGGATACCACCCATTTCAACCTCCAACCCCAACTGACTACCCAAAATTTTCATTTTCTGAAGCCTCTTCTCAGCCTTGGGGGTGCTATCATCCACCATCTTATCTTTTGCTTCTAGGGGATCAAAAACATGGGAATCCTCTAATTCCTCCAACCTTTTGAAGGGGTTCCAAACACACCTCTTGCAACCCTTGCCATCATGGGAGAGAAGGTTAGGCTCCTAGCTGGACTGGGAGGGGGATTGAGAGGGGTTATTAGCTCCTAAAGAACTAACATCCAAGATGATTTCAGTGATAGTTAGGGGTGATTGTGGCAAGGGGAAAATGAATTTTTGGAACTTGAACAAATAGACTAAAAGGCCTTGATGAAGGATGGGAATCAGCTTCTTAGGGTTTTTTTCTCCTTGATGTCCAAAATGTTGCTTTCCAATGAGTGGAGGAGGTAGACTGGAATAAAAATAAGGTCTCTATTTCTAATATGATTAAGGAATGACAAATGATAATAGTAAAAGATAGTAAATTTTCCCTCTAAAGTGAAATACTTCATTTTAATATGATAAACCTTAGGCCATAAATTGGGAAGTAGCTCATGGTTGAAACCCCCAGACTTTTTCATAGGCTTTTCTCCAGGCCTGAAGAATTGGTTGAGACTGATCACGTTTGGCATTCGGCTAGTTTTCCTATATTTCCTTCCCTTCATCAAGAGCCCCATCACTTTTCCAATGAATGATTCATTTATCTGGAAGTGGATACCCCCGAAAGACACCTTTCTATTGTTCCATGACAACACAAATTGCTTAGAAATTTGTTCATCATGGTCATCCTTCATTCTTTCCATAAAACTGTAAATGCCACTAACTTTGCAGTAGTGAATAACCAAAGGATCAGAAGTGAGATCCTCATTGATTTTGTCAGGTTCACTACACAGTTTATTGCCACCCATCTTGAACGGACTTGTCTCCACAATGGTTGCCTTCTAAAAATTGCACAGCCAAGATTTTCAGGCAAGGGCATAAAACAAGAATTTTTTAATTGACTACCTTGTGCAAATTTTTCTCATAAAAGGCATGGGTTGGGTGGTCTTTGGGGAAATGAACCCCATACAATGAAATCCATTGGATCTCCAAGTGTAATAATTAGAATTTTATCCATTTTTCCATTAATGTCCTTGGTAGTCGAAATGACATGCTAATCCGAACAACCTCCATTCCACACGTAATCTCTCAACGGGCAATTATGGACCTTTATTAAATTTTGTGCATACATAGTCATAAAAATTATTATCATCACATTAAGCCAGCACAAAAGCTTGGTGGGGCCCTCAACAATTCTATCACCAATGCAACCCATTTTAAAGATTACCAGTGTCTATTTTTTCTCACCTGATTAGCTGTTGGTCTCCTTTGGTAGCGCACTAATCTCCTCCCAACTAACCACCCTAGTTTGGTTGAGCCCAATACCAGCCACAGAATCAAGCACTGAGTTACCTTCCATGTGGATATGGGAAGTGATAGTGTTCTCAAAGTTGTTAAGAAGCTCCAATATTTCCGCTATGATGGTGTTCACCCACCACCCTACAATTGACCTTCAGTTAATAGTCTCCACAATTACTTTGGAGTCTCCCTCATTCATGAACATCCTGATATTCTTAGAGATGGAAAATTTTATACCCCATAGAAGAGTCATACCTTAAGCATGGTTAACAGTATTATTTCAGAGAAGCCCAACATAATCGAAAAGGCAAAGATCCATTGTGATCTGTCAGCACTCCACCCCCACCATAGGCAAGGTTGTTCACCGCCCCATCAAATTTTAGTTTGATCCAGCCAATAGGAAGGGAAACCCAATGGGTGGCATTGCGGGCTATCAACCTAGAGTTGTTGAGCCTAGTGATGTCAGCTAGCAAGTTCCAATTATTAGTATTTTTTATCTTCGAGGCTGAAGGTAGTGAAGAGGGAAGTTTCCATTTAGGTGAGGCAACATTCTCACTTAGGAGCTTAGTGCCTAGATGGAGAGAGGCCTTAGGTGTGGAATCAGTCTCCCTAAAGATCCTGTTGTTCATTTCTTTCTAGATAGTCTAGAAAATGTGTTGGGGGAAAAAGTGCCATAGGAGCTAGAGGAGAGGGTGATTGGAAGGGGATTGCCAATTAGTAAGCGAGTGGCTATCCTCCCTAAGAACCCAAGGAATCCCTAGTTTTTCAATAAATCCCTGCCAAATACTAGCAAAATAGTCACAATGTATGAATAGGTGGTTCACATTTTCCTCCTTTTTGTAAAGGACAGATCTAGTGGCGAGGGAGAAACCTCTTTTTATAAGGTTGTCATGGTTTAACACTTTTCCATGCATGAACGTCTACCAGAAGAAGTTGATTTTTTGAGTGAGGTGAGGGATCCACACATTTTTCCAATCTTTAGGGTTATTCCCCTCCTTTAGAAGTAGGTTGTAAGCAATCTTGACTGAGAAGGTTCCCGCTTGGGTGGGGGCCCAAATGATAGAGTCCTAGCCATTAATTCTATAAATTCTAACATTTCCCAAAATTTCCATAAGTTCATTAGCCAAATGTTCCAACTCAAGGATGTTCCTAAAAAGGTATGAGACATATTTCCATCAACCTCTAGTCATGTAGTTGTAGATTCTATCCCCAAGAATAGGTTTGAGGTAGGTCATGAGGGGACAAAACCACCCATCAAGGGTAGTGCAATTTTGGATCCATGAGTCATGACAGAATCTGATGGATCATCCATTCCTGAGTTGCCAGAAGGCACCCTTAGAAAGCATAGTTTTACAATTGTAGATATTCATCCAAAGTTTGGAACCACGAGGAAGGTCATTGTCCTATTACATCATCCCATAAAGGTTCCCTTGTAGGTACTTAGCCTCCATAATTTTTCACCAATCATATTTTCTTTCTATAAGCTTCCATGCTACTTTCATGGTGAGGGCCCTATTTAGCATGCCAATTATGCTAAGACCCAGTCCTCCCAGTCTATTAGGAAGACAAATTGTTTCCCAATTGACCAAGAAAATCCTCTTTTTCTCTTCATAGCTAGCCCAAAAAAATGTTCTTTGAATCTTTTCAAGCCTATCACCCATGTAGTTTTTTATCTTGAAAAATGGATAGAAAGTAAACAGGTATCCCCTAGAGAGTAGAAGCCACCAGTTGGAGCTAACCAACACTACTCAAGATCTTCCCTTTCCAACCAGTAAGTTTTCTTTGGGTTCTCTCCTGGATGGAATTCCAGAATTCCTGAGAGACCTCTTTGATAGTGAGAGGGAGGCCTAGGTAGGTAGAGGGGAGTGAAGCTGACTAATAGCCATGGATTTGAAGTACTCTAGTTTGGGTCTTGATAGGGGTGTTAAAGAAGAAAAGTCTTCTTTTCTAGTATTTTATGCACTACCCCAAAGCCATAGAATAAGTCTCCAATAGGTTCTTCCACTATCTAGCTTCAATCACCAAAGGGTACCCAAAGAGGAAAGTATCATCCACAAATTGTTCAAGGAGAGCTTGTTGTAGAGTGGAAGTGGGTTTGACACCTTTTATTCTTCCCATGGAAGAGAGCACAGTCACATTCCTACTAAGAACTTCAGAAACCATAATGAAAAGATAAGGGGAGAGGGTGTCTCCCTGTCTAAGTCTTTTTTCAGGTTGAAAGAATCCCCTAGGGGAGCCATTGACCAACACAAAGAAACTAACAGTTTGTATACATTCTTGAATAATGCGAATAACCTAATCATTAAAGCCCATTCTTCTAAAAAATTTTAGAAGAAAGGACTAATTAAATTTATCATAATCCTTATAAATATCAAGCTTGAATTCCATACCTAGTGCTTTTCTCCTACCCATGGTGTAAATAATTTCATGTGTGGATATGGTAGCATCTAGGATTTGCCTTCCCAACACAAAACCCTTCTGAGTAGGGCTGATCAGTTTGTCTAGAAGGGGCTTTAGTCTATTAACCATAATCTTACTGAAGATCTTATAGAACATGTTACATAGATTGATAGGCCTGAAATCCATCATAGAGGTAGGATTTTCATTCTTAGGGACCAACACAATATAAGTCTCATTATGATGCTTCAACAACCTCCCTATTCTGAAGAAGTCTCTGGCAACATGAGAAACTTTGAGGCCAACAATATCCCAATATTCTTGAAAGAAGGCTAGGGGGAAACCATCAGGTCTCAACACTTTGTAGGCACCCATAGAAAAGATAGCTACTTTGACTTCCTCATCTGAGACCAGCCCCATTAGACAGTCATTATCAATGGGAGTAACAACACATTGGATGTGCTCGAGAAGTTGGTCATGAATGTTGATCGGGCACATGTGTCAAGCATTAGAGTATAACCCCATGAAGTAATTGTCTTCAACATGACTAATTTTTTCTTTCTTGGTAACTTCATTCCCCCTATCATCCCTAATGGTGTTAATGGTATTTCTTCTTTTGTGATTGCTAGTAGATCTATGAAAGAAGGTCATCTTTCAATCTCCTTTTGTAAGCCACTGGATCCTGGATCTCTATTTCTAGTAGATTTCTTCCCCTTTCAAGGGTTGTTTCCACTTGTGTCTTGCCTTTTCCTCCTCTATTTAAAGCTAGGGGTTGATATTCCTAGCAATAAGCTGGGCTTGAAGGTAATCCAAAGTCCCTGTAAGCTTTTTTTTCTCCTTGAAGAAGTCACAAAAATTATGTTTTCTCCATCCTTTGACCTCTCTCCTGATGACTTCCAACTTTTGAGCAATCTTGAACATGGTAGTTCCCTTAATAGGGGTGGCCCACCATAATTTCACTTGGTCTCTGAATGAGGGGTGGGAGCTCCACATAATGTCAAATCTAAAGGGAGCTAGCCCAATCCTAGGAGATTCTATTTGGGAGAGGAATATAGGTTATGATCAGAGGTGATTTTGGGGAGGAAAGATAGATTGGAGGTCAAGAACAAGTCCCAAGAGGAGGTGGCCAGAACTTGGTACAACTACACTTGGATCAGATGGGAGCCTTTCCTATTATTGGACCAAGTAGAGGGATTTCCTTTTAGGTCAATGTCCAGGAGACCTAAATAAGAAATGAAGTATGCAAGGTCCCCCATACTATCAGAGTAGTCCATTATACCTCCACACTTTTCTGAGGGATAGAGGGGGGTGTTAAAGTCACCAACCACCATATACTTATCAGAATTGTCCTGATCCATGCAGCTAACAATTTCCTTCTAGAGAGACAACCTGCTAGTGTGGGTGTTGGGAACATAGACATTAAACAAGTTCCAAACTAGCTATTGTTTTCTAAAGGTAACAGGGAGGAAATTCGAAGAGAAGGCAAGTGGTTCTCCTTCTATAGTGTTGGGGTTCCAGAGAATGGTAAAGCCACCTGAGGAACCAGAGGCCTCAGAGTAAATAAAATTAGTACTTGGCCAAAGTTTTCCAGCAAGGGAGGCAAAATTATTGAAGGACATCTTAACCTCTTAGATAAGCATAATATCCCGTTTGTGAGAAAAAATCTATTGTTTAACAATGTTTTGTTTGAGGGGGTTGTTGAGACCTCTAACATTACAAGAAAGACAAATCATTTCTTTTTTTAAAAACTTGTTTCTAAGGTTTGCTTCCTACCTACCACAACATCTCTTTTAGCCCCTTTTGATCTCCTCGCATGTTCTGCAGACCTACCTCTGGGTTTTCCCAAACCCACATCAGCTTTCTTGGATTTGGGTTTCTTCATTTGGGTTATCCATTCACCATCATCCTCCCCACTACACTCTTCACCTAGGGAGCTAGGTGAAGAGGATTAGTTCCACTCCTCCAGTTGAGTGGGGATCTTAGTAGTAGCCTTAGGAGACTTTAGTGTGAGGGAGACCATAATGGAAGGCTTCTCCAACTCACCAAGACTAACCACATTTGACATTGGGATAATCACCATGGGAGTTGTAGGTTCCTTTTCCAAAGCCATAGGGGGGTATTATTCCCTAGATGGGTAACAATATCCCCTTCTTCCACCTCTAGTTTTCCAACACTTCAATCATTGGGGGGGCGACTGACCTTTTCCACCTCTTCACTTGCAGAAGTGGTCGGATCCTCGAAAGTGCCCTGATCCTCATTCTCGAGACTTTCTCCATGCCGAGAGGATTTTCATGCTTTGCTAGTGCAGCCCCTGGATTCACATTTATGGTAGAAGAGAGTGGCATTCTCATAAACCAGACCTTGGGTTCATCTACCTGGCTTAGATTTCAAGATTAAAAAGTAATTGGGAAGGGTCTTGTTAAGAGTAACATTAACAGAGAATCTCACAAACACCAACCTAGACTTAGAGTGGGTCACCTTATCCACCATAATAAAGGTGCCAATGGAGTCACCAATCCATCTAAATAATTGTTCATCCTAGTATTTGAGCGGTAGTCCTAGGAGGGGCACCCAAACTAGTGCCATGCTATGTAGCTCAGTCGTAGGGTTGAACCTAGATTTCCACTTTTCCAAAGTAAGGAAGTGTTTTCAATAGACCCAAGAGCCTGATAGAACAGAGGCCACATCCTCTAGAGTGTTGAACTTGAAAAGGAAGAGCCCACTAGACATAGCTTAAACCAAGACAGACCCCTTAATCTTCCAATTATTAGCAACCCATTTTCTAACCATCTCAATGGCAGGTATGAAGATGAAGAGCTGACCCACCAGTGGTAACTGAAAGTTAGACATAGTCCTGTTCACCATAGAATCAGGAAGAGAGAGTTCAGAGCCTTCCTCAGTTTGAATGAAGTTGATTAAGAGTGATTCCAAGGCATTTTGAGCCTCACCAAAAAGAGCATCTTTCTAATTAATTTTTGGTGGGGATGGAGGGGTAGCAACAGAAGAGGAAACCTACTGGTTTCCATCTATTAACTCTTTTTTAGACTACATTATGCTAGAGGTAGCAGTGTTGGGACTAGCATGGGATCTAGCTTGGGGCCCTACAAGGGAGGAAGATTCCCCTAAGGAGAGGTGAGCATGGAATTCAAAGGATTGAATTTGAAGGTTTGAGTGGCAAGTTGCAGATTGCATTACAGAGGTCTAGCTTGGATCTTGCTTTTCCTCTTGTTCTACCCCTTTCTTCACCTCTTTCCAGCCTATTTTTGGCATCTTGACTTGAAACCCTAAGATTCTTGACCTCAAGGTCAAGGTTGACCTTGATCTTGACCTAGGTCAAGGTTGTCCTCGACCTTGACCTAGATTAGTGTTGACCTCAACACTAACCCTGGGTCCAGATTTCAAAATCTAGAAGTTTTTGAATGTCAGGTTACAGAAAGTTTTATTTCCCACATTCGGGTTGGCTGTTTCAGGATTTGGAATAGTAAAATCTTAAATTATATTTAATTTAGGTCAATTTCTAGGTGTTAAGGTTAAATGGGAATTTAATTCTCCTATGTCAGCCTCTTTAGAAATTCATGCCCTAGACTAGTATAAAAGGAAGCCTTCCTCTCTCATTTAAATAAATCTTTTCAATCATCAATCAAGTGTAGAATCCATCCTTTGTCACAATTTATCAAGAATTCAAGCAATCATCTACATTCAAGCATTCAATTTCTCCATTGAAGATAAAAGATTCAAGCATTTAATCCTTTGGAGGGATTTGGTTCAAGCATTCAAGATTCATCATTCAAACCCTAGATCTATCCATCATGGTGGTGTGATCTTCCTTCAAGATCCTTTGTTTATCTTCAAGATATATTCATTCTCCCTTCAAGGTGGATTCCAAGCATGCAATCATGGATGTTTTGATTTACATTTATGGTTTTTAGTGTTGAGTCTTGAATAAGGTGAAATAGTATCCACCCTAAAATGTATGGGGGAAATGTGAGATCTACTTCTAAATCCAAATTCCCAAAGGAGAGATCCAAATTGATCAACCAAAAGGTTAATGTAAAATAGAATCAATCTATGGAGAATATGAAAGTGGAAGAAAACCTTATATTTCCCTATAAAGGAGATGTGCTTGAAAGCTAAAATAATTGAAAGGCAAGTACTAACCTCAAAATAGGATAGATCTGGAAAATGGTGATTTCTGATGTCTGTGTGTAGTTTCGGGGAATTTTGTAACTTGTTTTAGACTAGAAATTTTGAGATGAAGAAAACCCAAAAAACTTTTATCTTTCTAACAGCAGGTAGTCTTTGACCTCGATAAAAGGTCAAAAGCTACATTAATATTTTGAAGGTCAACTTTGACTTTGTTCGCAGATCTTAGAAGTTCACTGAAAAGGGTATCTGAATCCAATCTCAGATCCGTAGTTTTGCACCTGTATCCTACAATAAAAAGAGGGTTTTTGTTGTTTGTTTGAGGGGTTTTCCTTGGTCAAACCCTGGCTTGGAATCAACCTTAATATTGAAATTGAAATGAGAATGCTAGGAAGTAGTATAAGTAGATCTAACAATGAAGCTATGCAATTGTATTTCAAATGTAAATGAATACATTGATATGAAAGCTTGAATATGACAATAGAAAATGTAAATCAAAACTATGAAAGAAAATGAAAAACCTCCATGTCTGTATGCTTGGAATCCACCTTGATAGAAGAATGAATGGATCTAGAAGATGAACAAAGGATCTTGAAGGAAGATCACACCATCATGATGGCTAGATCTAGGGTTTGAATGATGAATCTCTTATGTTTGAACCAAATCCCTTCAAAGGCTTGAATTCTTGAATCCTTCTTGAGAACTTGAGTTCTTGATGGAAAAAGGAAATGTGAATGATGGATGATGTATGAGAAAATGAGAGAGGAAGGCTTCCTTTTATAGTGATCTAGGGCACAAACCTCTAGAGAAGGTTGACATTGGGGAATTGAATTATAATTAACCTTAACCCCTAGAAATAGACCCATATTAAATGAAATTTAAGGATTTACCATTCTGAAACCCGAAATGGCCAACCCAGACATCAGAAAAAGAATCTTTCTGAAACCCGATACCCAAAAATTAGAAAATCCTAAAATTTGAAATTTGGGTCAAGGATGAGGTAGACCCCACCCTAGGTCAGGGTCAAGGTTGATTTTGACCTTTAAGGTTGACTTTGACCTTAAGGTCAAAAACCTTAGGACCTCAGTCCATAATGCTAGGAAATGCAGAAATAAAGTGAAATCATGTGCAGAGAGAAGCAGAACAGGGGGAGAAATCTAGATTCAAGTAAAGACCTAATCAGGGTGCTTGACATGACCCAAGACCACTCAATTGGAGGGTTAAATTCTCTTAACATGGCAGTGCTTCCATTTTAAGATGATACATTAAGCCCCCTCATTAGCAAGAGTATGGACTCAATGCAAAATCTTGGTAAAGGAGAAGAGAGAAGAGATCCCAGTGGATTCAAAATGAGATAGAATCACACTTAGATAGGGACACAAGCCCCCAGGCTAAGGATTCTAACTCAACATACATGCACGAGGGTGTAAAAACAAAAAGGAAAAAGACACAAAAGAGGGGCTGTGTGTGTGAATTTTGTACCTAGCTGTAGACACAACACTTCAGTAAAACATTAGAGGTTAGCTAAAATTGAAATCGTGTAAATAATTGAAAACTAAACTAACCAGATGATTTACTTCCTTCTAATAGATGTGAATATGTATTCTCAGATTGGACCAAGATCAGTGACCTTGATGACACCTAAATGAAGGATTTGAATGCAAAATCTAGATATGAATTGGATGCAAATTAATCTATTTTTTAGATTTTTCTATACAATAATATGAGAAATTCTATATGAAATCTAATCTATATGAAAAAATAATATGCAATACAATTAATCTAACAATGATATGCTAAAATATGAATGATCTCACAAAGTTGTTGATTCGCAAAGAGGCTTCAATTCTTTAGATACCAATTTGCCAGCATAAGTTTGCAAATTTTGAGATGATTTGTGAAGAGCTAAAGCCTTGATTTTATAGTTCAATCCAGGGCTTTGGGGATGCATGGAAAAATCCATAAATCACTCTAGTTGATTTTTGAGTCAACAAGGAATTAAAGATAGTTAACTCACAAAAAATCATGCAAAAATAGCTTTTTGATTTAAATCAGAAGTTGAGATCAGCTTTTAACTCAAAAGAGAGTTGAGTTTATTTTTTGGATGTGCATAATTAATTATGAATTAATAAATAATTAAATAAAGTGATTTATCCTCAACTTGACTAATTTATAAAACAATTGATTTTTGGGTTAATCAATTATTAAATCAAACTTTATTCCAAAATAATATCATTAAATATGACAACTTGCTTTAATTTTTTTTTTTTGATTGGTAAAAGGTTGAAGCCCTAGATATTTTTATTAATATAAATAATTATATTACAATGTGACCCCGCTCACTACAGGTGCTGGTAGGAAAGAGCGGGGCTGAGAAAACCTCCAACCTTGCCCGGGACCATAGGTCCTGACCTTATACAAAAATTTACATGGGCATACCCATGACTCGACAATTGTCAAGATTTGCTAAAATACATATTTTCTGTAGGCATACCCATGGCTCAATACCTATCGAGATTTGTACATAATTTATGTAGGCATACCTACGTCCTGAAAAAACTCTAGATTGCTTTTTTAAAAATCATGAATTATACATAGAAAGGTGATTAGACAAGGATTACATCATTTTTACAATTGAAGCAGAGTTTCTGATCCTCCTACTATGTCAAGTATATGTGTTGAACATCCGGATGATAGTCCTTCCTGAAAAAAAAAACAAGACAAAGTTCCTCCGAGACCAAGGTTAACCTGCATCAAGATAAAAATTCTACATCTCTGCTACATAACCTATCTAAGAATATTTGATATTGACTATGAAGCCTGTAGTTAAATACTTTTATTCTTGACAATATAATACTAGAAACAAATACTCTTGTGATTAAAAATCCTTACCGCTAAAGATTAACAATTCTTGCCATGAGAGTCTTAACATTTTAGACATATTTACATCAGAACTAAATATACTCCTCAGTACTATACTAGTGTTTTAACTAAATTCAAGTCATACCTAGCTAACTATCGAAAATAAGATAATAACAGAGTTCAATATAGCAAAGTTTAATATTTACATCATTCAGAAAAAGCTGCAAAGATTTCCAAGCTCCTCAAATTGTAAGAAAAAAAATAATTAGTTTGAACATATGGTTATATATATATGTAGATTATATATATATAACCATGTATTCATACACTTACCAGATCTGTGAGATCTTAATGTCCCACAAACCCTTAATAATTATGTACAGACTCCTTTTCGTTCATAATCTTCTCTCATCTGCCTGGTTTATGTCATCACATGATCACAAGATATTGTTTTAATTCTTGCGATCATGCAACATATGCGGTAATACATCTGAGAGGATGCTATATTTGAGTTTGGCATCCATTGAAAAATTCTTAGATTTGAACTTATGCCATTGATCTGGTAGCTTTCGAAATGAACGACCATGATTATATCATCTCCGTCAGTTCCTTTAAGACTCAGGTCCCACAGGCTACGTGTCAACATCCCGCTTAGTCGCAAAGAATCTTTCTTCCCATAGCGACTAAGCAACTACCATTGATTTGATATCACATACAAACTCTTTCAGCCCCACCTGGACACATGGAAGGATCCTGCTTAGTCGCAAAGTAACTTCCACACCATAACGACTAAGCGACTACCATTGAATTGATATCGCATACAAACTCTTTCGGCCCCCTGGACACGTGGAAGGATCTCGCTTAGTCACAAAGCATCTTCCACACCATAGCAACTAAACGACTATCAATGATTTAGTATCTACAACTCTTTTGGTCCCACGGCTACATGTCAATATCCCGCTCAGCATTTTTCTTTCCATATCGGGAAAGCGGGAGCCGTCGATCAAAAATCTTATGCAACCTCCTTCCGGACAACTTTTCTCAGCCCCACCTTTACACGTGGAGAGATCTCGCAAGTTCAAAAAAGTATTTGACAAGGATCACGATTATGCGAGGGCCATTGGATCCTTTCCTTGTTCCATCATAGGTAAGTCTATTGGCTCGGGTCCCACCAGGTCATCCATTGTCACATGATCGCAAGAGTGTTATTTTATTCACACGATCATGCGACCACTTTATCATTGGCGCAGGAAATAATATTTAATACTATCCTTGTCGAGCTTAGACTTATAACTTTTCATTATCACATCTACGCTATTAGCATACGTGGGTCCCAGTAGAGTGCATTCACCTCCCTGAACTCCAATGTCGCATGATCGCAAGGCATTATTTTATTCCATGTGATCATGTGACCACTTAATGATTGGTGCACATGGATTCCCAACCTGGCTCATTTCAACATCAAATCATACACTATTTTCACTGTTAGGATCATGGAGACTTAACGAGTCAATTTATACATTCAATGCAGATACGGGATGATCCATCAAATCACAACAAGCCAAATAGTGAAAATAGTGTGCGGTTTGATGTTGAAAATAAAGCCCTGAGGTAGGTGTGGTTGCATGATCACATGACTAAGAGAACTATCTTGCGATCATGCGAGATCTTGCCACATGTTCCAGTGGGTCTGAATGCATTTATACCGTGTGGCATGCTAAAGGTCAACGGATACCGCTTTGTTGCTATGGTGTGGAAGATGTCTTGCGATCATGCGAGATCTGAACACGTAGCATGGTGGGCCTCCCTAATGTTAAGTGCAGCCAGGTAGGTGTGTGGTCACATGATCGCATGACTGAGAGAACACTCTTGCGATCATGTGACAATGGAAGACCAAGTGGGACCCATGTACCCTGATAGCACAGATGCACCAATGATGAAGCGATCGCATGATCACATGGATTAAAATATTACTATGTGATCATGTGGCAGCATAAGTCACCAAAGAAGCTTTGTGAGCTAACGGGATCTTGCCACGTATTCAGGTGGGCCTCCCTAATTTTACACACATCTTAAGATTCCAAATCAATGGATGGCATATAATCTCATAGAATCTTATGAGCCCATCAGATCATATGCCATCCATCTGATCCTCCAGGTGTAAAGTCAGTAAAGGCGGTGGGTCTGAAATGTTTCACAAGCATGTATGGTAGTCTATGATTGGTCCACGAAGTACTGAGCTGGTGGATTGTCAATGGGAACCTATATACGCTAACAGCGCAGATGCGTTAACAATATAATATAAGTTTATTTAAAGTTGTTGCATGATCGCAAGAGTTGAAAAAGAGTCATACGATCATGCGACAAGACTGTAAGTTAGCGGGACAAGAAAATGAGTGCATCTCAATAGCAGACAAAGTCATGAGATCATGCTGAATGTTTAAAAGCATCTGAAGGAGAGGATCAATGCCAGTTAGAGATCGGGTTAGTAATTCTGCCTGAATTTGAATGATGACTTGACTCTAAGAAGCCCAATGGATTTGGCTTGACAGATACTATTAAAAGAAGATGAAGAGTCTCAAATTCCATAGCGACCAGCAGTTTGAATCTTGACTGCTGGCTAGCCCCATGGCTAGCAGTTTGAATTTTTGGTTAGCTCGAGGTGTCTTGCAAGGTAGGAAGACAAAGAGAAAATACTTGTCACATGATCGCATGCGGCTTTCTAACCGCATGCGATCATGCGACCATTGATTAAGGAGATGTAAGGGAGAGACAGAAAGGAAAAATGAAAACATTGTACTCATAATCATGAAAATAGTATTTTCATCAAAATTGTAGGTAGATATTGTATATACATCAAATTTGCATATATTGTACCTTAACAAAATGCTACTCTTTTAAAGTAACTAAAGACACCAAAATTGTTAGTTATAGTCTATCTTTGGTCAGAGCTAAAAAATTGCTCCTTTCTCTTGCTAGGACTATCCAAGAGACTTAATATTGCATTTAAAAAGGACAAGAAATTAAAGGAATGTGGAGCTACAATGTCTAAAAGGAAAAGGCTAAGTTTGCGAACCTACTCATATTCTCTGAAATTACTACTTTATTATTATTTAAGGGTTGCATATGATTCTTTAGTAGGCTATCTTCCCCAAAGAGTTCCTATATTCTTATAAGTAAGAAGGGTTCCTATGGTTAGAATGTCTCTATATGAGGATCTTGTATCCTCATAGGAGAGTCAGTTTCCCAATCTTCCTACTGAGGTAAACATAGGGTAAGGTCTCTACCTTAACCTTATCATTAAAATACCTCTTAAGCTATTATATATGCTATTCCAATGTTATTACTCCATTGGCACCTAGATTCGTGAACTTATCAGCCTCTGTGTTTCCTTCTCTAAAAGTATGTCTGATTTCATAATTGAGAATATTATCCATTAATAAATTAATCTCTTCTATTTTTGAATTTAAAACCCAATTAGGAGTTTTTTTTAGTGCAGATGGCATTGATAATAATTTGGGAGTCTCCTTCAACAATTACTTTTGAAATGTTAAGATTTTTGCATAATTTAAGCCCTTCTAATGCCACTACACATTCGGCCATATTGCTGGTTGTAGGGCTAATGGGTCTTGAGAATTTTTCTATCACTTCTGATTTCCAATTGCAGATGATCCCTCCTATACCTACTACCCCAAGATTGCCTCAGGATGCTCCGTCAAAGTTGAGTTTATACCAACCAGCTGTTGGTGGTATCCACTTACAGGATGCTCTATCCATTTTAGTTTTGGATCCCCCTTTACCATAGAGGGGAGGGATAGCTAGTTTTGGCCATTTGCACCTGATTCTGTTATCCCAACTCTTAAAGGAATCTTCATAGCTCTGTTTGTCCCTGAGTTTATTGTTAGTAATTTCTACGATGGATGCTTCTATCTTGTTAGCTATTGAGTTCCAAGTTAATTTTTGGTCCATAAAAATCCTTTTGTTTCTTTCTTTCCATAATTCCCATACTGATATAGAAGGTGCTATTGTCCATATGTCCTTTAAGAGATTGTCTTTATACAAAGATGGCCACGCTTCAAGGTTGTTGATTAAATCACAATGAGAAGCAGATTTCCATCTGAAACTTTGATGGAGCCAATTCCAACAATTTTGAGAAAAAGGAAAATTAAGGAGAATGTGATTGGCATCCTCAGAATGGTTTTTGCATAGCGGGCATCTAGATGCACCTTCTAATCCTAATTTATTAAGCCTATCTGCAGTAAGAATTATATTTTGTAATGCCGCCGATAAGAACAATCTAGCTTTAGGGAGGCACGATTTGTTCCAATAAAGGTTCAAAGGTATATCGATGTTATCCATATTTTGGTTCTTAATAATTGCATTTTAACCCTCCTTAACAGTGTATTTTCCGTAGTTAGATCCTGTCCATATTAAATTATCTAATCTATCTTTAAGAATTACTTCTCTATCGTTTAAGATTGTAAGGAGGTTGTTCTTCTCTAGCCAAACATCCTCTATTATATTTGTAATATTCCATTTATTGTCTTCCATCTTGCCTAGGTAGTCCTTAAGGTGAGGGCCAATGACTCTTTTGCATTCTTCCATAAACTCCTTAGAGAAACCTAGTTTGTTAAGGGAGGGACAGCCTGCCCATGAATCCTCCCAAAATAAAGCTTGATCTCCTACTCCTACATCCCAAGAAAGGAATTTGTTGATAATCCCTCTACAGTCCTTAATAAAATTCCATATCCGTGAGCCCTTAGCATGTGATTGAGACCTGAAGATGTTGATGGGATCCACATCAAGGATGTACTTATGTAATAAAATTGATGCCCACTTACTACTTGATTCTCTGAACATTCTCCATATAAGTTTAGCCCCGAGGGCTTGGTTTTGCCATAATAGATTTTTAATGCCTAGGCCCCCTTTAGAAATCAGTTTACATAGAGTATCCCATTTGATAAGGGCAATTTTTTTTCCTCGGAAGGACCTTGCCAATAGAATTCTCAAAGAATTTTGTCTAATTCCTTTTTGACGCAAATTGGGAGGGGAAGGACTGACAAATGATATGTGGGAATGGCTGAAAGGACAGATTTAATCATAGTTGTTCTACCTACTTTAGTTAACCACTTTCCTTTCCATGAGCTTTTCTTGTTTTGAACTTTGGATATGACTTGTTGCCATAATTTGGAGGATAAGAGACCTGTATCCAGATCAATACCTAAGTATTTACATGGAAATTTGCCAATTTTATATCCCATCATACCACAAATTTCTCTTTCAATTTTTGAGATAGTGTTAATAAAGTAAATTTCTGACTTAGAAGGGTTGACATGTTGACCTGAGAATTTTTCATAAAGACTTAGAATTCTTTTGAAGGCACTCGCTTCCTATCTACTAGCTAATCCAGGTAAAATTGTATCATCCACAAACTGTTGGTGAGTTATATTGGGCACATTTTCCGCGGCTTTCAATCCCAAGATTTTCCCTTCTAAATGAAACTTAGTAATTGATCTCCCCAACACTTCTTCCATAATGACATATAGAAAGGGGGATAATGGATCTCCTTGCCGAATGCCCCTGGATATTGTTGGGTATATTCTTAATTTTCTGAGGTTTTTGTCCAAACGTTGGTTTAGTCCTCTGGTTTGTGAAGTTTTCCTAGGTATAGGTGTCAGAAGTTCCTCAAAAAATTGTCATAGCCCACTTCAAAAAATCCTTACCCTAGGTCTTTTCCTTGAAAAATGTTGAATTCATGCAAAAGTCCTCATGATTAGCCCTTATTCTTCTATTTCATTGTTACATTTTTTAAGTCACTTAAGCTGATTAAATCATGCACGTGTTAAATTTTTTGTGTTCGCTAAATCGAAAAAGGTCATAGCATGTCTCATATAGTATTCGGTGATTCAGCGAACAAGTCAATCTTATGCTAAGCATCATTTGAGTCGTGTGGTCTCTAAGTATCCCGGTTAACACCTCAACCATTCAGCGAACTGGAGAATATGTTAAAAATGCTAAGTGTTGTCTTTGTTCGCGTAGTCTCCAAATATCCAGTGGTTATCAGAAAACATCTGGTGATTAGGTGAATGCATTATCTCCAATTTTCATATTCCTTGGTGGTTCTTTGCAAATATTTCAGCGACTTGGCGACAATGATTATCGCTCATTCTCTGAATCTAGCGGTTAAGGGAAAAATAACCTAGCGACTTGGTGAATACCGTAGATCATTGTCAGGATCGACGGTTGTGGTTTAATCTTAGATATTATTGGGTCCTACATGTTTCATTTGGAGAATGAGTGAATGTGTAAAGACTTCTAAGTTTGGCGGCCCTGACAGTTTGGTATGAAGAATTTGGCAGAACGGGTTGTTTCAAGTGTTCGCTTATTCTCAGAATAAATTAGTAAGAAGCTAAATGATTTAGTGATTCAGTGAATCATGTGGTCGCGGGTTCTCTAAAAGGAAAAGGTAAAGGGCATAATCATTTGGTGAATGCATGATAAAAGGATTGGCTAAGTTTTGAGTCTTCAGTCGCTTAATCACGGATTGAAATATTTAGTATTTAATATGATCTGGCGATTTAGCGAACCCTTTGTTCACTGAATCTCATAATCAAATCACCAAGGATAAAATATTCAGTTAACTGGCGACAGCCGTAGATCATTGACAAGATCAACGGTTCATTCAGAATCTCAGAATAAAGGTGATGGTTAAGAAAGATTCAGTGATTCAAAGAGTGAAGGCTTCGTTAGTTCTCCAAGTAATTTAGCGGTTAAGTGATTCATTAAGCGAATGTGCGAACCCTTTGTTCACTGAATCTCCAAAAGATTTAATAGTTAGCCATGACATTAAGAGAATGCAAGATGGCTTTGTTCACTGGTTTGCCAAATAATAACTGCAGTCAAGTGCTTGAAGGGTGTCACTTTGTTCGCTAATTCATGAAAAGTATAATGAGTTAAGGATTGCAATTCAAGAACCCATGAAGGCTTTGGTTGCTAGTTCTCTGAATATATGCTAGGGTTAACATTGCATTCAGTGATCATGAGAAGCTTTCAGTCATGGATTCGCTGAATCGGCCCAGTTGGAAAAGGTAATAAAAGAAAAGAAAAGGGACCGTTGCCTGCATGGATAAAGTATAGTATCAAGCTGGAAAGTAAACTAATGAGCCATCCAATCAGTTTCAAAGGAAGATTGCATGACGTAAATAGGTTTAAAGTGCAGGATCTTAATCATTTGCCTCTTTGCCTTGTTTTCAAGTTTTTTAAAATCTATCTATCAACATCTGTACATCGGCTAGCTCCATTTTGAAAACTGGTGACATGCAAAATTGAATGCGGGAGCAATTAAGGAGATTTGCAATGATTGTGGTGGTTGTACACACTTGATCTACGTTGATAAATAAGTTAAGCTCATTGTTTCCTGTGTCCAAAATCATTCGAAGAGAATTGTGTCATTCTGAAGTGATTTTTGAGCACCAAGTGAATCCATTTTGCAGAGATTGAAGATAATTCTGTAGCAAAGATGAGTCAACCTGAGAGAAGCGCAACATCTTCCAGCAGTGAAGCAAAGGATAAAAGTGGTGAAGATAAGGGCAAGCCTAATTATTCAGATGAGTTTTTAAAATTGCTACCTGGTTCCACTCAAAACAAAAGAGCTCCTGATGATGTTTCCAAAGATGTTCTAGGGTTTTGCAGAGATCCTATCACACCAAATACCATAGGTTATACTATCTTCAACTTCTTTTATAAAAATAGAGATAGTCATATCCCTATATGTAATGGTTGGGCTTTGGGGTTAGGGAAATTAGTAGTGCCTGATGTATTCCTGGATGCAGATTTAATTGTTGCTCTAGCTAGACGTTACGACCCTATTTCTAAGACTATTAGGAAAGAGGACCAATCAGCTTTGGTTACTCTTGATAGGGGTTCATTCATGAAGGCTTTTAATGTTTATACATCCACTTCTACTGAAATCGACCTGAGCAAAGAAAAGGAGAGCTACAAGAAGAACATAGGGATAGTAAAGGACCAAATAACAAAGCATATCCCAAAATAAGATAAGTATATAGCTCCCCTCCCTACTCACATGAATGCCCCTTACCAATTTAAGTCCCTTCAGCATTACATGAAGCAAACTTGTTATGGGTTGTGTAGGGTTTTGGGAATTGATGGGGATGCAAAGTTTTTACCAGCTGATCTTTTGATGATTATCCTGGACATCGAGAATTCTTTGGTTAATACTGACTATGATTACATCCATTATATCATTGATAGAATGCATGAGGGTTTGATTTCTGTCAAGGATAGTAAGAGCCCAATTAAGTTCATGCATTATTCTTTGCTAATGCACTTAATTTTGTTCTTCAATATTAATAGTTTTGATTCGAACATGCTGAAGCCAAGGTTCAACTTTGAAGGCCAGTATAATCTGGTGCAATTATGGGTGAGGATGTGGAATTCTACTTCCAATGAGGGGAATTTTTGTCTCTTTCAGAATTTCATTGTGTATCCTCTCATAAGGATGTTAGGTATCAACACTACAAGGATATCCCCAAGGGTCCTCAGGCTCCTATGACCAGTGCAGTTTGTGAACAAATGGGAAGGAGATCACAATTGGGGTGATTTTTACTTGGGGGAGAATGCTACAATTTTGAGAGTCTACGGTTTCCCCCAACCCCCACATCTGTTACCAAAATTTGTGCCTCCAAGGGTTGCTTGTTTGGAATTTGTGTGGTAGTTGATGTGGACAGATAGGGAAATTCTAGCCCCTCACAGGAAGGGTACATTCACACCTAGGAAATTCAAGGTAGGTGACTTCCTGGTAGGAAAGAGGGCATTTCCTCAAATTACTGCATGGTTAAATCAGTTCAAAATGGCTACTGGTGCTTGTAGACATGTAGATCCTGAGGGCTTTATCAAAACTACCAGGATGCTATACATCCCAAACATTGGTGTGAACAAAGAACATGAAGGCTTGGATGAGGAAGATGTAGTCAAAAACATCATTGATGATGATGAGGTCAAGAGGAGATGGAACAGGTACTTTGATTTGATAGACTTGTCAAAACAAGTGATGGCAGCCCAGCTTCCTTTTGAGGGTTTCTTCCCTTCCTTTTGAGGGTTTCTTCCCTGACCTTCCCTATTTAGAAAGAATTGACAAGATGATAGAGATGCATGACACTCTATCAAATCAGTTGGAGAAGTTGATTGACCAGAGTCAACCAAAGAAAAGGAAAGAATATTCATCTTCTGATCAAGAGGAGTTCTCTAATGAGTCATAGGAAGGGAACAACCTACCACAAATGGAAGATATACAAAGTGTTAGGCCTGTTGAAGACCAACCAGAAATAGGGGATACTCCAGAGCCACCCTTGAAGAAACAGAGGCTTGAGGTAGGAAAGCCTTTAAGGTAGGAAAAACAAAAGAGAACAATTGATAGAGCATCTTCTATAGTGCCAGGTGATAGGGTTTACCATCACCAATTGAGAAAAGCAATAAGAGAAGGAAAGAAGGTGGCCACTGATGAAGTAGATAAGGAACAGTCCCTGTGGTCAGAAAGGGATATCAGAGAGGTCTATCAGGAGGAATTTTTGAGTGATGACCAGTTTATTAAAACTGATGAATTCAAGAGTTTCCTTGTTTGGAATAAGCAACAAGAAGTGAGGAAACTTCTACCTAAAGGTATGGAGCCAAGTGAAGAGACATTGAGAGCCTTAAATTCTTATGATCCTAGCCTTGATCCCATAACTACAGATGAAGCTAGACAACTGATCAAGTCAAGTGGAATGCTATTGACTCCAGGATGGGATCTAACTTCTGCTTTCATCATAGATCAAATAAGAAAGCAACCACCGGGCAGCCTGTCATATGAGGTTCACATTGGTGATATGATAAGAGGAAGTGGCTATGACCCTAAGTCTCAAGCTGTTGCAATGTGGTCCATGGTCCCTAGAACTCAAAAGCCATCCCTATTGAGTATAGAGGATAAAATGGAAGGGAATCAGATTATTTGGACTATGCAAAATACAACTGACCTTGAAGTCTCTAAGGCAGTGACTCATTGGGCTAACCTAAATGAGGCAAAAATAGTTCAATTATCTAAAAGGTACTCGAAGTTTTTTGAAAGTGAAAACTTGGTGGCCGAGGATAGAGATTTAAAACTGATGAAGATCAAGCAGCTAGAAGATGAATTGGCAGAGATAAAAGTTAAGCTGGAAGAAGCTTCGAAGGTAGTTGTTGTCCCCCCTGTGCAGATTGAGGTCCCAATTCAAATTGATGAAGAAGTACCTGAGGGACCTAATGAAGATTTAGATAAGATAAGTATAGAGGCATCTTTGGACACCATGTCAAAGATTGTGCAATACAGGTGAGATAAGATAATAGAGAAAATGGATACAGTTTATCAATCAGTCAGCCAATTACACCAGACCAACAGAAAGATAAATGAATCATTGGCTGCTTTGGAGCCACTTCATAGAGTTTGGTCTGGAAGAAGTTAGTTGTTTGATAAACTTGATAGCCTACAAGAGCATAAGCCTGAGATCCCTGGAGTAGTTACAAAATTTTTTGAGAAGATTGGCTTAATCAATGCTATTTCAAAGTTTTTTAAAGGTAAGTCCAACCAGGTGAGGGTTAAGTTGTTTATGTTTGATAAACATTATAGCAAGTATCTGCCTGCGGTATGTGATGATAGTGGAAACCTGATCAAGCTGGAGGAATGGAAGCTATCAATGGATCAGTTGGTGATTACACAAGATGCTTTCCTTAATAATGACAATACTTTGGATTTTGAGAGGTGTAATAGCATCATTGACAGTCTTTTTAAAATTGAAAATGATTGCATACGATTTGTGACAGAAGCCAAAAATATAACTAACTCCATGTGGGACAAGCAAGTTAGCTTGTTACAAGAATTGCAGACTTACAACTGGCCATCAGATGATGAAGTAGCAGCTTGGGAGAAGCTAACAATAAAGAAGAAAAAGAGGCCAATTGTCCAACTTATAGAGGAAGAGGAAGAATAGAGTTGCAGATGGCACCTGATCTAGAAATTGAGGGAGAGAAAGTTTCAAACAAAGGATGATGTAAGTTAGCTGGAATGGCGGTCATCATTCATGCAACGAATTTAGCAACTGCTCTGAAATATCTTTAGACAAAGATGCCACCTGCGGAATTATTGAGAAAAGATTTTTGTAATGTGTTGTTACAATCTGTTTGTCAGTTTGTAATCTTGTCTCTGGTATAAGATCTTTTCTAGCCATCCCAAGCTTGTTGCATCCTTTTGAGGATTCCAAGATGGCTATGTTATAGATAGTAAGTTTTACTCTTTTGGGAGGAGGTTGAGAAACTATACTGTAGAGGGAGGCTTGGCTCCATTGTTGAAATCTTAGAATATTTTATCAGATTTTGAAATGTATTGATGCAGTGAAATTTTATTGGAATACAATAGAATTTGCTTGCATAATTTCAGTTGTCTTCTTGTTTGAATTCTGTGGCTTTTGTGTATTGAATCTGTAAGGTAGTTTTGATATACCATTTACAAGGTATCTGTGATTTTAATCTCTAGTTCCTTTCAAGGAAAGGGTAATGTCTTTAGGTTAATTTCTAAGAGCTTAGGAGTTTGGCAAGAATTTGATGATCAAATGTGTTTAAGAGAGGATGAATTGTAAGGCATTTCATCTGGGATTTGTTTGTGTTTCATTTAGAAGATTTTTGTAAATGTATGCTTCACTGTTTGACTCTATACCCTAGGATAAGGCACTGGTCTATCATCAATTTGCAGGGATCTCATCATCAACAAAACTTAAATGATTATTTACCTTCGTGTATGTTTGAATGACTGAGAAGATAATGTTTGTATCAAGGATATAAACTAATGTTGTGATCCTTTCAAGAAGTAGATCTGACATGGGTTAACCTGCTTGAGTTCAAAGCTCGAAAAGAAGGAGTTTATCCTTGTCACACTTGCCATTTTTCTGCAATGAGTGTTTACTTCTGTTAATATCACGGATTGGATTTCTAAGCTCTGCATCAGTTGCAGCAAGAGGTATTCGTAAATCATTGCTAGAACCTTAGATCCACTATAGGATTTCATTGTGAAGCAGTGAGTCTGAAGATAGGTACACCTACCTGGGTCTGTGGAGCTCGAAGTAGAAGAAGGACTTGGTCCTTATCGATTAGCCTTTTCCCTATAAGAATCCAGAGTTGAGAACCCAAGAGTCAAGTTTGATAACTATATTGGCGATTCTACATGAAAAAGACCTAATAGATATACTGAAAAAACCTTCCGGGGTACCATTGACAAGAATAGAAATCCTGGGAGTTGAGATGCAATTAAAGATAAGATTAATCCATTGTTTAAAAAAACCAAATGCTTCCATACATTTGCATAGGAATCTTCAATCTACTTTATCGTATGCTTTTTGACTGTCAATTTTCATTAACATACTAGGTTCCTTTGTTATCTGTGCGGTATGAACTATTTCTTGCGCTATAATAATACCATCCAGAATCGATCTATTTGCTACAAAGCCCATCTGCTCTTCCAAGATAATCATTGGAAGGATGGATTTGATTCTATTAGCTAAGCATTTTGATAGGATCTTGTATATGGTATTACAAAGGGAGATAGGTCTGAAATCCCCTGGTTTTGAACACTTGTCTTTCTTTAGAATAAGAGTAAAAAAGGTATTATTAATTTCACTTAATAAAGATCCTAAATTTCTAGTAGCTTCCACAGCTTGCCATACTTCTTCTCCAACGAAATGCCAACATTTTTGGAAGAAGCCATCTTGGAAACCATCTGGGCCTGGTGCTTTATTCGGATGTAGTTGAAACACTGCTACTTTGACCTCTTCTATTGAGAGCTTATTATTCATCATTTTTTTGTCAAAATCTGTAATCAGCTTAGGAATAGCTTTAAGCATTTCATTTTGGGCATGAAGGTTAGAAGCTTTGATGCAGGAGCATCCTGGGTGTAAGAGCAATCTTGCATCACCCAAAAATATTTCTATTTTTGTATTCAATAAGGGCTATCTTGTGCAGAGCTGCTATTTATGGAAAGTTACTATTTTTGGTAATTTTCGTATGTGCTCAGAATGATCTGATTTCTTTCTTGGAGGTTCATTTTGGTCATATAAGTCTGCCAGTAAAGTTTCATTGCCAGATCAAGTGTATATTGGAAGATATTGAAGATTTTCGGTATTGGCAGCAGGGTACAAAAACTTCGAACTCAGTTTTGAAGGCTTTAGAGGCCCCGGATGAGGTCGAATTTTGGGCTGAATGAAGCTTGCTTGATTTAGGTGTTGTAGAGCTCCTCGCGCCCTTTCCGAAATGGGGTTACAATAGTCAATCGGGTCAACTGGTGATGACTTATGGTCTTCAGAAGTTGGGTCACCTGAAATGGCGGAAAATGATTTTTCTTCAAAATTTCTGTTCGGGTTTCAAAATTTATTTTGAGCCGACTATGATGTAATGAAATGTAAAATAAAAAAATAATTCTAAGTTTGGTCGGCCTTATTGGCTAAAATTCTGGAACCTTCCCAGGCGGTGGAAAATTGCCTATATAAGGAAGGCTGTATTATTGTCTTAGGCAGTTCAGAATAGTTCTGGGTAATAGTTCGAGGCTTTGTCCTACAGAATATTGTAAGGGAATGCCCATGTGACTTTGCATATTGTAATTCTGAAAGTTTGTAATTCCACATTTGTGGAGATAATAAGAAGCCAATTTTCTGTTCTTGCATTTTGTTGTTGTTTCTCTATATCTGTTATGTGTTTGTGGTATTAAGGGGAGCACCCTTCATCAAGTGGTATCAGAGCAGGTTTTCTTGAGTGTGTAAACAGATCGCCGACTGTGAGGCAGTTTGCACCAGGACCATGGCTAGGGTTTCAACGCACATCACGAAAATGCCTCCACGAAGGGAACGTGGCGGAAGAGCTAGTGTTGTAACACCTGAGGTTAGAGAGCTGCAGAGACAAGTGCGAGCATTGCAAGAAGAGATTCATAGAGGAATGAATCTTAATGTCAGAGACGAAAGCGAGGATGAAGCCGAAGAAGAATATCAAGAAGGAGAAGTTGAAATTGTGAACCAGGAGGAAGAAAGAATTTTTCGGGCGATTTCCAAGATTGGGAAAAGACCTAAGATTGAGGTTCCTACATTTTCTGGAAATCTTAACCCAGAGGAATTGATCGACTGGATCAATGAGTGTGAAGAATATTTTGAGTATGAAGATGTTGAGGATCCTGATAGGGTCAAATTTGCGAAGGCCAGACTGAAAGGTCATGCGAAGATATGGTGGCAAGAGATTCAGTTGGAGCGAAATAGAAGGGGAAAGGAGAAAATCACGAGATGGGATCGGATGGTGGATAAATTGAAGCGACAGTTCATTCCTGTTGATTATGAGCTTGACCTACTGAAGAAAATGCAGAGTTTGAAGCAAGCGGAAAGATCTGTTTAGGAGTATACAGAGGAGTTCTATCGACTTCTCATCAGAACAGGCCATGCAGAAGCTGATAAGGAGAAAGTTGCCCGATACCTTAATGGGTTAAGGCCAAGCATTCAGGAGGAGCTGAATCTGGTTCGAATGAACAGTATTGAGGAGGCATACCAATTTGCCCTAAAAGTAGAGGAAAAGCTGAACAAGAAGTTCGAGAGCAGACAAAACGGAAGAGGTCGCGATGGACGATCTGGTGGACGGTCATATGGTGGCCGAAATGAAGATCCGAAAAAGAAGGATGAGGCCGGTAGCAGTCAGAATCAGCGTGGAAATAATTCCAATCGCTTCCAGGATCAGAATAATAGAGATCAAAGAGGAAGATGAAGAGGACAAGGATCTGGAAGAGGAGGCTTCCGTGGAACATGTTTTCACTATGGAGAAGAAGGTCATAGGGCATTTGAATGTCCTCAGCGCCAAGGCAGAACAGACAGGAGAAATGAAGGCCAGGCCAGAATTGCACATGTAGATGAAGATGCCAGATCATCAAACTCTGAAGATGCTGAAAGAGGAGAAACGTTGATTAACAGAAGAGTCCTGTTGAGTGGTGAGAATGAACCTGAGCAAAGGAGGAGCCTATTTCGCACCAGGTGCAAGTGTGAAGGTAAATGTTGTGACGTGATTATTGATAGTGGAAGCACTCACAATTTGGTGTCAGAAGAGATGGTGACAAAGTTGAAGCTCAAGAAACAGAAACACCCACATCCATATCGGATTGCCTGGGTACAGGATGACCACAAGGTCATGGTCAGTGAACAATGCCTAGTGAAGTTCAAGATTGGCGGATACCAAGATGAGGTATTGTGTGATATCATATCTATGGATGCATGTCATATGTTGCTGGGTAGACCATGGCAGTTTGACAGATGTGATGTACATGATGGTCATGTGAATACCTATTCTCTGACAAACGATGGAGTGCGACATAAGCTAAAACCATTGAAGGAGACTGAAGAAAAGGTATGTGGTAATGCAAGGATAACTTTTGTTGATGGAAGAAATTTTCTAGATGGTATGAGGCATGAGCATGTATGTTTTGCTTTAATTCCAAAAGCTGGTAAAGAGGAAGTAGAAGATGTTCCTGTAGAAGTTGCAAATTTATTGAATGAGTTTCAGGATATTGTATCCGATAACGTGCCTGATGGATTACCACCAGTCAGGAAGATCAGTCATCAGATGGACTTGATCCCAGGAGCAAGTTTGCCGAATAAGGGAGCACACAGAATGACACCTGCAGAAAGTGAAGAGTTGAACAGACAAGTACATGAACTGTTACAGAAAGGATTGATCCGTGAGAGTCTGAGTCCCTGTGCTGTACCAGCAGTATTAGCACCAAAGAAGAATGGAGAATGGAGGATGTGTACAGATTCTAGGGCAATAAAAAAGATCACAATCAAGTACAGGTTTCCATTGCCACGAATGGATGATATTATGGACTGTTTGAGTGGAGCTGTGTATTTCTCAAAGATAGATCTGAAGAGTGGATATCACCAGATTCAGATCAGAGAAGGAGATGAATGGAAGACTGCCTTCAAGACAAAGGAAGGACTATATGAGTGGTTAGTCATGCCTTTTGGGCTAACCAATGTGCCGAGCACTTTCATGCGGCTCATGAACGAGGTTCTGAAAGAATTTCTGGCTAAGTTTGTCATTGTTTACCTAGATGATATTTTGATCTTTAGTAAGACATTGGATGAGCATATGATGCATATTCGTATGGTATTTGAGAAGTTGAGAGAAGAGAAATTGCTGATTAATTTGAAAAAGTGCAGTTTTGTGAAGAAAGAGTTGGTGTATTTGGGGTTTGTAGTTTCAGCAGAAGGTCTAAAAATGGACCCAGAGAAGGTACAGGCTATCTTTGAATGGCCTAATCCAAGGAGTGCTACTGAGGTAAGATCTTTTCATGGTCTAGCTAGCTTTTACAGAAAGTTTATCAGAAATTTTAGCAGTATTTGTGGACCCTTGACTGAAATAATGAGAGGGGATAGAAAAGAGTTTAAGTGGACTAAAGGAGCAGAAAAGAGTTTTCAATTGTTGAAACAAAAAGTTATAGAACAACCTATTTTAGCACTTCCAGATTTTAATAAGGTGTTTCAAGTAGATTGTGATGCTAGTGGTACTGCAATAGGAGCTGTTATGAGCCAAGAAGGTAAACCTGTTGCTTATTTCAGTGAGAAATTAAATGATGCCAAGAGAAAATATTCTGTTTATGATCAGGAATTTTATGCTATAGTTCAAGCATTAAAGAAGTGGAGACACTATTTGCTTCCTAAGGAGTTTGTTTTGTATACTGATCATCAAGCTTTGCAATATTTGAATAGTCAAGGAAAGTTGAATCAAAGGCATTTGAAATGGGTTGAGTTTTTGCAGAGTTATACATTTGTTTTGAAACACAGGAGTGGAAAGTCTAATAGGGTTGCAGATGCTCTCAGCAGAAGGCAACTATTGCTGACAGAAATGCAGATTGAAGTGGTTGGGTTCAAGGAACTCAAGAATTTGTATCCAGAGGATCCTGATTTTGGTGAAGCTTGGAAAGCTTGTACAGAACCTGTTACTCTAGACAGGACGAAATGGTTGGATTTCATCATCCAGGATGATATGCTATTCAGAGGGAGTCAGTTGTGCATTCCACGAAGTTCTATGAGGGAGAATCTCATCAAGGAGAAGCATAGTGGAGGATTGGCTGGACACTTTGGTCGTGATAAAACCCTTGCTTTGGTTGGTGAGAATTATTATTGGCCACAATTGCAGCAAGATGTGAAGAAGTTTGTACAGAGTTGCAGAGTATGTCAGATGGCGAAAGGAGTGAAGCAGGATACAGGGTTGTATCAGCCATTACCTGTACCAGAGAAGCCTTGGGAGGATATTAGCATGGACTTTGTTCTTGGTTTACCGAGGACACAGTGGGGACATGATTCAATTTTTGTAGTAGTTGACAGATTTTCAAAGATGGCACATTTTATTCCCTGCAAGAAGACTAATGATGTTGTTCATGTAGCAGAATTGTTTTTCAGAGAAGTAGTGAGACTTCATGGTTTGCCAAAGACCATAGTTTCAGATCGGGACACTAAGCTTGTTGGATATTTCTGGTGTACATTGTGAAAGAAGCTGAAGACAGATTTGAAGTTCAGTTCATCACATCATCCACAGACTGATGGACAGACAGAGGTAGTGAATAGAAGTTTGGGAAATTTGCTGAGATGTTTGGTTGGAGATAAGCCAACAGGATGGGATTTGATTTTACCATAGGCAGAATTTGCATACAATAATTCTGTCAATAGGAGCACTGGTAAATCACCATTCCAGATTGTATATGGAAGTAGTCCAAGAAATGCATCTGAATTGAGAAAGATAGATAAAGGAGAAATAAGTAGTGCTGAAGCTGAAAATTTTGCAGAACACTTGAAGAACATCCATGGAGAGGTGAGAAAGCATATTACCAAGATGAACGCACAGTATAAGGCTAAGGCAGATGAGAAAAGGAGGTATAAGGAATTTCAAGTTGGTGATGAAGTCATGGTTCATTTGCGGAAGGAGCGGTTTCCAGTTGGTACATATAACAAGCTGAAAATGAAGAAGTTTGGGCCATGTAAAATACTGAAGAAGCATGATTCAGGAAATGCATATGAGGTAGAATTGCCTAGTGAGCTGAATATTTCACCAGTGTTTAACATTTCAGATCTGACAGAGTATCATGAAGGAGGTGTTGAAGATGAGATCACAGCAGCACAGTGGAGTATTCCAGCAACTAGTTCAGACACTAAGGAGATCGAAGACATACTGGACAGTCGTGTTGGCAGAAGCACAAGGAACAGGACATATGAAGAATATCTGGTCAAGTGGAAAGGACGACCTGTTGAAGATTCATCATGGCTGACAAAGGAGGAGGTTAGCCGTCTTGGTTTTCCTCTACACACCTGAGTCGTGACATGGTCACTTCTCAAATTACCCTGGGTGTCTGATGCAGGAGCATCCTGGGTGTAAGAGCAATCTTGCATCACCCAAAAATATTTTTGTTTTTGTATTCAATAAGGGCTATCTTGTGCAGAGCTGCTATTTATGGAAAGTTACTATTTTTGGTAATTTTCGTATGTGCTCAGAATGATCTGATTTCTTTCTTGGAGGTTCATTTTGGTCATATAAGTCTGCCAGTAAAGTTTCATTGCCAGATCAAGTGTATATTGGAAGATATTGAAGATTTTCGGTATTGGCAGCAGGGTACAGAAACTTCGAACTCAGTTTTGAAGGCTTTAGAGGCCCCGGATGAGGTCAAATTTTGGGCTGAGTGAAGCTTTCTTAATTCAAGTGTTGTAGAGCTCCTCGCGCCCTTTCCGAAATGGGGTTACAATAGTCAATCGGGTCAACTGGTGATGACTTATGGTCTTCGGAAGTTGGGTCACCTGAAATGGCGGAAAATGATTTTTCTTCAAAATTTCTATTCGGGTTTCAAAATTTATTTTGAGCCGACTATGATGTAATGAAATGTAAAATAAAAAAATAATTTTAAGTTTGGTCGGCCTTATTGGCTAAAATTCTGGAACCTTCCCAGGCGGTGGAAAATTGCCTATTTAAGGAAGGCTGTATTATTGTCTTAGGCAGTTCAGAATAGTTCTGGGTAATAGTTCGAGGCTTTGTCCTACAGAATATTGTAAGGGAATGCCCATGTAGCTTTGCATATTGTAATTCTGAAAGTTTGTAATTCCACATTTGTGGAGATAATAAGAAGCCAATTTTCTGTTCTTGCATTTTGTTGTTGTTTCTCTATATCTGTTATGTGTTTGTGGTATTAAGGGGAGCACCCTTCATCAAGCTTCTGTAGTGTTGAGTAGGGAGTTGTAAAAATTTGTTAGTACATTTCAGATTTGTATAGGATCCTCAGCAATAAGTCCCTCAGCTGACTTAATTTTGGTTATTCTATTGATGCTTCTTTTAAAATTAGTTGTATTGTGAAAGAATTTAGTGTTACTATCGCCCTCCTTAAGCCAAGATTCCCTAGATTTTTGCTTCCAGAAGATTTCTTCTTTGACAAGTATATCATTGTATCTAGCCATCAGCTCTTTTTCCTTATGGTAGCTAAGATCGTTCATACCTTGTTCTATTACTATTTTGTTAAGGTCAGAGATTTCTTGTTCTACCTTGGTTTTCTCTTCGAATATGTCATTGAAGTGATTCTTATTCCATTCTAACGCTTTATTTTTAATAATTTTTAATTTAGCTATTAAGAAGAACATTTTCGATCCTTTGACCGAGGTTTGTTTCCACCAATCCTCAAGAAGGATTATGAATTTCAGATTTTGGAACCACATAAATTCAAATTTAAACAGATTCCTCGAGGGTTTAGAATTTTCTATTATGGTAAGCCTAACAAGGAAGTGATCTGATCCTACTTCAGGAAGTATCTCTGCACTGACTATTTGGTTAAAGTTTTTGGAATTAGTTCTAGTAAAGAATCTATCTAATTTTTCAGCTATGTAGCTGAAGCCCGCTCTTCTATTATTCCAAGTATAGATTCCATTAATAGTATTTATGCTTATTAGATGATTAACCTCAGCCCATTTGCCCAAGTCTTTATGAGATTGCAAAATATAATGAGAGCCTCCAAATTTTTCTTCTAGATTTAGGATAGCATTGAAATCTCCTCCAATGATGAAGGGATGTTCTCATTTTTCAATTAGAAGATTTTGTATTTCCATCCAAACTTTTCTTTTTTCCTCATTAGGGATTGGCCCATATATGTTGATCAGGTAAAATTTTAAGTCGGATTTTAGGCTATTAATTATTAATGTCATCCATCTATCGTTAATGTGTGCGAGTTGGGCCATTACTTTACGGGGATCCCATAGGACTGCCAAACCACTAGAGAGGCCTACTAATGGGACATATTCTGACTTCCATATACCTAGTCTTTTACTAAACTTGTTAATTTCATCTTTATTAAGCTTAGTTTCTTGTAACATAATGATTTTTGAGTCAAAGTTTCTTAAATATCTTTTGATTAATCGCTATTTGTTAGGGGCATTTAGACCCCTAACATTCCAAGTAGTGACTTTCATTATTCCTTGGGAAGGAACTTCCCCTTCCCTATGTTCAGAATATCCTCTATCTTTTTTTGGTTACCTTCATTACCATCCAACGTTCTCAACTCAACAGCTGACTTCCTACCTCTTTTCTTTTTGAGTTTATTAATATTGGGTGTACTTAAACTACCTCTGTTTATGGCTATGCCTAATTCTCTGTTTTCATTAGTGATCTTGAAAAGGCCTTCTATTGCTTCTTTAACCAAAGTAGTTTCTCCATCATACTTTATTATAGAATTAACCTGGTTGCTTGAGTTTTTTTGCTCATTTAAGGAGCAATCTAGGGGTACATCTCTATCTATGATCTCCTTGCCATAAATTTCCACTATATCTACATCATTTCCTGCCAAATCCAGATTTAATGCTTCTAGCTCTAGAGGAATATAAACAGCTAGTTCCTTCTCATTAACACAGGTAGGCATATTTAAGTTTTCCTTATCATTTATATTTTTCTCTTTTGCGTTATACCTATCTATAGCTTCTTGACTGATTTTTTTATCTGATTGGTTTGAATTTTTGTCAGGGTTATCCAAAAGTGCAATTTCTAAAGCTTCCTTTTCCAAGGAAGAGGGAAGGAGATGCTGATTCAGACTATTATTCTATTCCTTATTTTCTTCTAGGATGCATTCCTGAATTTGTTTAATTAGTATTTCCTTTTGGAGTTTTAGTTCATCAAAGTCACAAATTTTGTTAAGAAACATGTCCATGAGTTCGTCTGTTAGTGATTTTCCTAAGTAATTAATAATTTGATTCACCTCCTCTTCTGTTATGTTTACCTGCTCAACTAATTCTACTACATCAGCACATTCCGGCTTCAAAATCAAGTTAGTTGGTGGTTCAGTCCTATTACCTTCATCTTGAACACAAATTTTATTATTATTTGTTCCAAGTTCTATTTGGTTTGATTTACTCTCCCTATTGAATTTTTCATATGGTTCTTGCCTTATAATGTTAACTGGGTTATTATTTATTGGAAGCAATGCTTTAGATATTTGAGGGTTTATTAGTTTAACCATAGGAAAATTAATTGGGTGTTGACTGGGTATTGATTTGTCTGTATTATTAATTTTACAGCCATAGTCCAAACTTCTTTTTTTTATCATTCTTAGTTATATTTTCCATGTTCAGGCTCAATGTTTTCTTGGTTTCTATCCTCCTTAAAGAAGTATGGGTGTTGGATAAGTCCCGAGGAGTGTCATTTATGATTGGAGTGTTGATTTTATACAAATTGGGAGGAGGAGTCTTAGAATACTCCTCTTCATTATTCAGGATTTCAAAACCCCCTTTGTTATTTAAGAAGTTTACCTTTATTCTATTATCTGTGCCATGTTGAAAATCTGAGCAATTTCTAAGAGTAAGTGAGAAAGGATTTCCTCCTTTCTCAGAATCTTCTATGTAGTTATCTAAGATCTGGGGATTTATAATTATGGAATTAGAGTTAAAACACAGCTGAAGGGGAGGAATATAATTATCATGATAATTTAAATTAATTATGATAATCACATCTATTTTGCTCTGTTTAGTTTTAACTATCCTTTTACTATTGCCTATATTTTTAATGATTTTTGGATGATTAAATTCTAATGGCAGATTTCTTAATAAAATAGCTTTTTCTACTTGGAAATCTGCTACTTTTATTGGATTAAAAAAGGGAAACCACGAACATACAAAAAAGGGAATATCTTTGAATTTTAGATAACCTATCTCTAAAATATCATTTTTGAGCTTACTACTCTTGCAATCTACAAAAATAAATTTATCTGTCATGATAGTAGTACTTACCTCCGGGGGAAGAAGTGATGCCAAACCTTTGATTGTATCCTCTAAAAGGGCACTTGTACCCATCCATTTGCATATGACACCTATTTCTACATAAACATGCTGATTTTCCACAATGTATTTTTCATCCAATGTTATCCTAAGATGATTAGGACCATGATTACCATATTTTGAAAGTGTTTCATGGCTATGGTTAGTTGCATGCCTATGTGGTGGGGTGTAAATGCTATCATTACACTTATGATGAGACAGATTACCATCATTATAGGGTTTAACCATATTATATGACTTCTTGTTCATAGAACCCATATTTCCCTTCCTTCGATGAGGAGGGCTGTAAGCATTTGGGGATCTATGAATAAAAGCTAGATCTTTAATATCCTTAGAAGTTCTATGTGCCATGCCTAGAGTTTTGGACAGGGGAATGGGGAAATTTCTCATATCAGGTTGTGCAGGTTCACCTTCCAGATGTGGTTTCCCGCAAGAAGCTACTCCCCCTCCCAAAACCCTACTACTCTGATGATTTACTAAGTGTGTAGGTTTGTTACTAGGGTTAATATCCCTACTTAGAATTTCAAAAGAATTTTTAAGAGTAATACTACTGCTATTGTGATTTATAGGAGAAGATTTTACCATTTTCCTTCCTTTGACCATGTGCCATTCCTCTTTTCTTGATCTACCACCATCGGAAGATGCCTTAGTCTCTATCAATCCTCCTCCCCTTGCAGTAGATAGAGGTTCATAGGGGCATTTGGCCAGAGATGTCCTGGATGACAGAGCCTTTACGGTCCCGAGGTGATCATACTACTTACTTTCTGATAGCTGTGGATAGGGTTTGTACAAACTGCGGGTGGTAGGGTTCTGAGAAGGTGCTACTCCATCTTTCCCCACTTTGGAGTTAGCTTAAAGTGAGACCTACTCAATAAAATTTTCCCTTAGCATCTCTAAATTATCTTTCTTCAAATTCGCATACGGTTTTGGCAAAAAAATTCATTTGTGGGTCCAGTGATTTGACAGGGAAAACCTTTAGCTCCATAATCTTGTTTTGGAACCAATAGCCACTGGAAGTATGGTTTTTAGAACTGGGTTCCAAAACCCTAGTTTTAATTGCTAAACACTTATCAGATTTCTTAGTGATATGCTCTTTGCAACCATTATTCGGGGGATTACCTGAATTAACATGTGAAGCGATGATCTTGCCCTTAGATTGCTCATTTTGCTAAGCATCCTGTAGACTTTTTTCCTTCTACTTCACAATGAACTCATTGAGGTGATCATAATTTGGATGGAGATGACGGACATCCCTAAGTTTGCAGTCTATATGTTTGTGCCCATATTGCCAACAATTAAAGAAATAACTGGTGAAATCCTTTTCCGGGCTAGAGTATCTGGTATCCGAATATTGAGCAAGCTTGGAAGATAGTTTCGCCGAGGTAGAATCCAAATTTTTGGCTTTCGCTAGGTCATGATGAATAAGTCCTAGCTTGACTTGATGATTCTGTAAAGTTATTTTCCTTTGAGGTCTAATTTTTTGCATTTTCGCAAGCAGTCATTAAAATGAAAAATAAAAAAAATGACAACTTGCTTTAATTAATTAAATAAGAATTTAATCAATTAATGATAGGAATTTTGATTTATTGTCAAATTTAAATAATAATAATTAGGAATAAATATAATTAAATTCAATTAAATAATTAAGTTGCAATATTAAATCTAATTAATTAAATATTGAGAATATTCAATTAATCAAACTTTAGGATAAATAGGATTTATCGCCAAATAATTATTTAAATTAAAGATAATTAAGATGATTAGAAACATTACTAGGAATATTCCCTGATGTAGGATTTGAGATAATTAATTAGGATTTGATGATGTTCAGATGTGCCTTGGGTTAGGACTTCAATGTCGATTTCATTTGATGTGTCGATATAGGAGGTTACTGAACCTATAGCCCATTTTTGGGGTATTACATTTTTCCCCTCTTTGAATTACTGTGTGAAGCGTACTGGTTCAAAGATAGTCTATGTATGATATTGAAACTGATGTTTGAAATTGATATTGATATGAGATAGAAACTGATTGAAATTGATATGAAGATAATAGGTCCTGAATGACCAAAGAGAATGTTAACTATAACAGCAAATGAACTGATGATTGTGAAAAAGTGTCAAAATGCTTGATTTTGAGCCTTATGATTGCGAAGAAGTGAGTGACTGATTCCAGACCTGATTGTCAATAAGAATCACATTGGTATCACATTTGAACCCTTCAGTTTCCAAAGAACCAAGGAAATAACACAATTGAACTGATAGTTACAAAAATTGATACAATTTACAAGATTAAGAGAATACCAGATTGATATGGATCTCAATGAATCTAATATGCCCCGAGAGATGATTGATTTACGTCGATCGATGAGGTCTTTCTGATGAATTAGTAACTAGACGTGGTTGTTGTCTTGATTACTGAGGAAAGATATGATTTTAGCTTTAGATTTATAGACTTTGAATGATGTGCAATACCATGCCCCCTTTGGGATTAAAATTGAAATCTGACAAGAAAAGTCAATGTTGAAGTTTAGAAGCATGTTAATTGACTTGAGAAGTGGTTATACACATTCAAGAATGCATTCTACATCATTTGGAGGTCCAGAAGAACAAGTTTGACTAGGTTAAACCATGAGTTGACCATAGTTGACCAAGTTGAAATTTCAATAGTTTGACGTAAGATAATTAGTTAAGTTGAATACTGGATTCCTGTGATGATTGAAAGGTCAATTATGCAAGTAGTGAATAATATGAATGATCTCAGATTTTAATTTTGATCCTGAAAAAAAATTCTACTTGTTATTTCATTGGATGGACCTTCATGTAGGATCCAGCTCTTGTTAGATTTGAAGAGACAAGTGGAGAATTGTTTAAGTATTGAAGTTCATTTAGCTATTGTGAGATCATGCAAACATGCAAAAATGCAAAGAGACATGCAATATGAAATGCAACCTAAGACCTAGGACCTAGTCACTGATCATGTGTTGGTCATTCTCATCATTGAATTTTTAGGTAACCAAATAAATCAATACAATGCCCACTAGTTATGAAACCATAGACATATGAATATCAATTTCTATGCACAGGAATCAATACAACATCCACTAGTCAATCAACCATAGATATATGAATATTGATTTTATTTTCGGAATGTTAGATTAGATATAAGCACTAAGGCAAAAATGCCAAGATGACCTAAATATCATGTCCATTTTGATATTACAATTTGTATAAGTATCAAAACATCAACGTTGTGATGACCAGAATATGCCTTGCATTACAAACACATCAAGCAGTCAAGAGATCATTCTAAATCCAATGTGAATTACCCATAGTGACCCTTTATCATTCACATCCTTAGGTAAGATTGTGTTTCACAGTAGGAGAAAGAACTCACTCAAAAAGATAATAGTTAGATCAAACTTCCTTGAATTTTCCAAGTATCAATGGTCGAGGTACGCATGGCCATCCAATTCAAGATAGAGGCTCTTACAGTTGGACACCATTTCAATCCAAAATTTCCAAAGTTGTTAGATTTTCACATACAAGCAGAAGACAAAGAAAATATTATGCCCCCAGTCATCACTCTCTAAATTTTATAAAGGACATCATCGAAGAGCTAGAAAGGACATAATATGCAAAAATCTCAATGCGAATCAGTAAGCATACAAGGAGATAAAAGCATGTAAAAAGAACATATTGTATTCAGTTTGTGTTTGATTGTGTTGTTGTAGATGCAAAATCCTTTCTGGAGACAAGATAGACTGACTGACTCAAATGAAGCTTCAAAGGACTCTGATTGGATATGATACATATAAGATACATTGGAGGCCATAGGATATGACATTGATTGCCCCTAATTTTTAACATTGATAGGATATCGATGCTTGAGCTGATTGGTGTACAAACTGACTTATTGAAAATAGAAATGTGAAAACAAAATGGGAAATATGTACAAACTAAAGAAAGACTGAAAGCTGGGAAAGACCAAGATTGTGCTTATATATGGAGCATTTTGAAACAAGTAGCACCCATTTGCCAAGTTTTCACCATCTTGGCAGAGATTCTATTTTTTCTACCAAGGCACCTATTTCTAGGTTTTCACCAAGGCACTTTTTCTTTTTTCATTTTTTTGTATTTTTCATCTTTTAAATTTTTTTTTATATTTTTGATATTTTCAATTTTTTTTGTGAATCATCAAGGCACCCATTGCTAGGTTCTCACCAAGATGCTCATTTTTTTAGGACTTTTTCTGATTTTTAAGATTTTTTCAGGACATTTTACCATAGACTGAATGCCTTAGGCATAGAATTTCTTTAGATGGAGAACATTGATTGGTTCTCGGAGCTGTTCTCCTTCAGTCATTGAGAGTTGATAGACACCAAAGCCAAAATTAGTAGTGATAACAAAGGGACCCAGTCAGTTGTATTCAAACTTCCCCTTGCATTCTTGATGTGATTGATTTTTAGGATTCTCTCTCAAGACTAGACCACCAAGCTAAAATTCTTTGTGTCTAACTTTCTTGTTGTAACCTCTAAACATTCTCTTCTGATATACTCTGAGATGATCATATGCTTCTTGTCTATGCTCATCTAGTAGTTCAAGTTCTTGTAGCCTAGACACTATTTAGTCATCATCAGTCTCTAGACCATGCATTCTGATTCTTAGTGATGGGATTTCAACCTCAATAGGCAGTATCGCTTCAGACCCATAAATTAAAGTGAATGGTGTAGCCCCAGTGGGTGTACTGATACTTGTTCTATAGGCCCAGAGAGCTAGATTTATCATGAGATGCCAGTCTCTTCCTATTTTATTAACTGTACGGTGCAAGATTTTCAATAGATTCTTAGTAGAAGCTTCTGCTTGTCCATTCCCTTGAGGATAGTAGATAGATGATCAATGTTGTGTAATCTTGAATTTAGTACATAAATCATCTAGATCTTTGTTCTTGAATTTCCCACCATTATCTGTGATTATGGAATGAGGTATCCCATATCTGCATATGATATAGTTCAATATGAACATAGATATTTGTTTTCCAGTTTCTTGTGTCAAAGGGACTGCTTCTACCCATTTTGTAAAATAATCTATAGCTATGATTATATGGGTATGTCCATTAGAAGAATGAGGATGTATAGCTCCTATAAGATCCAATGCCCATTGGTGAAAAGGCCATTGTGTAGTAAAGGGAATTAGATCTCTCCCTAGAGAATGAATTAAGTTGCTATGCACTTGGCACTTTTGAGAATTCTTAGCAAACTTGATAGACTCTTTCTCCATTTTAGGCCAATAGTACCTAGCCCTAATAGGTTTTCGAGCTAGTGTTAAGCCGTTCGAGTGTGACCCATAAATACCATCATGGACTTCCTCTAACGTATGTTGAGACTCTTCCCATTCTAAACATCTAAGTAGTGTACCATCTAGACCTTGTTTGTATAGATCATGACCAATGATGATATATCTGGAAGCATTTCGGATAAGGTATCTCTTTTCATGGTGGTTGAAGGTATCGAGAATGATTTGGTCTTGGAGATATGAAAATAGGTTTTTGTATCTAGATGAATCATAACCAAAAAAAGTGCAAATCATGCGGGTTTCAAGGGAATCATATGCAGGATAAGATAGTGCTTCCACCAGGAACTCATAGCGTAGCTCATGTTTAGGTTGTTGTAATAAAGTAGATAGCATTGCCATTGCATTGGCAGCCTTGTTCTCTATTCTAGGTATTTTCTCAAATGTGATAGCTATGAAATACTTCTTTAAATCATCTACCATTCTCTTATAAGGAATGAGCTTTCCATCTTTAGTTTCATACACATCATTGACTTGATGGATAACAAGTTGTGCGACTCCATGAATGTGTAATTTTGTTACTCTCCATTCAATTGCTATCTTCATGCCATTAAGAAGGGCTTTGTATTTTGCAATATTGTTTGTGCAAGGGAACTTTAATCTGAATGCTTTTGGGATTGAGTATCCTTGAGGAGTTATGAACAATATGCCTGCTCCTAATCCATTCTGTGTATAGGAGCCATCAAAGAATAACTATCATTCTCTAGAAGAAAGAGTCATGATAGAGGAATCTAGAAATTCCATTTGCATTGGTGTATCATCAATCATAGGTGCATCTGCTAATTGATCAAAAATAACCTGTCCTTTAATAGCTTTTCTTTCCACATATTCAATGTCAAATTCACTTAAGAGCATGACTCATTTAGCTAATCTACCTATGAGGGCAACTTTGCTTAGTAGGTACTTGAGGGGATCAATCTTAGCTACCAATTATGTGGTAGAGCTAACATGTAGTGTCTCAGTTTCTGTGATAAAAAGATCATAGCTAGACAAGCTTTCTCAATCATTGAATAGTTCTTTTCATACGCAACCAATGTTCTACTGATATAGCATATAGCTCTTTCCTTTTTGTTCTCATCATGTTGTGCTAGCAATGCCCCTAGTGATGTATCTATTATAGAGACATATAAGATCAATGGCTTCCCTAGAATGGGAGGCATCAAGATAGGAGGATTTGATAGATACTTCTTGATATGATTAAAGTTGTTCTCACATTCTTCATTCCATGCAAAGGTCACACCTTTATGTAATGTTTTTGTAAAAGGTTGTGATATGTCTGCTAGCTGTGATATAAATCTTTTGATAGATTGGACTCTTCCTTGCAATGTCCTCATTTGACTAATATTCTTTGCAGGTTTCATTTCCATGATAGCCTTTACTTTAGTTAGATCAACTTCAATGCCCTTCTTTGAAACTATGTATCCTAAGAGCTTTCCAGAAGTGACACCAAAAGCACACTTCTTAGGATTTAGTCTGAGACTAAATTTTTCCATTTTGTCTAGTATTTTTCTCAAGTCCTTTAAATGTTTAGCTTTAATCATAGATTTTGCTAAAGTATCATCAACATAATCCTCCATAGTTCTATGCATCATGTCATGAAAAATAGAAGTCATAGCTGTCTGATATGTAGCACTAGCATTCTTAAGGCCAAATGGCATGAAAGTCCAACAAAAGGTGCCCCATGCACATGTAAAAGTAGTTTTCTCTTGATCCTCTGGAGAAATTTTTATTTTACTATACCTAGAAAAACCATCCATTAAAGAATACATCTCAAAGCCCGCAGTCATGTCCACTATCATATCAATGTTAGGTAATGGAAAATCATCCTTAGGGCATGCTCTATTTACATCTCTAAAGTCTGTGCACACTCTGATTGATTTATCTGGTTTTGAAATAGATACAATATTAGAAATCCACTCTGCATAATCAATAACTTAGATGAATCCAGCCTTTAGGAGGTTCTCTAATTCTACTTTTACGAAGAGTGCAACATGAGGATGCATCTTTCTCAATTTTTGCTTGACAGGTTTGTCATTTCGAGCTATAAATAAATGATGCATTATAAGATTAGGATCCAACCCTAGCATATCTAAATATTTCCATGCAAATTTGATCTTCTTTTCTGTTAGGAATGTAGTAAGTTTTTGCTTCTCTTCTTCTGATAAAGATTGTGCTTCATGAATCAACTGTGGTTCTTCTATTGTTTCCAAATTGATAGATTGAGTGGGCTCAATTAGAACTAGGGATGTATCCTATAAATGACTCGAAAGGACATCAAATATCTCATCCTTAGGCACCTCAAAGAGGTTTTCACCTTCGGATACATCTTTTATTTTTACTTTTGTACGTTCTGAGACTGTCACAAAGTGGATTTCACCCTCAGAACTCCTTTTCTTTTTATTTTTATTCTTATTTTTCTAACTAAGATACTTGATGTCTGACTTCATCATGCTAATACTCAGTTCACTAATGGAAGTACTCATAGGATCAACTAGATTGAGGTAGCAAGCAAGGGCATAGTCATTTGGGAAGGTATAAATACCATGGCTCGGATTTGTGGAGGTTTGATCAATAAGGTCTGGATATTGGATAGTCAAAGTGGGGAAAGATTGGGAGATAGTGTTTATGGATATGGATCTATCATCATTGGTCCTAACCTGATGCTTGAGTTCAAAGGTGATATTACAACTTAAGACATTCAATTCATGAATAGTCTCAATGTCATTGTGGGAGTCCAATTCAGCCATAGGTGGATCAGACTCGATAGGTTCATCATTTCGCTCTAGGCTTACGTTGGGTTCAGGTGCATATTGGTGAATAACATCAACATGTTTCTCTGTAATAAGATCATCTTCTTCTAGAATGGTTCCCCATTCATAGTCATTAGATTCTTCATCTATGCCTCTAGGAAATCTAAGAACATGAGTAAAGTGAGCATGAATACCCCAAGAAGGGTTACCCTCAGATTTTGATTTGAATTCATACTCATGGGAATCTGTCTTAGAATAACTACCACCCCCTCTTTGTCTGTTTGATTATCTACAAGATTAGCTAGTTCTTGTGTTGTAACTATCTCTTGATTCATAGTAGGTTCTTGTGTTTCTACTACATTAATTATTTTCATCGGATCATATTCAGCTTCAAGAAGATCTGTGATTTCCTTAGGAAAATGTTCATAAGGAACAAGTTTTGAGCTATCTAAATAACTATCTGATGGTTCAGTTTCTTCCTTCTTAAGAAGAGGTTCTCCTGGTGCGATCTGCTCTATGACATGAGAATAATTACCTTTGAGGTGGAAGGGTTTCTTTTTAAAGCCTAAGCCAATAGTATCTTTGTTTTCCCTACCAATATGTGAAATAGGTGTTATAAGACCTTCTCCTCTAACTCCTAGAGGTCCTTTACTTGAATATCCTATCTTAGCGATTAATTTATCTCTTGGACCATATGCCTTAGAAGGGATTTTGGATATTGTAGAGTCACTAGTTTGAACCACTTGAGATTTAGGTTCATCTTTTTATAGCCATGCAAGAAGAGCTTCATCCTCTTCAAATTCTTGTTTAGATACTTGCTGTGCTACAAAATTCTTTTTATATGCCTCAAGAGGTTCTTTAGAGTTTGGTTTGGATTATTTTAAAGATTGTCCAGAAGACTTAGGTGAGATAGGGAGATATGTCAAAGATAAGACTAACTCTATTGTATATTCTCCCATACCATTTTCTTTGATATTGACCTCTTTTGCAAGATCTTCCATCTTAGATGTGGATGGTTCTTTTGTTGGCTCAATGGAAGATTCTCTATTATTACGCGCAAGTTTATCTTCACTTTCCTTCAATGTATTGCAAGTGGTGGATATGTCTGCTAGAATAGTGATCTCTACACCTTCATAAGAAAATTTCAAGCATTGGTGGAATGTAGAAGGAATAGCCTTCATCTCATGTATCCATGGTCTCCCTAGAAGAATTTTGTAAGTCAAAGGTAGATCAAGAACTTGACATATAATATCTCTGATAATTGGACCTGCTCTGATAGGCAAGACAATGGTGCCTTTAGAAGATCTTTCTTGTTAATCATAGGCTTTTATAGTTATTTTCTTTCTAGGATCATTAGCCAATTTTGAAAATCCCAATTATGTGACCAAGCTCTAGAACAAATATTTAGGCCAGCACCTCCATCTATCAACACACATTTGACTCTATGGTTTTGGATCAAGACCTCTATGTGCAAGGGTTGGTTATGCGGGTGACTCAAGGAGTTATCATCTTCCTCTGAAAAGGAGATTGTTAGAAAGTAAAGATCCCCAAGATAACTGAGAGGGGGGGGGGTGAATCAGTTATCAGATAATGTATCCATTCAATAGCTTTAAACAATATAATCAATGTACTGATCAACCATAGAAAGATAATCATACACAATTGCACAATAACACAAGATATGTTAACTAGGGAGCCTCTTGAAAAGAGTAAACCCCGGTGGGAATGATGCCCACAAAATGATGCACTAATATGAAAGTTCCTTGTTAGAGGATGGACCTTGTTAGGAGTCTTATGAAATACATTTAGTACATATAAATCCCTATTAGGAGATTTTGAATCCCTATTAGAAGATTCTAACCCGGTTAAGAGTTTATGGAAGACAGAAGGACCCACTGCCCAAACAGCTTCAAGGCAAGATCTCTGAACCCACTATCCAAAAGATCTTAGAATTATTCAATAGAATAATATGAAATATATTACCTCCTTCACACTATGCCAAAACTACACTCTCTGCTACACAAGATCACAACTTCAGATCTCTGTACTCACAAGTCTTCCTTCATCACTGAATTAGCTCTTTTCTTCACTTCATGCATATATTCACATCACAATCTTCATAGTACACATTAGAATAAGGAAAACATTCCTTCATATATGCAAAACTCAAATAATTACAAATGAGTTGGTTCTCAATTACAAAATAATAAATTCTACATGCTACACACAGAATTCACATAAAACTGTCAGCTTCCAGTTACTGTAACATTCTCCAAACATGTCCTCGAAGTTTACACTATGAACCACATCATTATTAATGAATCTCCAACATCCCTTTAACTACGCAAAATCAGATTTCATCTCAGCTAAGAGATATCCTCCGATTTCCGAACATCGCTACATAGAAACACTGTCTAAACACTGCTTTCACCAAAATGCTCATAACTCTTACAAATGAATGAATTTATTTTTGTGCTACTAACCATAGGTTAATAACACACCAAAGAACATATCATCAACTACGCAAAATCCAATCTACAATACAACATGTGTGCAAACCAAAATTGTACCTACTTTCCTGCTAATATCCAGAATATCACTATGTTGACATCAATGACAATCCAAGTCATGAATAAAACAACAACTGCTACAGAATGACTACCAAAACACTTTGCATTCATTCCTAACAATCTCCCCCATTGGCATTGATGGCAACATCGATGAAAAACATCCAATGTTCCAAAAATCCAATACTGCAACATCATTGCAAAATATCAAATCAAATCTTGCTTCGTTTTCCTATTCAGCTCTCTCATACAATCTACAATGTTTTTCATGTATATCTCTCCCCCATTGACATCAATGACAGAAATTCTATCACTAAGGCAACAACAACTTAATGTCAAAAGACACTTTTCAGAAAAATACAATAACAAGAGTCCTCATGACTCAGCTCATAAACTCCCCCATAGAGGAAGTTCCAACATCCAATCTAGAAGAAAGATAGGGCTCATATACCACTAGATGGATGCAATCATCTGCATCAATTCTCAAAAATAGGTTGGGGCATAACCCCAAGCATACCTCTCAAATACACAAATGTATCCTTAGGTAAAGGCTTTGTAAATATATCTACTATCTGCTCCTTTGTACTTATGTACTCCAATCTTACTTCTTTTTCTACAACTTTCTCTCTTACAACATGATACTTGATCTCAATATGTTTAGTCTTAGAATGTAAAACAAGATTTTTTGACATACTCACTATACTGGTGTTGTCACAATGTATAACAACAGGCTCATCAAACTTTATTCCAATATTTTTCAATATCTGCTTCATCCAAATAATCTGATTAAAAATATTTACTGCTGCAACATATTCTACTTCTATTGTGCTTTGTGAAGTACAATTCTACTTCTTACTTAGTCAAGAGACCAATTTGCCTCCAAGAAAAAAGGCTCCACCACTGGTGCTTTTCTTGTCATCAACGCTACCTCCCCAATCTGCATTAGAATAGGCACATAAAGTAAAATCATCAGAATTCTCATACCATAATCCATAATCCATTGTTCCTTTCAGATATCTCAGTATCCTCTTTACTGCTGTATAATGTGATTCGCTAGGTTCTTCTTGAAATCTTGCTACAATGCCCACTAAATGTGCTATATCAGGTCTTGTATGTGTCAAGTACTATAATCCTCCAATCATAGATCTGTACTTTTTCTGTTCAACTGCTGATGTCTCATCTTTGCTAGATAACTTATGTCTGGTTACCATAGGTGTTCCAAAAGGTTTAGAATCTTCCATTCCAAATATTTTCAATAATTCATTTAAATACTTAGTTTGACTTACAAATATACCTTCCTTGCTTTGTGTTATCTATAATCCCAAAAAATATTTCATTTCTCCAATCATGCTCATCTCAAATTCAGTCTTCATTTCATCTACAAATTTTTCACTAGCTTCATCTTCTCCTCCAAAGATAATATCATCAACAAATATAACTATAACCAACAAACCATTCTCAATTTCTTTTGTGTATAAGTTACTATCTACTGTTCCTTTTATAAATCCTAATTTCAATAAATACTTATCCAATCTTGCATACCAGGTTCTAGGTGCTTGTTTTAATCCATATAAAGCTTTCTTTAACTTACATACCATATCTCCTTCTTGTGTCAAAGGAAAACCTTTAGGCTACTCAACGTAGACTTCTTCTTCCAATTCACCATTCAAAAATGCTGACTTCACATCCATCTAATACACTCTGAATTTCTTGTAAGTTGCATATGCTAGAAACATTCTCACTGCTTCAAGTCTGGCCACAGGTGCAAAAGTTTCTTCATAGTCAATTCCTTCTTGTTGTGAATATCCTTTACATATCAATCTTGCTTTGTTTCTTATCACTTCTCCTTGTTCATTCATCTTGTTTCTAAATACCCACTTTGTTCCAATCACATTCTTGTCTTGAGATCTAGGGACCAATTCCCATGTCTTATTTTTTTCAATCTACTCTAGTTCTTCTTTCATAGCATTGATCCAATGTTCATCTTCACAAGCTTCATTAGTAATCTTAGGTTCAATTTGAGAAATCAAACATAAATGTACTGTATTTCGAGTCAAAACTCCTCTATCTAAACTTCCAATAACTTTTTCAACAGGGTGATGTCTTGAAGTATACCTGTTAGGTGTCATAGTTACTAATCTTGTTCCAACTGTAGATTCTTCTTTGCTTTCTTCTCTATTTTCTTCTCTATTTTCTTCTCTATCTTCTTTAGTATGACTTTCATTCAGCAAATCACTGTTAGTTTCAAAAAATAATTCTGCATTTTCAATGTTAGGCTAAGGTTGTGCTTCTCCATCAGATTCATAATCAAGCATTCTTTCCTAAATTTTAAACTTCTCATCAACTTTTACATTTGCACTTTCAACAATAGTCTTAGTTCTTTTTTTATAACATCTATATGCTTTGCTTTTTAAAGAATATCCAAGAAATATTCCTTCATCACTTCTAGGATCAAACTTTCCTATATCATCATCTCTCTTAATATAACATTTACCTCCAAAAATTCTAAAATACTTAACTGAGGGTGTATGTCCAAACCATAATTCATAAGGTGTCTTGTTTGTATCTGCTCTGATTTGTACTCTGTTCATAGTGTATATTGCTGTGTTCACTACTTCTCTCCAAAAAGTTTTAGCGAAATCATTCTCAAACAACATAGCTCTTGCTGCTTCAGTTATTAACCTATTCCTTCTTTCTACAATACCATTTTGTTCTGGTGTTCTAGGGGCTGAAAGTTGTCTCTTAATACCATTCATTTCACAAAAGGTGTTAAACTCTGTAGATGTAAATTCACCACCTCTATCAGATCTTAGACACTTAATCTTCATTCCAGATTCATTCTCAATTTTGCTTTTCATGATCTTAAACTTATCAAATGCTTCAGATTTTTCTTTCAAAAATGAAATCCACATCATTCTTGTAAAATCATCAACAAGAATCATAAAATACCTTTCACCATAGAATCCTCTAGTCCTAGTAGGACCACTCAAGTTTGTATGAACAATCTCCAACTTCTCTGCCGATGTGAACTTCTTATTGGGAAATGAACTCCTTTTCTGCTTTGCCATCATACATTCTTTGCAAATCATGTTAGTAGGTTTCATAATTCTAGGTAAATCTCTTACTGCAAGTGTAGTGCTCACCTTGACAATATTATCAAAGTTTATATGACAAAACCTTTTATGCCATAACCAACTGTCATCATTCCTAGTTATCAAACATGTCATCTCAGTAGGATTCAACTGAAATACATTACCTCTAGTTCTAGATCATTTTCCAATCAGATTTTCATCTTTATCTTTTATCACACAAGTTTTCTCAGAAAACCAAACTTGATAACCCTTATCAGCCAATTGTCCAACACTTAGTAAATTATGTCTTAGTCCATCAACAAAGTAAACATCATCAGTGTTAGTCTTTCCATCAAGAGTAATAGATCCTATACCCTTAATCAAACAAGGTGCACTGTTACCAACCCTTACAATTCCTCCATCATAATTATCTAACTTAACAAACATTCTTTTATCTCCAATCATATGATGTGAACAACCATTGTCTATAATCCAATCAGATTTCTTTTCAACTTGTGAAACTAATGCTTTTTCTTCCCTTTTATCCGATTCAGAACTTTCATCTTTAATTGCTACAAATCCTATTTCCTCAAAGTTATCATTATCACTATCACTTAAATGTTTTTCAATTCCTGCTTCAAAATATTCATCATTTGCATAATAACAATCTTTAGATCTCCTAGGTTTAAAGCTGCTTCTATACTTCTTAACTCTTTTAGGACATTTAGATGCAAAATGACCATATTCTTGACAAGTCCAACATTTAAAGATTTTCTTACCATCTGGTTCTCTTTTTACAAGTAATGAAATACCTTCTTCAATCTTCTTATCTTCCTTAGATCTTCTACTGCTGGCATAATCTCCATTCATACTAATACTTCTTGTAGGTCTAATGCTAAGAGCACTAAATACTATTTCCATTCTAGGTAGCTCTCCTGATAATCTCAAGTTCATCTCTACTGTTTCTAATCTTCCAAGAAGAGTCTCTCTTGAAAAGTTTGATGTACAAGGTATCACTTGTTCAATCATCTACGTTGTCTGCTTGAATACTGGTGTCAAAGTTCTCAGAATTTTCCATATCACTTTATTCTCTATCTTATCACCTCCACAAGACTTTATTCCTATCACAATCTCAGACATCCTACCAATATAGCTTCTAATAGATTCATCTTCCATCATTCTAATATCTTCAAATGCACAAATCCAATTATGTAATCTAGCCTTCTTTGCATGTTCATCACCTTCAAAAGTAGAATGTAAAGCTTTCCAAATTGCATGAGATGTTTTCAAACATCTTACCTGACTATATTCATTCTCCGGTAGTGCTGACAAAAGTGCTTCTCTTGCAAGTATGTTACACATGAATAGATCTAGTTCATCTTTAGTTCCTGCCTCTAGATTTTCTTCCTCAATGATAGTCTTCTCATTCTTTGTAATCAACCAATATCTTGGTCCTAAACACAATAGATGTCATCTTCATCTTTTCTTTCCAGCTGTCAAAATTTATTCCATCAAACTTAGGGCTTTCTTTTCTGAAATTCACCATGGATCTCCTTAAGTCGTTAAACTTTTCTTTCAAGGACCTGCTGCTCTAATACCAATTGTTAGAAAGCAAAGATCCCCAAGATAACTAAGAGGGGGGGGTGAATAAGTTATCAGATAATTTATCCATTCAACAGTTTTAAACAATATAATCAATGTACTGATCAACCATAGAAAGATAATCATACACAATTGCACAATAACACAAGATATGTTAACTAGGGAACCTCTTGAAAAGAGTAAACCCTGGTGGGAATGATGCCCACAAAATGATGCACTAATATGAAAGTTACTTGTTAGAGGATGGACCCTGTTAGGAGTCTTATGAAATACATTCAGTACATATAAATCCCTATTAGAAGATTCTAACCCGGTTAAGAGTTTATGGAAGACAGAAGGACCCACTGCCCAAATAGCTTCAAGGCAAGATCTCTGAACCCACTGTCCAAAAGATCTTAGAATTATTCAATAAAATAATATGAAATATATTACCTCCTTCACACTATGCCAAAACTGCACTCTCTGCTACACAAGATCACAACTTCAGATCTTTGTACTCACAAGTCTTCCTTCATCACTGAATTAGATCTTTTCTTCACTTCATGCATATATTCACATCACAATCTTCATAGTACACATTACAATAAGGAAAAAATTCCTTCTTATATACCAAACTCAAATAATTACAAATGAGTCGGTTCTCAATTACAAAATAATAAATTCTACACGCTACACACAGAATTCACATAAAACTGTTAGCTTCCAATTACTGTAACTTTCTCCAAACATGTCCTCGAAGTTTGTGCTATGAACCATGTCATCATTAATGACTCTCCAACATCCTTTTAACTACACAAAATCAGATTCCATCCCAACTTAGAGATATCCTCCGATTTCCGAACATCACTACATAGAAACAGTGTCTAAACACTGCTTTCACCAAAATGCTCATAACTCTTACAAATGAATGAATTTCTTTTTGTGCTGTTAACCATAGGTTAATAACACACCAAAGAACATACCACCAACTATGCAAAATCCAATCTGCAATACAACATGTGTGCAAAACAAAACTGTACCTACTTTCCTGCTAATATCCAGAATATCACTGTGTTGACATCAATGACAATCCAAGTCATGAATGCAACAACAACTGCTATAGAATGACTGCCAAAACACTTTTGCAAGATCTGCCATTTTAGATGTGGATGGTTCTTTTGTTGGCTCAATGAAAGATTCTCTGTTATTACGCACAAGTTTATCTGCACTTTCCTTCAATGTATTGCAAGTGGTGGATACGTCTGCTGGAATAGTGACCTCTACTCCTTCATAAGGAAATTTCAAGAATTGGTGGAATGTAGAAGGAATAGCCTTCATCTCATGTATCCATGGTCTCCCTAGAAGAATGTTGTAAGCCAAAGGTAGATCAAGAACTTGACATATAGTATGTCTGATAACTAGACTTGCTCTGATAGGTAAGACATTGGTGCCTTTAGAAGATCTTTCTTGTTCATCATAGGCTTTTATAGTTATTTTTTTTATAGGATCATTAGCTAGTTTTGAAAATCCCAATTATGTGACCAAGCTATAAGAACAAATATTTAGGCCAGCACCTCCATCTATCAACACACATTTGACTCTATGGTTTTGGATCAAGACCTCTATGTGCAAGGGTTGGTTATGCGGGTGACTCAAGGAGTTGTCATCTTCCTCTAAAAAGGAGATATATTGTAGAGATGTAAGATGTCTAACCATAGTCTAGAACCTATCTAAATCAAGGTCATTAGGAACATTGGATCCGAGCAAAGCTTTGTCTAGAATAGGTCTATGAGCTGGAGATATCCGAAGTAACTCAAACATGGAGATTTTTGCATTAGTGCATTGGAGTTGTTGCACAATGCTATAAGATGTTGGCCTCATATCTTTAGGATTGGAAGATTTAGAAGTAGCCTTCTATTTGGAAGCAGAAGAAAGATTAAAGGGCATCTTAGGGACATTTTATGAATCTAGGATTTGTCCATTCAGATGTGCCTGAGCTTATGATCGAGTCACTGCATTAGCTGAAGTATGATCTCTATCTCTTCACACAATTGTGATGACATTGCAATGCTCAGAGAGAGAAGGTTCAACCATATTGATAACAACATTATTTCTAGGGTAAGCATAATTGACCTTTGCCCCCATATTAGGCTCAGAAGATGAAACTTCTTGACTATGTTTCAGAAATGGTTCTATGAATGCTGTATGATCATTATTGCTATTATGATTATCAATCGTGATGTCTCCTTTATCAATAAGATCTTGAATAGTATGTTTCAAGCGTAAGCAGTGATTAGTTTTGTGATCTTTACCCTAATGGAAATCATAAAATTCATTCTCTCTCCACCATTTTGGTTTAGGATTAGGATCAGATTGTCAGATCTAAGGAAAAGAAATGATTTTATTTGCCAACAGAGTTCTCATAGCTGATTCCAAAGATTATCCAAGAGGAGTGAACTTTCATTTATTATCAGCGGACCAAGATTTGTATTCTGGCTTCTTTTGAGATGGTTTGGACACCTTTTGTTCTGAAGCTTTCATGGCTTGGGTGCCAATAGTTAGATTGAAATTTGGTGTCTTTGATGGGGCACGGATAGTATCAACAACACCATCTATGACAATGCCTTTATTCTTGTTCCAGTTTTTGTTTTTATCTTTAGAACTGGACCCTGATTCATACTTGTCCTTTTGAAGTGTGATTTCTCCTTTTTTCACAAGTAGTTTTTCAATTTTGATCACATTGTCTACCATCTTATCAAAAGATGTATGATCTTGCATTTGTAAATGGTAGTTGATTTCTGGGACAAGATTATTGATGAAGATTTCCAGTTTTTCAGTTTCTAGAATAGGCCTAGCATATAGAGAGAATTTCTTCCTCCATCTTTTGAGAAATGTTAAGAATGGTTTGCCTAGATATTGTTTGAGATTACAAATATCAATCATGGTGACTGGATGTTGAATGTTGTAGGAGTATTGCTGATAGAACAATTTGATCAACTCCTCAAAAGTTTTGATAGTAGAAGGCAATCTAGAGAACCAATGAATGGATGCTCCTACCAGAGATTGAGGAAAGACACGCATCAGATAGGTTAGTTTGTGCATGAACTCCATAGATAGTCTATAGAATTCTCTGACATGATCTTGAGGATCTGAGTGTCCATCATACTTATCATATTTTAGCATCTCCACTCTCTTTGGGAATGGTGGCATGTACAAGTCTTTGTCAAATGGAAAAGGACATAGGGCCTCCATGGAGAACTCCTTGGGTTCCTTTTCTTTCTCAAGGTTATTAAGTTTGACTTGCATGGCATGCATCTATTTCATCATAGCTATGAGTGGAGTTTCTTCCTCATGCGTAATGATATCTTCAACATTAAAGTTGGGAGGAAGTTTAGCTCCTTGATGAGCTAATTGTAAAAAGTATGCTTCTCTATCCTCTTTCAAGAAATGCTTCATCATTATTTTGAAGTTATCATCATTTTGATATTGAGCAATTTCTTCAGGTGTGGGTTCCTGATCTACACCATGTTGAGATTGAGCTCTTTGAGAGCCAAAGTTTTTCCCTCCTTGAGACATGGTAGGAGCTCTCCCTGGGATAGATTAATGAGGACTTTGTTGATTACATCTATGAGTTGATGAAGGAGGAATGTAATTAGTTTTTAATCGAAGATTGCCAAGATTGTCATCTTTGTAAAGACTAGAATTGTAGAGTTGCTCAAGAGTTAGACTTTGGATATGAGTCAAAGGTAAAGTATGAGATATTTCCTCAGATTTCTTGTGAGAGGAAGCTCTAGTTTCCACCATTAACCTTCAGTGAAACAAAAGAATATGATGAAGACAACTAAGGAAGGATCTGATTCAAAAAGATCAAATGACACAATCTTGTCAAGGTTCGATTGATTTAAGCTTAGATTAGATGTAAATAAAGGAGACTGTTCCCTAGATGTATGGGTAGATTCCTGAAAGATAGCAGACACGAGTTCACAACACTTAGCCATTTTGATGATTGATATTTATGACAAGGTTTTGACACAAGATGATAAAGACTTGAATTGATTAAACAGAAGGCTAAATCAGATTCAAAAGGTCACTTTAGGAAAATGATTGGATTCTCAGTAATCGATGCTTTGTTCCTGACATAGTGATTTGTTTGACAAATTTTGGAAATAGGCTAGAAAAGCTGGGTCTCTGACAGTTCTGACAAATTTTTGACAACTTTTCAAAATTTATCAAACAACTTTCTATAGGCTCGTACGATAGTGGGTATAGCATGAAATGACAATTGCAAAACTCACACGACAGTTGATAGCAGGGTTTTTGACTTTTTGGAATTAACTTGCAAATAAACTCATATGACTATGTACCATATACCATACGACAATCAGGTTGTTTTGAAATGACAATAGCTAAAAGTCATCCGACTTTCTGACATTACAAAATGACTGTTGACTCCAGAAAGGTGTTTGACATTAGATTTTGCAATTTTTTAGATTTTCAGTTTCAAATTGTTCACAAAATTGTCTGTCCAGATTTGAAGATTATAGTGGATTGATTCATTCTTAGTAACCAAATAGATAAATAGGCATGCAAAATAGAAAGAAAGTGATTTCAAGTACGTCTGAAAATAATGAACAGGGGACAAAGCAACCCTGCGCATGAAAAATCAAGTGACTGAATTGTGCTAATCCCTAGGAGTGCTAACAGTGTATGTTCCAAAAAGTTTTGCAACAACGCACATATTCCTAGAAATATGAAAATTTGGCCTCACTAGGGTTTTTAGTAATGGTTTGACTCTGCAACTTTTATGATCTAGAGAGGGTGAACCCCAATCTAGGTACATCGGGGTTTTGACACAGTCCGAGAACTTAATCTTCAGGATCTGCTAGGGAGATCTAATAGCCCAACAAGAGACCACACCTATGGAGACTTCTTCCACAAGGATATTTATATAGCAATTGTCACTACCATGGCAAAAATGGCTATTACCACTTGAGGTTCCATCAATGTGGTTGACCCAATTAAGAGAATGTCCACTATGGTTAACCCTCTCTAAAGGTGACTCACAAAATATACCACATGGAGACTAGTTCCAGATTCAAGGATCTGAGTTTCTGGTACTACCCAAAAAGGGAGTAGAGCATAATCCTCTAGCCTTTTCACTTTTAACCCAAACAAAGTAGATAGATTAATCTGACATGCTGAGACCAAGATTATCTCACAAAGATCTATGATGCCAACCACTCATGATCTATCAAGCTCTCTAGAGAGAGAATGTATCAATCAGAAGCTGAAGATGCACAAATCTAGTAGAACGTGAGACTCTCTCAGTAACCTCCCAACCTACAAGGGTTACTTCATTGAGAAGAGTTTCACTGGAAACCCACTCTCTCAAGAGCCATGAATAATGTTCATAGGGCCTATTTACTATGTGTAACAAAGATGCTGAAAAGCAAATCTATGTTTGTTTTTATAGCCCAAAATGAAATATGTGATATGAAAGCAATAAAGGTCACACAAGCTTGACATGTAAGATTTCTTTTTAATCCAAATTGAAATGTTATCATCTAAAAAGTTTACCTGAATTCCTCACAATGTGCTTAGTAGATTCTTACCTATTTTTAGCAATTCTTGCGCTTTTTCCAATCAAAACCAGTAGAAATCAATCAAAAATAACAAATTTCAATTGTTAATGTTAGCTGTTAGTCCAAATCAGAAAAACAAATCTGAAAAAGTGAAATGACAATTGAAACCTGGCACTAAAACTCGTACGACAGTGGATCAACCACTAGATGATAGTCTAGAAACTTGTACGACACTGGGCACCAGGTCATATGACAATCAAGATTTCAAACAATACAGTGATCTTTATGGTATGATTCTCAATCAAATAAACTATCGTACGATAGGGGGTATCCTCTGATACAAGTTTCTAACAAAAATCATATGAAAATTGTACTGATAGAAGTTAAAAATCACAGCTTGGAACAAAAAATGACAAGAAGATGATAGAAATTGAATGGAAACCCATTTCAGGGCCCCACGGTGGGTGCCAGAAATGTGTGTGTGAATTTTGTACCTAGCTGTAGACACAACACTTCAATAAAACATTAGAGGTTACCTAAAATCGAAATCATGCAAGTAACTGAAAACTAAACTAACCAGGTGATTTACTACCTTCTAATAGATGCAAGTATGTATTCTCAGATTGGACTGAGATCAGTGACCTTGACGACAGCTAAATGAAAGATTTGAATGCAAAATCTAGATATGAATTGGATGCAAATTAATCTATTTTTTGGATTTTTCTATGCAATAATATGAGAAATCTCATATGAAATCTAATCTATATGAAAAACTGATATGCAATACAATTAATCTAATAATGATATGCTAAAATATGAATGATCTCACAAAGTTGTCGATTTGCAAAGAGGCTTCAATTCTTCAGATACCAATTCACCAGCATAAGTTTGCAAATTTAGAGATGATTTGTGAAGAGTTGAAGGCTTGATTTTATAGAAATCTAGGGCTTTAGGGATGCATGGAAAAATCCATAAATCACTCTAGTTGATTTTTGAGTCAACAAGGAATTAAAGATAGTTAACTCACAAAAAATCATGCAAAAATAGCTTTTTGATTTAAATCAGAAGTTGAGATCAACTTTTAACTCAAAAGAAAGTTGAGTTTATTTTTAAAACAACTTGAATTGATTTTCTGATTTATAGTTTAACTATTTTTTGGATGTGCATAATTAATTATGAATTAATAAATAAATAAAGTAATTTATCCTCAACTTGACTGATTTATAAAACAATTGATTTTTGAGTTAATCAATTATTAAATCAAGCTTTATTCCAAAATAATATCATTAAATATGACAACTTGCTGTAATTCATTAAATAAGAATTTAATCAATTAATGATAGGAATTTTGATTTATTGTCAAATTAAAATAATAATAATTAGGAATAAATATAATTAAATTCAATTAAATAATTAAGTTGTAGTATTAAATCTAATTAATTAAATATTGAGAATATTCAATTAATCAAACTTTAGGATAAATAGGATTTATCGCCAAATAATTATTTAAATTAAAGATAATTAAGATGATTAGAAACATTACTAGGAATATTCCCCGATGCAGGATTTGAGATAATCAATTAGGATTCGATGATGTTCAAATGTGCCTTGGGTTAGGACTTCAATGTGGATTTCATTCGATGCGTTGATATAGGATGTTAATGAACCTATAGCCCATTGTTGGGGTATTATAGTGGTTAGTACTAAACAAACCCAAATCAACTAGAATAAGAAACCTTGCTAAGAAACATTTCTCATACTAATATCATATTTGGAAAGCTATCATAAAACCATAAATGATTACATAAGAAAGACAAGAGAAACACTATAAATAACATAGCTTCATGATCCAGTCCTACCAGTATGAAAGCGAAAAAGAGAGAAAGGGAAAAGAGTGATTACCTCACCTAGTAAGATGCCCACCTTACCATGAATCACCCTAGAGGGAGAGCCCAACAGGTTCACCCATAAACTATGCTTGTAATTGCAATGCATCTTCTGATGGCTTCTGGAATACCCATAGATCCACCTTCCTGTATCACTATGAATATGAAATGTGTGTCTCCTCAGGATTTAGAAACTTATGTGTGTTACCTTCAGAAGATTTAGCATATAGATGCATGTCTTTTCAGGATTTAGTAACTTATGTGCATTACCTTCCAAGATTTAGCATATTGAAAAATTTGAAAAATGTGTGTCTCCCTATGATTTAGCAACTTATGTGCATTACCATTGGAAGATTTAGTATATAGGTGTGTGTCTTTTTAGGATTTAGCAACTTATGTGCATTACCTTCCAACATTTAGCATATAAAACTAAAAAACTATAGTAAAAGGGAGACCTTATATATCCCCCCTCCTTATCATGGCAGTCTACTAGACATGATAAGGAAGAGGAAGAGGATACCTACTTCACCATGTAAGGAGATATACTGTTTACAACAATGTATACCATATTCTTAGCGAGGGATATTGACCCCAACATCCAAGGGTATAGATAATCATGAAAAGAATATGTGACTCATGGAAAAAGGATCCTCAAAAAAAGAGATCTTATCAATAAGACCCCCACCAAAGAGGAGTACTTTAGATAAAATATCATCTTTCAACAACGGTAACAAAGATTCAATCACCAATCCCCCAAATAACAAGAGGAAAAGGAATCTTTGGAATGAAGGAAACAACTCTAACACCAAAGCGAGGGTGAGATTTTATAAAGAACATAATTTGCAACATAGAGAAGAAGCGAGGACCTAGGACAAAAACTTCTCATATAAAAGGGTTATCCATAGTCAAAAAATTTGTCAATATGATGACATAATATTACAATATAAACAAAGACCACTTAAACTAAGGAAAGAAATTCCCTAGACAAAGAGAAAGAAGGAGGTACCTTGCCCCCCAAGGATAGAGACAAGGGGTATCTTTGTTAAAAAAATGTCTTTAGGAAAGATATCATGAATAAGCATAATGCAAAACCATAGAAAAATAGGAGAGAAAGAATACCAATTTAGCTCAACACATAATATATGCTAAAAGCCTAATGGATCCTAGGAGACTGGATGAAGATACACCTCTTGCCCCCTAGTCATGAGACAAGAGGGGAAGAAAATATACATTATATCAGAAGGAGGGGAATCCCCTATATCAAAATTATGAAAGAATTGTAAAACTACACAAGAGTGAGATATAATTCCTATAGAAGCTCTTTCTCTAACATATAACTTGAAATGTTTACAATCAACAAGTAAATGTGTATTTCTATTATGAAAAGGACATTTATATTTGTATAAATCATCTATCGACATAGATCTAAATATTTCTTTCTTATAATTCATTAGTTCAACATATACCTTCTTAGCCACTTCTTGATGAGTATTAGGGTTATCTAAGATAGGTATAGGGAGAAGAATATGAAGAGGAGGACAATGATTAACATCACCTACCTTGACTTGAGATTTTGAACAACCAACACCATACATATCTGGTTTAGGGGGCATATGAAATAGAAACCTAATACCATGCTCATTAACTCCAAGCCCTAAACCTTTATAACCTTGTTGAGTCACCATATTATATTTGGTAGTGTATATATTATATAAAGCTTCTAGAGGAGGCGATTGTTTATCATGTTCATGAGTAAAGGTTGTATAAGGTGGAATAATAGGTTTTGAATAATTTTCTTTACCCTTTCCTTTAATATCATCATGCATCGGAGGAGAAGGTAAATCAAAGAAATCTTGCACATCTGCATCCTGAACTATAGCTTGAATCGCATCATAAGTACAGGAAGAGCGAGGATGAACAGATGGAGATTCAGGTATCGGATTAGGATTAATAGGAAGATTAGGATTAGGATTGATAGGATTAGGATTAGGATTGATATGAGATGGTGTATCTGTTGGCATTAAGCAGAATTGCCACTAGTGACAACACTTATTTGCATTCTGAGTGCAAACTGAGAAGAACAGTGCAAACCAAGCAGAACAGTGCAAACCGAGCAGAACAGTGCAAACCGAGTAGAACAATGCAAACTGAGCAGAACAGTGCAAACTGAGCAGAACAGTGCAAACTGAGCAGAACAGTGCAAATCGAGCAGAACAGTGCAAACCGAGTAGAATAGTGCAAACCGAGTAGAACAGTCCAAACCGAGCAGAACAGTGCAAACCGAGTAAGACAGTGCAAACCGAGCAAGACAGTGCAAACTGAGCAGGACAGTGTAAACCGAGTAACATTATGTCTACCGAGTCACCAGTATTTACCGAGTTCAAAACCTACCGAGTGGTTAGTATGAACCATGCCTTCACTTCTACCAAGTGCATGACGATGCCAAGTAATGTAGTGGATGTCGAGTATCAGAAAGTCACCGAGTTAGTTTGCAGGAACCGTGTAACCATACTTGGGCCGAATTAGTGGCACTTATGTTTATTTGTCAAGCTGACTTTGTAATTGTAATTAATTGTTTAGACTTATATATAAATAATGTTGTAATAATGTCAAGAAAAAAGAAATGAGTATGTATGTGAAAAAGAAAGAAAGGCAGAGATAAGTGAATTACAAAGGGCTACAGCAGTATAGGGAACAACAAAGACAAATTCATTCATCAGAAGGTGATCAGTACATCAGCAAATCTTAATCAGCAATCCAGTTGCAAAGCAAGAGATCTACTGTTTCATCCTAATAGGTGAATTAGTACTAAAATCCTTTAACCAGGTAGACTTAACAGTCTTTTGTAAAATCTCTTTACCGAGTGCATACTTCATTGTATGTTTGTAAATCCTTTAACAGGGTGGATTTAGCAATCCTTATTGCTCCTAACAGGGCAGATCATCAGAAGTGATCAAATTGTAAGCCTTAACTGGCCAACTTTATTCTGCAGTACTAAAGCTTTGTGGGTTTCATCCCCACCCCAGTTTTACTTTCTTTTTGGAAGGTTTCTGGGTAACCAAATCTATGTGCCATTATTGTGAATGCTTTTAAGTTTCATGCTTTCTATATGCATAAGCAAAAAGTGAACTATATGTTAATACATCTGTAATAGTAAGAAAATTTGGAGTTACTGATTCACCCCTCTCCTCTCAGTAACTCGGTTAATTCCTAAATATTTCCAACAATTGGTATCAGAGCTTTGTTGGTTCTCAAGATAAAGCTTAACTAGCTTGAGCAAAGATCCAGGATAATGGAGGTATTCAAACTGAACAAGGTGATTGAAAATGAAAAGCTAGATCTGGAAATGGCCATAGCTAAACTTAAAGAAGCAAAAGAACATCTTTCCCAATCCCTAAGAAGAAGGAAGGAACTTGCAAATCAGATGAATGATCAGAATTACATTGAAGAAAAGATTGAAGATCTTTTTCCCTCATATAGCTCAAATGAAGCAAACAATGTTGTCAAAGAACTCCTAGAAAAGAATGGGTCTCTGCAGGAAGAAGTGAAAAAATTACAAAGAGAACAAGAGCTACACTCAACAAGATTTTGTGAGATCTTAGAACAAAGAAACAAGTTGAAAGATTAATTAGATGGAAGGAACAATGAAGTCCAAAATAAAACCCTTCAGTTAGAAAACCTAATTGATCAGATCTGCTATACAAATGAGGAAATTCTGAATCTAAGATCAGAAATAGAAAACACAAGAGAAGAACTAAGATCTGAAAAGGAAATTAATCTAAGATTGGTGGATGACCTAAACGCCAAAAAACAAATCAATGAAGGAATGCTGAAAAGCCAAGAAGACTTGAATCAGCTGTATGAGCAAAATCTGCATAGGCAGAAAGGAAAAGCAGGACTTGGATACAAAGGAGAAGGTGAATCTTCTAAGCAAGGTACTCAAAGAAATCAGAAACCTACTTGTAATCATTGTGGTAAAATAGGACATACTTCAAATAAATGTTGGAGCAATGAAAAAGCAGAATTCAATGGAAAATGCTACAACTGCAATCAACATGGTCACAAAGCAAATGAATGGAGGGAAAAACCAAGATTTAGAGGTAATTGTCACAAATGCAACAAACAAGGTCACAAAGCATCCGAGTGCAGATCCAAGACATTCAATCTAGCAGAACAAATTATGAAAGCAATGTTTGGATGGGACTACAACACCTAGTGTAGATGTCATTACTGTGGAGAATATGGACACATTGGCATGAACTGCATAAAACATCATCTAAGGAAAAGAGATACTACCGTAAGATGCTTCAAATGCACTAAACTCGGTCACATAGCCAGAAACTGCATGAATGCTAGTGAAGTTGAAGATGGAAAGAAGAATGAAGCAACTAAAGTCAAGAAATAGGTGAGACAAAAATGGATTCCTAAATCTACCGAGCAAACCAGTCCAAGTAATGGAATGGGTGGCTCTACTGACTCAAACTAAATTTCCAAGAAAGCACTGGAATTGTATTCTCATAGACAAACTTCAAGCAATTCCAAAACTGAATTAAAAGAAAGATCTAAATCAGCATACAAGATGCAGTAAGATCACAGGAAGGTCAGTACCAGTCTTTACCGAACAAGGTCGGTTTTAGTCTTTACCGAGCGAGGTCGAAGCAATATGAATTCTCGAGTTCACTGAGTTGCGAAGTCTTTACCAAGCAATTAATTCTTAGTGGGTGACAGTCTATCAAAATTCATACCCTAATTTGTACTGAACATTAATGACAGAGTTGTAAACAAAAGGCAAGAAATCAAACTCATTCCTCACCGTGAATTTTAGCACTTTAAGAGCAGAAAATTTCAAGAGCAATCCAGCGAATCAAATACTTTTGCGAAAAGAATTTTTTGTGAGCTACCATGGCATCATCCAGCACTTCAGTGAAGAAAGGATCAGAAATGTTATTCCAAGGGGAATGGAGAGCACCAGATTTCAAGATCATGCCCGCAATTGCAGTAGCCCTAGACCCGAACGGAGCTCAATCTCAGATTCCTCCTAAGGTACTACTTATTAATGATATTCGCAATCATTTCAACTATGCAATTCATGAAATGGGAAACCTAGACCTAGATATTGTGTGTGAAGAACTATGTGTAGATGGTATTCTAAAACTCAAGCACAAACATCTGGAAGATAAGGGATTAGTTCACATTGCACATTTACCTCGAAACTTTCAGGAGAAATGGGTCAGATACATTCTCAGCCGTATACATGATGGCAAGATTTGGCTTGAGCAACCCATAGAGATCACCAAGAAGATGATTCATCAAATCACTGGTCTTCCCATGTTGAACAAAGCAAAAACTACCAAAACCCTAGGTCGGTCAAAACTAGAGAAGAAAACCCTAGCCGAGTGGGACGGTAGAAGCATGAAAGTTAGCAGCATTACCGATGCTGAACTAAAGTTTGGTACACACATAATTGCCCATAAAATATACAGTTCAAGTCGACAGAATAGTGTCTCCTGTGAAGCTATTGGCCTAGCATACAAAGTGGTCAAGAATAACTTATCATTTGACCTTGCAGATTTATTGTTAAAATAGTTTAACAAGAACATGGAAAGCATTCAAACTTCCAAAAACAATCCATGTAAGTTTGGATCCCTACTGGTCTGTTTATTCTTCTATGTTCAGAAATTATTCCCTTCCAAAGGAAAAGTTGTATGGAGAAAAGATGTGCCAGTCCTTTATGAGATAAATGAATACATCTCAGAAATGGGTGAAAATTTTGAAAGCATCATGGATAGTTATTTTGAGTCTTTCAAAGAGAAAATGAATGACAGATTCCAGATTCCATAGAAGTTGGTGGAAGATTATAAGGATGACATCTATTTCATGGTAGACTGTGACAATGTATATATTCAAGCAGCTAAACTGAGGATTGTATATGTAAAACCTCTTCCTTATGAGGTAAATATTGATGAAACCAAGAATATCATTGAAGCCCTTCTTAATCAGCCTGTTAATCCCAAAGCTCCATATTTTGGAACATATGATGAAGCAAAGGTGAGAATTGAATTAAGCATAAAGCTTCCACAGGCGGTAAACAAAGGAAAGAAGAGGATAGCCAAAATGCAAAAGCTAACCGAGGACAAAGGAGAAAATGATGAAGAAGAAGAGGAAAAGGATGAGAAAATAGAGGAACCAGAACCTGCAAAGAAGAAAGGAAAGGTTTTCATCACTAAGGCACCTAAGCCTCCCACTGCTGTATTTACAAGGAGAAGTGCAAGAGGTAAGGCAGACAAGGCAGAAAAAGATATAGTATTCAAAAGGCCTCCTCTAAACTTTCAAGAGAGGATCAAACTTTTTAGAGACGGATCAGGATCTGGAGTAAGTAACATAAAATCTTTTAAATATGAAACCAGATCAGAAATAGAACAGAAGGAAATAGAAGATGCTGTTATTAAAAAGATGGGAAGGTGGAAATACTCTCCTGATGAATTAGCCCCACAGGTTCCAGCAGTCTTATTAGGTCCAATAAAAATGAGATGGAGCAATGCAAAGAAAACTATAATAGACATATTTGATCAAACCTTGAGACAGTTAATGCCGAGCTTGAAAAATGATGAAATAAAGAAGGCATTAAAGGAAAATGAAAATAAGATGACACTAAAGTTCAATACTTGTTTGATTCTGGTCAACAATATTGAATCAGTTGTGAAGGCTGCAAATGCCACATGGAAGAACATATACCATCTTCACCAACCGAGTATTGAAACAGTAATAATAAAAGATATTGAAGATGACAGTGATGAACAAGAAGAAGCTACTGAGGTAGATGATACTGTGAGGATAGCAGCAAAAGTCATTGCATCACTTCCTACCTCTCTAGTAAAAGTTTCTACATCTAGCCCGGAGACACCTTCAAGCATGGTTGTGAAAACTTCAACTTTTGTCCAATCACCTATAGCAACAACAGAAGTAACCACCATTTCTTCTATCAAGTTGCAGTCTCCCACTTCATCAAGTTTTCTAGCAGTAAGTATTCCAGTTTTTGATTCTACAAGTGTAAATATTTTAAGTTCTCCAGTAGACAGTGTGCCAGTCTCTATAGCCAGTCCTATTATGTCTATTGTCACTACTACTAAGGCATTAAGTACAAATAAGCCTAAGGCTCAACCGAGTATAAAATTTTTGGGTAAGAATATAGTAGAGGATATAGACCTAGATGAAGAAATAGAGATTCCAACATTAGATTTTGCAAATCTATCAGTAGACCAAATGTAAAATATAGGTGAAATCCTCCAAAGGAAAGCAAAACAAAAGAAGCTTAAAGAGGAGAGAGACAAGGAATATCAAATCATTAAGGATGCTAAAGACATTTTGTATGATGCATTAGGTATTAAAGTAGACTCCTCTCAACATGTTTTTCTACAATTAGCAGAAGCAGTAAATAAATACAATGAGGATTCATCTGGGATAGAAAAGTTAGTTGAAAGAGCCGAGAAGAGATTCAACAATAAAGTGCTTGAGCACATTGCTCAGCACATAGCTATTAATCAAGTGGAATTGTCTTCAGATTTGTCAAACATTGAATCTACCTATTCGAATGTCACCTCTCTTTTGGCCAGACTGTGCAATATTGCCGAGTTCACAAAGGATGTCAAGGATAAAATGGATGAGGATATGAAGATTAGCATACAGAAGCTACAACTTGAACCAAGTTCAAGCTCTACTCATCACATGAAAATCTCATACCTATCAAATATGTAGTCAGATCTACTAAAAGAAGACACAAGGATCCGGTCCACACTGCTAGACATCTAGAACATGATCCTTCCCATCATGAATACAATGTATAAGCACATTGAACATTCCAAAACATTGATTCATGACAATCAGTTCTCTATAGCAGATCATATGATTGAACTCTCTACAGAAGTCCAAATTGCAATCAAAACAGGCAAGATTCTGCAACAAAATTGGGACAGAACCCTGGCACTAATAATGAAGGTACATTCTGATTTTCTATCAAATTTTGGATTCTCTCTGTAAATCACTTGTATATACACCTTTGGCATTATTGTAAAAAAGGGGGAGATATGTATAGAAGGAGATATGTATAGAAGAAGATTTGTATAGAAGAAAAAGTTAGCACATTGAAAGGGAGAGATAATGTATAAAGCCCTATGACAAAGATAAATTTTGAAAAAAAAAATCATCAAAAATAAATCTCAGCATGATTCATGTATATAAGTTTTGGGCAATAATTATTTTTGTCACTAATGCCAAAGGGGGAGATTGTTGGCATTAAGCAGAATTGCCACTAGTGACAACACTTATTTGCATTCTGAGTGCAAACTGAGCAGAACAATGCAAACTGAGAAGAACAGTGCAAACCAAGCAAAACAGTGCAAACCGAGCAGAACAGTGCAAACCGAGTAGAATAGTGCAAACCAAGCAGAACAGTGCAAACCGAGCAGAATAGTGCAAACTAAGCAGAACAGTGCAAACCGAGCAAGATAGTGCAAACCGAGCAGGACAGTGTAAACCGAGTAACATTATGTCTACTGAGTCACCAGTATTTACCGAGTTCAAAACCTACCGAGTGGTTAGTATGAACCATGCCTTCACTTCTACCGAGTGCATGATGATGCTGAGTAATGCAGTGGATGTCGAGTATCAGAAAGTCACCGAGTTAGTTTGCAGGAACCGTGTAACCATACTTGGGCCAACTTAGTGGCACTTATGTTTATTTGTCAAGCCAACTTTGTAATTGTAATTAATTGTTTAGACTTGTATATAAACAATGTTGTAATAATGTCAAGAAAAAAGAAATGAGTATGTATGTGAAAAAGAAAGAAAGGCAGAGATAAGCGAATTACAAAGGGCTACAGCAGTATAGGGAACAACAAAGATAAATTCATCACAAAAGGTGATCAGTACATCAGTGAATCTCAATCAACAATCCAGTTGCAAAGCAAGAGATCTACTGTTTCATCCTAACAGGTGAATCAGTACTAAAATCTTTTAACCAGGTAGACTTAACAGTCTTTTGTAAAATCTCTTTACCGAGTGCATACTTCATTGTATGTTTGTAAATCCTTTAACAAGGTGGATTTAGCAATCCTTATTGCTCCTAATAGGGCAGATCATCAGAAGTGATCAAATTGTAAGCCTTAACCGGCCAACTTTATTCTACAGTACTAAAGCTTTGTGGGTTTCATCCCCACCCCAGTTTTACTTTCTTTTTGGAAGGTTTCTAGGTAACTAAATCTATGTGCCATTATTGTGAATGCTTTTAAGTTTCATGCTTTCTATATGCATAAGCAAAAAGTGAACTATATGTTAATACATCTATAATTGTAAGAAAATTTGGAGTTACTGATTCACCCCTCCCCTCTCAGTAACTCGGTTAATTCCTAAATATTTCTAACAGTATCACCTACCAAATTCTTCACATAATCCAAAAGAGTAATAAGGCTACCACATAAATCTTTAATGAAAGTTTTGAATGTAGGAAGTCTAGTGTCAGTCAACTTCACAAAAGCATAGGCAAGAGCAAAGTGAAGGGTCATCAATGTAAGGAAGTGAATAATACTTGCATAAACATCATATGTATTGTAAAAAGATGCTAAAAGAAGGGTAATAAGGAACATGACCATACACCAAAGAATTTTAACAATCTCCATAGTAAAATGAAATGTAAGAAATATTTTTAATATTTTATTGAATATGTAGATTTTTTTGTATTTTTGAATTTTAAAATGCAAGAGCCTAAACTAGATCTAGTATGTGGGAATGAGCCTTGTGAAGTCATGTAAGATTGATTTGTAGTTTTTGATTTGTTTTGAGTATGACATCTCCATATGTGATGTTTCCACCTTCACCCATCTTAGGATAAAAAAGGATTCATATGTTCAAGCTTGGGAATGGGAGTAAAATGTGATTGATCTTGTCTCATATTGCAGAATGTATGTTAAATGTGTGTTAATATTTGTAACCTATCTACCCTTGTTTCCAATAGCTCGGGGGTGGCCATGTAATGGCCTTGGCTAGGAGGTGAGCCTCCATGGTCATAAGAGAAAAGCTTTGTTTGCAGGTTTACTTGGATGGTGAAAATATGATGTTCCAAGTTTGAAGATGAAAGTTTGTTTCAAATGTATATGTTAAGACAAGAAAAATATTGAGTATATTCTTTTCCTATATGTAAGAATTAAATGAAATTTGTAGGTGAACATTGTCAAGGAGAAATTCTACTTAAAATTTTTGATTTAGTGAACCTTAAAATGCAGCAAGGAAATTAAGTTAGTATTTCTATTTTTGATACTTAAATGTTGTTACCTCTATGTTAAAATTTTATATGTAATCAAGAATAATCTTTTGTGATTATTTAGCTGGAATTTTTACTTGTTATTTTGTGAATTTGAAATTAAGTTGATTCCATGAATTCCTTGCCAAGAAAAGAACATTTCCTGTTGTTGGCAAGTGCAGGATTTTCTTTCCTTTTTAGTTTATTGGACATTTAAATTCAGATTTTCTGCTTGTGGATAGAACATGAAATTAATAAATTTTGATGGAATCTAATATGAGTTCTTAAAGGAAAGAATGTTTATTTTACTATATTAAGGAACATAGTAATTAGTTTAACTCTTCATGTGAATAACAGAGAATTAGCATGTATTAAATCTCTACCTTAGTGCTACAAATTTAAAGCTTAGTATCTCTGAAGTTTATAAAAGGATTACTGTATTACTGAATTTTTTTATTAGATTTAGAAATTACCTTTTAAATAGTACAGAGATATATATTTTAGCATTTAATAGGAAAGTAGACTGAACAGTAGTATTGCATGTTTTTTTTTTAAAATAATAAATACAGAACTTTATCATGTTGATGCTCATGTGAAATGATTTTTTTTTTATTAAAAAAAAAACAATATTAATCTAATAAAGAACTAGACAATGAGTTATTGAATTTTGTTTTAAAAAAGGAAATTAGATTGTGATTATCACCTTTTGTGAATATATATATATATATATATATATATATATATATATATATATATATATATATATATTTAGAAATATATATATACATAATAATACTAAAATTGTACATATAAATTTACTTTTTATTTATCTTTCACTGAATGTATATTATAGAAATTAATATATGTATATATATTAAGTATTATATATATAAATATATTAATATTATAATATATATTATTTATAAACTGAATAGTGGTAAAATGGAATCACACCTATTCAATGTAATGTATGGGGGAAATATGAGATCCACTCCTAAATCCAAATTTCTAAAGGAGAGATCCAATTTGATCAACCAAAAGGTTAATACATAATCGAATCAATCTATGGAGAACATGAAAGAGAGAGAAAACCTTATATTTCCCTATGGATAATTGTGCTTGAAATCTAAAATAATTGAAATACAAATACTAACCTCAAAATAGGGCTAATCTAGAAAATGCCAATTTCTGATGTCTGTGTGTACTTTCAGGCAATTCTGCAACCTATTTCAGACTGGAAATGCCGAGACAAAGAAAACCTAGAAATATTTCATCTTTCTGACAGTAGGTAGTCTTTGACCCTCATAAAAGGTCAAAGGCTACATTCTTTATTTGAAGGTCGATTCTGACTTTGTTCGTAGATCTCGGAAGTTCACCAAAAAGGGTATCCCAATCTGATCTCAGATCTGAAAATTCACACCTGTACCTGCAAGAAAAAGAGGGTTTTGTTGTTTGTATGGGGGGTTTGCCTTGGTCAAACCCCAATTTAGGAATTTACCTTGAAATTGAATTGAAATGTAGTGTGCATAAACAAAGCAAATGAAACAATTCACCTCACTTATGTTGAAGTCCTTGTAGAGGATTTGAATCCATGATTCCACAAGTAGGTATGCTCCAATGGATGTGGAATGAATGTAGGATGTCTCAAATCAATAGCATTTGATCTTCAACACCAATCTTGAATAGATCTTTGCATATGAGGAGGCTAGGATGAATGTAGAAGGATGGATCTTCAAGGGGGCTCCAAAGAGATTGAATCCTTCAATGGCTAAAAATGAATCTCCTTGATGGATGAATGCTTGAACACTTGAATTTTTGAAGGTTTTCTTGAATGCTTGAATTCACTTGCTTGGTAAGAGTGGATGTGTTCTCACAAAACTTGATGGAGAAAATGAGAGAGGAAGGCCTCCTTTTATAGTGAACTAGGACACAAACCTCTAGAGAAGGCAGACATTGGAGAATTAAATCTCAATTAACATTAACACTTAGAAATGGACCCATATGAAATGTAATTTAAGGATTTACCATTCTGAAACCCAAAATGGCCAACCCGGAGGTGGGAAAAGAATCTTTCTGAAACCCGATGCTCGAAAATCAAAAAAACTTAAAATTTGAATTGGGGGTCAAGGATGAGGTCAACTCTACCCTAGGTCAGGGTTGAGGTTGATTTTGACCCTGAAGGTTGACTTTGACCTTGAGGTCAAAAACCTAAAGACCCTAGCCCTGAATGTGAGGAAATGTAGATATGAAGTGAAAATTAGGTGCAGAGGAAAGAAGAATGGGGGGGGAAAACTAGATACATGCAAAGACCAGATCAAGGCACTTAACATGACCCTAGACCACTTACTCAGAGGTCTAAATGCTCTTATCATGGAAGTGCTTCCATTTTAAGATGATACATTAGGCCCCCACTTTAGAAAGAGTATTGACTTGATGCAAACTCTTCGTAAAGGAGATCAAAATGAAAAGATATATATATATATATATATATATATATATATATATATATATATATATATATATATATATATATATATATATATATATATATATATATATATATATATATATATATATATATATATATATATATATATATATATATATATATATATATATATATATATATGATATTATTGCAAATGAATTGACATCATTCCCCAAAGAAAGTAGAACTACAATCACAAAGGAGGAAAGATCCTGTAAGATATACGAAGGAGAATATTTTCTGACCATGACATGGAGACCAAAAAGAATTAGTGTTACCATATCTCAAATCCAAGTAGATTACACAAGGAAACATTTATGAACAATAACACATTTGCAACATAACATTGAACAATGCATAGAAGAATAGAGATACATATAGAGGAATTGAACAACAGTTTCAATTTCTTTATCACCTTGCACCAACTGAGTAACAAGGATCGTATAAAAGAATCTATCAATATTTAGCAAACACATTATAGGAGAAGCATAGTACAATAGGCAAACACACAACAAAGCTACCATGAAGGACAAGCCAATCAAGCATGCTGCCTACTCTCCCAATCTCATTGTATTTCATTTAGGGAAGGTGGGTAATTCACAAGAGGGACTATATCCAACATTGTAGGAATGATAGCCAGTTCCAAACAAGGATCCTCTTGAGAATCACAATGTTTGACACTAGGTGTAAGAGTTAATTGTGATGAAAGCATATTAGGTAAATCATTGTCAATGTTAATAGTCTTATATTCACCATTAACATCATCAGTATCATCAAGAGTATCTTCTTCATCCAAATTAATCAAAATAGGATCTAAGATATAAATAGAATTATCATAATCATGCATCTTAACATCATTATTAGTAACAACTTCTTCTAACACATCATGCATAGATTTATCCGAAGAAGGTAGAGATCTTTGAAGAATAGAATTACGAGCTTTAGCATGAGCACAACACTTTTTACGATGTTCATTGGTAGATTGATTATCCTTTGATTTATTTGAAATAGGTTGAGAACTAGGAATAATCATAGGATCCTTCACAGGTTTTTTAGGAAGATCAATAGGATTATCACCAATAGGAGGAACAATCATAGGATCTTTGACAGGTTCAATAGAAGGAACTTGATTAACAAAATTAGAAGCCATATTTAGAGGTATAGAAGGTGTAGGAAAAATACCATGATTAAGATCCATAGGAGGAATGCTTAATTAAAGAATCTTGTGATGTTTATAAGCTTGATATGAACGGAAAATATTATCAGGTCAAGGAGGACATGAATTAGGTAATGAAGGCCAAAAGAAATCCAAAGCAACACAATATCTAGGCCTAGAGGGTTGATATAAGCTATGATTAACCATCTTCACTTCTTCATCATGAACAAATTTAAGACACTTATGGATAGGTGAAGAAAAAAAATGCATGGAATTTAACCAAGGAAAACCTAGCTTAACTTGAAATTGATCAGAAGTAGGAACCACAACAAAGGTAGTGTTCACAATTTTTCCACAGAGTTCAATTGATAAAGTAATAGAACCAAATGATGGATAAATGAAACCATTGCAAGTTTGAATCCACACATCTGATGTATTATAAGAGTCACATTGTAAGCTTTTCATAAAAAGATTTTCTTCAGTAATCACATTGACTAAGGATGTAGGATCAACAAGACAACCATGAGTAGGTTTCAGAGAAATCCCAGCATAAATGTAAAGGGGACCATCAAGAGCTTTAATAGTCTCAGAGTCATTAAAGGTAATCAAAATTTCCCGAGGTCTTTTAATCTTAGGTTGTTGTCAAGGTTTAGGTTGAGTTTTCAATTTAGGCTTAGGTTTTGGTCAAGGTTGAGATTGAACTTGAGGTTGAATCTAAGGTTGAGGTTGAGGTTGAGGTTGGGGTGGAGATACAGCTTGACCAACATGCTCCACTTGATTAACAACATGACTGAAATCATCCATCTTTGAATCATACACAATTTCCATAGCAGATGGTTGAGAAATGGTATTAGTATCATGCGTAGGCAAAGGATTCATATAGATTTGAAGGTTTTGATTATGAGGAGAGACAGATTTGTTCCCACTACCATCAAGATTATCATCAAATAAGGCATTAGATTCAATTAAGTCTTGAACCTTGTGTTTTAAAGAATAATACTTCTTAGTATCATGACCATTTTGATGATGATATTCACAAAAGGAATTTTGATCAAAAGATTTAGATGCAATCATAACAGGTCAAAGACGTCGAATAGGAGGTAAAGTAATCATATCAGCAGTTAACGACCTATTCATAATAGCATGTAAAGATTTAGAAAGAGGAGTAAGTGTATGATTTAATTGAAAAGAAATGGATGAAAAAGTGGCATTGTGAGATGCAACAACAACTTGATCAGCAACTGCATTCGCTTGTTTGTTTATCTTGACATAGTTGTTAAATTTTTTAAATTTGTTTGGATTAGGACCAGCATCACTTTTATCAACTGGAATAGGAACCATTGGAGTGTTTCTCTCAAATTGACTCACTTCTAATTGATAATGATGAAGTGCTACACAAAGTTGTTGAAAAGAGGTAAATTCAGTAAGAAAAATTGTATCTCTAATATCCTTTCACAAATTTGAAATAAACATACGTTGAATATCAATATCAGGAACAGGATAGGAAATCTGAGCATACAAATGCTTAAATCTACCAATAAATTTAGTTAATTTTTGTTTAGCACTTTGTTTACAATGCATCAAATCAGTCAAAGACACTTGCGAGCCAATGTTGTTTTGAAATTGTTGAATAAAGGCATTAGAAAGTTTTGGAAAGGAATCAATATAATGAGGCAAGGAACAATACCATTGTAAGGCCTTGTCACAGAAGGTTCTAGCAAACAGTTTGGCTAAAATCCTATGGTCATGAGTGTAATCACTACAAAGGATTTGGAATGTTTTAACATGATGAATAAGATCTCCTTTTTTGTTATAATTCTCAAGATGAGGCATATCACCTTGCTGAAGAATAGGAGTATGAATAATATCCAAGGACAAAGGACTTCCCATGTCACATGCAGGAATACTAAACTTGTTTTGAGTTAAGGAAGCAAGTTGTTGTTGTAAGGATGACATAGTTTGAGCCAAATAGATGATTGTTGAATCATTAGAGGAAATAGGAGGAAGAGAAACATTAGACACACTAGGTAAAGTGTAAGAAGCTCCAGGAATAGAAGACACAACCAAAGGAACATTGGGAACTATAGTTGGAAGTTGATTGGAATAAGTAAAAGGAACATTATGATATGAAGGTTGTGATGTAGGGAGGGACATAGGAGGAACACTCATAGGAACAGAGGGAACCATCATAGTCACCAAAGAAGGAGTATAAGTAGGAATACTAGGTAAAGGATTAGAAGAGGTTTCAACACTAGTGATAGGAAGAATCAACCCTAAATCTTGAGCATCTTGAGCTAAAGGTTTAACATTTGAATGCACGAGGTGAGTAATACCATGCAAGAGGTTAACACCTTGATCACTATCATGAAGAAATTTCTTAAGATCCTTTATAGCTTGAATAGAATCTTGATTATGGTTCTCTTGAATAAGCCAATTAAGTATCATCCTCATCATAAGATGAGTGAGAAGAGTTGTTCTCCATAGTAGGATTGGAATCACGAAGAATCAAATCATCATCTATGATCCTAAGGAAAGGAGAGGAAGATTCAAGATCAAAGGCACCCATGAGTCTATGACTTCTTCTAACTGGAATGTTATAAGTAGGACTACTAGTAGTAAAGCTCATAACCAATGTAATGAAAATGAACTAAACAAAGAACACATAAAGCATGAATATTTTTGTATTTTTGAAATCTAATTAGCATGCAAGATCTAACACAAAAGAGAAATCTAATACTAACAAGATAAAAGGAAATCTAACACCACAAAACACAGTAAGGCATCCAATTCCACAAAAGAAAGGAGAGTAAGTATGTCAGGTTCACCAAAATGAATAGTGGTTAAATGGAATCACACCTATTCAATGTAATGTATGTGGGAAATATGAGATCCACTCCTAAATACAAATTCCCAAAGGAGAGATCCAATTTGATCAACCAAAAGGTTAATACACAATCGAATCAATCTATGGAGAATATGAAAGAGAGAGAAAACCTTATATTTCCCTATGGAGAATTGTGCTTGAAATCTAAAATAATTGAAATACTAATACTAACCTCAAAATACGGATAATCTGGGAAATGCCAATTTTTAATGTCTTTGTGTACTTTCGAGCAATTCTACAACCTATTACAGACTAGAAATGTCGAGACGAAGAAAACCTAAAAATATTTTATCTTTCTGATAGCAAGTAGTCTTTGACCCTCATAAAAGGTCAAAGGCTACATTCTTTATTTGAAGATCAATTATGACTTTGTTCGTACATCTCAGAAGTTTGTCGAAAAGGGTATCAAAATCCGATCTCAGATCTGAAATTTCACACCTATACCTACAAGAAAAAAAGGGGTTTTGTTGTTTGTATGGGGGGTTTACCTTGGTCAAACCCCAATTTAGGAATTAACCTTGAAATTGAATTGAAATGTAGTGTGCATAAACAAAGCAAATGAAACAATTCACCTCGGTTATGTTGAAGTCCTTTTAGAGGATTCAAATCCATGAATCCACAAGTAGGTATGCTCCAATGGATGTAAACTAAATGTAGGATGTCTCAAATCAATGGTATTTGATCTTCAACACCAATCTTGAATAGATCTTTGCATATGAGGAGGCTAGGATGAATGTAGAAGGATGGATCTTCAAGGGGGCTCCAAAGAGATTGAATCCTTTAATGGCTAACAATGGATCTCCTTAATGGATGAATGCTTGAACACTTGAGTACTTGAAGGCTTGCTTGAATACTTGAATTCACTTTCTTGGTAAGAGTGGATGTGTTCTCACAAAACTTGATGGAGAAAATGAGAGAGGAAGGCCTCCTTTTATAATGAACTAGGGCAAAAACCTCTAGAGAAGGTCAACATTGGAGAATTAAATCCCAATTAACCTTAACCCTTAGAAATGGACACATATTAAATTTAATTTAAGGATTTACCATTCCAAAACCTGAAATGGTCGACTCGGAGGTGGGAAAAGAATCTTTTGGAAACCCGATGCCCAGAAATAAATTTTTTTTGAAATTTGAACTGGGGGTCAGGGATGACATTAACTCTACCCTAGGCTAGGGTCAAGGTCAACCCCTACCTAGGTCAAGGTCAAGGTTGACTTTGACCTTGAGGTCAAAAACCTTAGGACCCTAGCCGAGAATGCCAAGAAATGCAGATATGAAGTGAAAATCAGGTGTAGAGGAAAGCAGAATGGGGGGGAAAAGCTAGATACATGCAAAGACCCAATCAAGGTGCTTAACATGACCCCGTACCACTTAATCAAAGGGCTAAACACTCTTATCATGGAAGTGCTTCCATTTTAAGATGATACATAAACCAAACATAATAATATATATATAGTAATATATATAAAGAAATATATATTATATATATTTTACATCTTATATTATTTTAAACTAAATTATAAAGTAAAATATTTAAAAATAATAATAAATTTTTTTTTAAAAAAAATAAGGGCAATGCCCTAAGTTTCTAAGGCGAGCGGGGAAGCCTCACAATCGCGGTGACGGGATGCTGCCACTACAAAACCATGATGGTGTTGCACATGCTAGCACTACCGGATAGTCTTCTCGATGGGGAAGGCTGAGCCAGCAAGGCTGCCATGTGTAGTCCTTATCGTGGGGCTATTGGTAGCCCTCCCTTCCACTTTTCCACATGCAACCTTCACGGCTGGGAGCCGACCTACAATGGGTCAGTTTCCCATTATTTTTTGGCCTGTTAAAATATTTAAAAAAATATTCCCTGCATGCATAAAGTCATCGGAGCTGGGTCACATGTGGCCAGGGCTGCCGGTCCAGCCTTGAAAACATGAACCAAAAAAAAAATTCAAAATATTTTTAGGGCATTCAAAATTTAAAATGTTTTAGACTTGTAAATAGATTTCTATTTTTTTTGTTACTAGGGTTTGAAAAATTAAGAAAAACCTAGTTAGAAAGCTTGCATTAATGAAAAAAAATATAAACCAGAGATTCAGCTTTTGAGCTTTCAAAACAAAAAAATAACTAGACAAGTTTTACTCCAAAGAAATGATGAAACTCCAAGAAGATCTTTCCCTCCAACCTAAAGCTTGAGGTTACACAACCTCACAAATTCTTGTGAATGCATGCACACACCACTAGTGTGAGCATACACACAAAAGCTCTTATTTGTGTGCCAAAAAGCTCCTCCATCAAACCCTAACTCTCTGGCCCATCTCTGCACAAGAAAATGGTCAAATTAGGGTTTTGGGAGGAATATAAAGTAGCCCCTAACCCTAAATTAGAAATTAGGGTTAGGTATTTGAACTTGGAATCCCTGTTAGAATAATTGAGATGGGGATGAATTAGTTATCTAGTGTCCCAAAAAAAAAAGTATTATCCAAAACAAATTCTTCAACTTCTGCTACTTGGTAAACATAAAATACTTTCACTATCTGTGCTTTTACCAATTATCAGTCTAAAACTTATAGTAGTTACTGATCAAATCTAACATGCAATATGAAAAGTATGATAACAAACAAATATCACAATCAACACATAACATAAGAGATTTAACATGGAAACCCTGTGAAGGGAAAAACCACCTAGGACCGGCAACCCAAAAATGTTCACTCTTCTGAAGTGAGGTCGGTGAAGACCCAACCCTATTAAAGGTTACAAACACACTGTTAGGTGTCACCTTGTTAGAGGATTTTAGACCAGTAGTTATCCTCTAACCGGCAGTCACTCTGGGGTTGACAGGATAACAATGTTCACTCTATGAATGAAACATAAAAAGACTTTTTTAGTGCACTCAATAAATAGATTTGATTGTGTACAATGGTTAAATATGTAATAGTAGATAATCTACCTTGATACAGCTTCAATTGTAGTTTACAGATAAATATTCAGCTCATACAAATCTTTTTGATCAATATATCACTTCAGATTCAACACTATATCAACTTACTATCCATCGGTAATTACTCTCTATAGCTCGGTAATTATTTTGTAGTTTGGTTCTGACCAACTAGTATGATCAGAATGCATGAAAAAAATTTCACACGATAATTCTGTAGTATCTTCTTCCTCTAGCATAGTTTCAACAATGAAACCAATGTCTCTTATATAGACAAGTAAATCATTTTCTTTTTGTCCATCAGATTTTGTCGCTTAATCTCATTCATTAATTTTTCCACTTTAACCTTCTTCAACTGATGTGTTAGTAACACATTTCAATCTACTCCATTAGATCTTCCTTGAATTATGTTAGCCATCGGTCTTCATAACAAACCTTATCTATTACTTAGATTTCATACACTTTCTAGCTCATCAATTTATTAGCTAAACTAATCATTTAATTCCTTTTTGTTCTACTTGGTTAACAAAGAAATGCATTGGTGAACACAAGCTTAGTTAACACTGTGCTTGATATACACTACACTTTATCAGTGTATACTGGAATGCTTCATTTACCGACAACATGGCTTTATGTCTTTCAGCTCTATTCTTCATCATAGATGAATGCAACATAATAAAGTCAATATCATCAAGTCATAGACTCATCAAAAAGTTACTCAGTGTATTTCTTATCCTCATCTGACATATACATCTTCATCATGTAGACACTTATGTTCTTCATCTCTTTCACCTTTCTTCAGATGTTTCGGTATAGTAGCTTACAAGATAAGTACTGTCAAGCTAGTTGACATCAATGACAACATAATACTGATTTAATCATCTTCCATATCTAATTAGCAACTCCTCAGTGATCTTTAATCACAGATTCTTTATTTGGGTTCTAAATCAGTTATAGATCATCAATCTCTCCCTTTGGTATTGATGGCAACTCAAGTAATATGAAATGTACCATACACATACCAAACATGTATTCTACAAATCTATGAACAAATGTTGTGCAAGCTCTCCCTAGCTTAATATGTTTAATCACTATGTTACTAAAAAAATTATAAAATACAACTTTTTCATTCTATAGATATGATCTTTTTAGCTCTTACGTTCCTACTTCTATTCTCTATAACTAATCTTCAATGTTCTGCTTCTTTCAGATTATCTCTCCCTTAGGTAGTTCTCATTGGTGCATGTTTAACTTTTCTTTCATATTGTTTATCTCTCCCTTTGATAACAATGTCAAAGAAACAAATAAATAATCATCTCTATAATAGCTAAGTAATTGTTGCCCAAAATTGCCTATTCTATACAATTTGGCCAAACTCATTCCCAGGTCTCTGTTTCTGTCTTGCCAAACACTCCTAAAATTTTCATTACCGTCTAATATGTCCTCTGGCCTCTACAAATGTTTAAGTACCTACTGCAACTCATTTTAGCTTGTGAAATAGATCCACAAAGTTTTACGATTTGCACTCTGAACCCGATGTTCTTCAATGTGTTGTCAAGCTCCAGTTTAGATCGCATAGCTTAATTCGCAAAGCTCAGGAAGATATTCAAGTTTGAATGGTTGCAGGAAATACTGGTCACAGAGTTCCAAAAGGTGTTTAGTGTCAAAAACTCTCTATGTTTTTGACCTCTGGTTTGAAAACCCTCTATGTTTTCAACCCTAAGCGCACAACTCTAACTAGGTGGTTCCCAATTCCTCATTGCCATTGCTAGTGTGGTGAAGATCCAATAGTTATTGCATAATCTCATGGCATCTTCTAATCTCATGCAATCATGCGACAACCATCTGATTAGAATCTTGGTGGCTAGTGGGTCTGTGTCAGGGAATCTGTAGGGGTGCAATGTGTGGCAAAGATCTACAATGGTCACATGTTCACATGGGATATTTCAACTCCATGTGATCATGTGACAACCATCCAATGCAGTTTGTAGGTGGGTCCAATGCATTTTTGTGCTATTGTGCTTTCTTCTCATTCATCGAACTAGTGCTGACAATGCAATTGTCAGTGGGGCCAGATTTTTATAGTGAAAAGCTTTAGAGGAAATTGGTTTTGTCCTCTAACTTGGCGGTGTCCGATGAAGTGTTTCTTTGATTGTGGATATGATAGCAGAGTTTCCCCCTTTTAGCGAGAGCACAGTTGCAGTTTGGTGGTGGGCCTAGTCCTAAGGTGAGGTAGTGTCAAAGCTTGCAGTATCATGCTGGTCGCATGATCGCATGTGGCTTCCTAACTGCATGTGACTATGTGACAAGCCTCTAGTGGTCAAGTAAAATGGACTTTGATGGTGTAGCATGGGCCCCGTAGATGCAAGATCTATGGTGGTCGCATGTTTGCATGGGATCTTCTGATCCCATGTGATCATGCGACCACCATTGGATTTTGAGGGCATTTCCTGTGGTACTATCATGGGTTGGACTGAGGTGGCAGACCATGTTGCCAAGTGTCTTGCATGGCAAGATGACAGATTCTAAGGGCTTGTCGCATGATTGCATGAGGCTTTTTGAGCTCATGTGATCATGTGACCAATGTTCAAATTCAACCAGTGTTGAATCCAGTTTGCGGGCTGCAAAGCGAGTGGCAAATTCTAAGGGCTTGTCACATGATCGCATGAGGCTTTTTGAGCTCATGCGACTGGTGTTATTTCAAGGCAGTGCATTTTTTTTGTGGGTTGTCTTCTATAGAGAATGTTTGCAAGTACGGCGGGGTAGCTTAGAATTTATGATGTTGCAGGACATGCGCAGTTAAGGGAAGATGATGAAGAGGTCTCAGTGGCCGTCAAGGGTCATTTCTTGTCTTGGGGAGGTACTAGTTAGCACATAAGAGATGTGACCACCATCTGTAGCATACACAACATTACACAAGAGGATATAGCCACCAAATTATTAGCAGCATCTCTGAAAGGTAAGGCTCTAGAGTGGTTTAGAACTTTAACTGTTGGTTCTATCACTTCATGGGATGAATTAGGGGATGCATTAAGCAAACATTTTGAGGATAAATCAGATAATTTGTCTCTGGTTGAGCAATTAACAACCATTAAGAGAGACCCTCAAGAAAAAATGACAGATTACAATAGTGGGTTCCTTAAGACATGGAATAGAATCCCAGTCTCTGTAAGGCCATCAGCAGACCATGCCTTCCTGTACTACTTGCAAAGTCTGAATAAAAAAATTTCTGTCATGATCCATTCTATGGGTGGTACCACTTTACCCCAAGCTTTTGACACTACTATCAGGGCTGAAAATTATTTGGTCCAAGTAGGCATGATAACTAGAAGACCACCCATGCCTATCTTCCCTAGTCTTCAACCCATTGCACTTGCACAAGTACCCCCATTTACCCCTATTCCCACAATATCAGCACCTCAAGCTAGCACCAGTGGTCAAGAGTTAACAACAAATTTCTCTCAAGAGCCACAAGAGATGAAGAGTAGTCAGCAAACTAGTATGCAAACTAGTATGCAGGAAATGACAAACTTGCTGCAAACTCTAACCAAAGAGGTCACAAATTTGAAGAAACAAAATCAAGGCATCAGGCCACCCTTCCAAAAACAAGGCCAAGGTCCTAATCAGAAATACCAAAATCAAGGACAGCCTTATCAACAAAATAGGCCGCCATACCAAGGAGGCTATCAAGGGCAAAGGCAAAATTTCAATCAGAGACCATTTCAACCATATAAGCCCGCACCTCTCAATTCTGCAAATCCAATGAGGGATATGGTTCCTAGCCAAAATAATATGGCTATGGATTATGAATGGTGTTTTCCTTGCAATTACCCTCACAATCAGGCCACATGTTTGAATGGATGGATGAACCAAGCTTTAATGGTTCACAATGCCTCACAAGCTCAACCAGAGGCTTCTTCTAGTGAGTCAATGCCTCAACAAGAATCACAAGAGCGTGAGACTACTCTCTTTAATTGGGAACAACCAGACTTCAGTGGAGTCAATGATGATGCTACTTTTGTTGCCTATAAAAGAGCAAAGAGGAGAGCCCAAGACATGGAGAGAGCAGATTCTGGTACTAAGGCCACTACATCTGCAGAGCCACTGTAGCAAGTTGCCCCTATCACATCCAAAGAGGTTCCTGTCAACACAAGCAAAGAAGGCCAAGTTCCAAAAGAGGCAGAACCGATCATAGTAAAAGAACAACAAAGAGTACACACTATGACACCTTATAATATTGTAGACAACATGAAGAAGGTGAATGTCACCATGTCCATGTGGGACTCTTTGTCTATTCCGGGGTAGTCTGACATTTTGAAGGAGGCTATGTCAGAAGCAGCAACTCCTCAGCCTACAAAAGAAATTACAAAGCCAGTGTTGGTCAACACTGATCAAGAAAAAGAGGTTCCAAATAGCAACTCCAAGGCCAATGCCATGCAAGGTAGGAATTCAAAGCCACCTCCCTTTTATGTATCTTTAACTATTGAAGTTTCTCTAGTACATAATTACATGGTAGATAGTGGGGCTACTAGTACTGTAATGCCCAAGAAAGTGGCTGACCAATTAGGAATGAAATATGAACCCTTCCAAAAGAATGTCACCCAACTTGATGGATCCTCAGTCAGTACTATAGGTGTGGCTAAAGATACTAGTCTAGTTCTCCATGCTAGTCCTAATTTTTCCATCCTCCTTGACATATATATCATAGATCTCCCTGCATTGTTTTCCATATGTTTATCAAGAGAATTCACAACCAAGATAGGTGGTTATCTATCTTTTGATTGGTCTCACATGTCATTTAACACAAGATATGGTACCAAGGTTACCATTAAGTCAGAAAAATTGGTAGCACACCATGTAGAACCTTATGTGTCTAATCCAATCAATGTAAACTACCCCATATTTGATAACAGTGATTTCCAAACCTTTAGTGAAACAAGCACTAAGATAGGAGATATCCCTGATATTTTCTAAGATGAAAGAGAATCAGAGAATGTTGTTTGGAATGCTGGTTTGGGAAACTACTTGTTACAAGAAAATGATGCTATAGAGCCCAACCTTTTCAAGGATGCTGACTCAGAAGATCAGAATAGTCAGGTTTGGGAACTATACTTTGATGGAGCTAGAAGAAGACATGGTTCTGGTGGTGGTGTTATGCTGGTGTCCCCAAAAGGAGAAAGGTATTATACTACCTTTAGATTTACTTTTTCCTGCACCAGCAACACCGCAGAATATGAAAGTCTACTCAATGGACTAGAATGGGCTAGAAAAAGAGGGCTCAAGGCCTTAAAAGTATATGGTGATAGTGAACTTGTTGTCATCCAAGTGAGAGGGATGAGCACAACCAAAAATGACATCATGAAAGCATACAAACATAGAGTTTGGGATGCAATTGAAGATTTCCATGCTTTCAATATTGTTGCTATCCCTAGAAAATTAAATCAAAATGCAGATAGGTTAGCTGCTATTGGGTCTTAGTTTGACATCCCCAATAGCATTTCAAAAGAAGCAGAGTAGCAACACATTAAGATTATTGTTAGACCTTCAATTCCTGATAATAATATTAATTGGCAAGTGTTTGACAATAATGAACAAATTCTTTAGTTCTTGTTTGAAGAAGATGTCTTTTCAAGGCACAATCAAAAGAGGTTATCACAGAACTATGGTGATCAAGTGATACAACTTAGATCTAATAAGATGCCTAAAGGTCTCATCACTTTAGAGACTATCTTCAATAAGGATGATGAAGTCAAGAAGAACAAAGCTAGCCTGGTAGTCCAGCAAGAACATTGTGTTGAATTAGAGTTGGAGCTAGGTAAGAGCTTACAATTTGGAAAAGTAAACACTGATGCAGAAAGGCAAGCTTACACCGAATTATTCAGAGAATTCAATGATGTTTTTGCTTGGCAATATGAAGATCTCAAAGGTTTTGATCCTGCCCTTGCTCAACATACCATTGAATTAGAGCCTAATGCCAAACCAGTAAGGCAAAAGCAAAGGCCTAACCCAAGCTTGAGCCACTTATGCATAAGGAAGTGCTCAAGCTAATGGAAAGTCGCATCATCTACCCCATCAAACATACTAGTTGGGTTTCCAACCTTCTTCCTATCAGGAAGAAGAATGGGGAGGTGAGGTTATGTGTTGACTTCAGAGATTTGAATAGAGCCTCATTAAAGGACCACCATCCACTACCCTCTATGGAACAAATTCTACAATGTGTCTCTGGATCTGAGAGATTCTCATTGTTGGATGGCTATTTAGGATACAATTAGATCCTGGTAAAAAAAGAGGATCAATATAAGACTGCATTTACAACCAAGTGGGGAACCATGGCATATCAAAAGATGCCCTTTGGTTTGTCAAATGCGGGTGCTACATTTCAAAAGGAAATGGATATGGCCTTTAAAAGCCTCATGTACAAGTTTGTATTGGTCTACCTAAATGACATAACTATCTACTCAAAGCATGCATCAGACCTCGTCAGACATCTGAGGTGGATTTTTGAAAGATGCAGAGAATTTGGGATATCCCTTAATCCCAAGAAGTGTGTATTTGCAGTTCATCAAGGAAAACTATTGGGATATGTAGTATCCAAAGAAGGAATTACAGTGGATCCTGAGAGAATTGTAGCCATCTTAGAGCTACCCTTGCCACATCATAAGAAAGGTCTCCAATCTTTCATAGGGAAGATAAATTTTGTTAGGAGATTCTTGCCTAACATTGCAGATTTACTCAAGCCTTTGACAACCATGTTGAAGAAAGGTTCAGCTTTCAGTTGGACTAAGGAGGGAAAAGTTAACTTCCAAGCTATTAAAGAAGCCTTAATAGAAGCTCCTGCCCTATTAAACCTGAATTTCAATAAGGATTTTATCCTTTATGCTTATGGAGATTCGAATGCTATATCTGCAATGTTGACCCAAGAGAATGCTGAAGGATTGGAACAACCTATTGCTTTCTTTAGCAAAGGTTTAGAAGAGTATGAACAAAGGTACTCCTTTGTAGAGAAACATGTACTTGCTGTGGTAAAGAGCCTCAAAAAATTCAGACATTTTTTGACCCATAGCAAGGTGCATTTGAGGGTTACTCATCCTAGTGTCAAAGAGCTTTTGCTTTCCAAAGACCTTAATGAGAAAAGAGGTGGTTGGATCACCAAGGTGATGGAATATGACATAGATATTTAGACTACCAAGCTAGTTAGAGGAAGACGTATTTGTGAGCATCTGGTAGAGGATGAAAGTTTAAAGAAATTGGAATACATGGATGCATCTCTAGTGGTGCATTCTACTGAAGAGAAAGATAAGGCAACAAGCTGGTTGTCCAACATGATTAATTACTTGAAGACATGACAATGTCCTACAGGTTTGGATTCAGCAAAAGGGGGGTATTATAGATTGCAATCTGTTCCTTTTGTGCTGATAGATAATGTTCAGTTTAGAAAGGATCACAATGGTGTCCTTTTAAGATGCATTGATTCAGAAAAGGTAGGTGAGGTCCTATTTGAATTTCATGATGGTCCCTCTGGTGGCCACTTTTCTCTAGGACTACTACTTATAAAATCATGAGGGCTGGATACTATTGGCCATCTATCTTTAAGGATAGTCATGATTATGTCAGGAAATGCGTCAAGTGTGCTATGTTTTTAGGCAAAGAGAGGCTTGCTGCTCTACCCCTTCAACCAATCAAAGTAGATCAACCTTTCATGAAGTGGGGTATAGATTTCATAGGAATGATTAAGCCTCCATCTAGTGCAGGACACAAGTGGATAATTACTGCAACCGATTATTTCACTAGGTGGACAGAGGCAGTTGCTTTAAAGGAAGCTAATGAGAATGCCATATTGAGTTTTTATGATGATTTAATTCATAGGTTTGGCACTCCTGATTCCATCATTTTAGATAATGCATTGGCATTCACAGGCCTCAAAGTCTCAAAGTGGGCAGTCAAGAATAGCATCTATCTAATTACAAGTTCCAATTACTATCCTTAGGGGAATGGTTTGGTAGAGTCAACAAATAAGAATCTGATTAGAATAATCAAAAAGACCCTGCAAGACAATCAAAGGGACTGGCATACTAAATTGAGATCTACCTTGTGGTTAGATAGAATTACTCCAAAGAAAATCATTGGTAATTCCCCATACATGTTGGTGTATGGAAAAGAGGCTAAGTTATCTATTTCAATTGAATTACCAGCCCTGGACTTATCCACTCAGTATCTCTTTGAAGAAAGTGATCCTATACAAATCAGATATGCCCAGTTGATGGAGCTAGAGGAGATCAGACATAAATCAATGCAAGATATGGTGCTTCATTAGAGTCAAGAAATAAATTTTTTTGACAAAATAGCCAAGATCAGGAATTTCAAAGTTGGTGATGTTTTCCTCAAATGGGATGAGTTCAAGTCAAAACCTGGCAAGCACACAAAGTTTGATTCCTTTTGGGGTGGACCATTTGTTATAATAGAGTGCAGAGGATCTAACGCTTTTCAGCTTTCAACTCTTGAAGGAGATACCCTGCCAATATCAGTAAATGGTTTCCATTTGAAGCCTTGCTTTGAGGTTAATCCCTCTTTGTAAATCCTTGTAAATTCTTGTAAATATGTTTCTTCCTTTCTTTCCCTTCTTTCTAGGTTAGTTTCCTGCTTTCCAAGAAGTGCTCGAGCATAGTTTTGTCTCTGTCAAAGTTTTGTGTTCAGAAAGAACCCATACCCAATGGATATGTCAAGGCCACTAATCCATGTCTAGCAATCTGACATCTAGAAGAAATTGCCAAAATTGTTGCCCAAAATTGCCTATTCTATACAATTTGGCCAGACTCATTCCCAGGTCTCTATTTCTGTCTTGCCAGACACTCCTAAAATTTTCATAGCCATCTAATATGTCCTCTAGCCTCTGCAAATGTTTAAGTCCCTGGTGCAACTCATTTTAGCTTGCAAAATAGATCCATGAAGTTTTATGATTTGTGCTCTGATCCCCATGTTCTTCAATGTGTTGTCAAGCTCCAATTCAGATTGCATAGCCTAATTTGCAAAGCTCAGGAAGATATTCAAGTTTGAATGGTTGTAGGAAATACTGGGTCGCAAAGTTTGGAAAGGTGTTCAGTGTCAAAAAATCTCTTTGTTTTCGACCTCTGGTTTGAAAACCCTCTATGTTTTTGACCCTAAGCATGCAACTCCAACTAGGAGGGTCCCAGTTCCTCATAGCTGTTGCTAGTGCAGTGAAGATCCGATGGCTGTCGCATAATCTCATGGGATCTTCTGATCTCATGTGATCATGCGACAACCGTCTGATTAGAATCTCAGTGGCTAGTGGGTTCATGTCAGGGAATCTATAGGGGTGCAATGTGTGGCAAAGATCTACAATGGTCACATCTTTGCATGGGATCTTTCAACCCCATGCGGTCATGTGACAACTATTTGATGCAGATTGCAGGTGGGTTCGATGCATTTTTGTGCTGTTGTGCTTTTTTCTCATTCGCCGAATTGGTGCTGACAATGCAGTTGTTAGTGGGGCTGGATTTTTATAGTGAAAATCTTTAGAGGAAATTATTATTTTCCTCTAACTTGGTGGTGTCCAATGAAGTGTTTCTTTGATCGTGGATATGATAGGAGAGTTTCCCCTTTTTAGTGAGAGCACGATTGTATTTTGGTGGTGGGCCCAGTCTTGAGGTGAGGTAGCGTCAAAGCTTGAAGTTTCATGCTAGTTGCATGATCACATGTGGCTTCCTAACCACATGTGACCATGTGACAAGCCTCTATCGGTCAAGTAAAACAAACTTTAGCGGTGTAGCATGGGCCCCGTAGATGCAAGATCTACGGTGGTCGCATGTTCGCATGTGATCTTTCGATCCCATGTGATCATGCAACCACTATTGGATTCTAAGGGTGTTTCTTGTGGTGCTATCATGGGTTGGACTGAGGTGGTGGACCATGTTTTCAGGTGTCTTACATGGAAAGATGATAGATTCTAAGGGGCTTGTCGCATGATCGCATGAGGCTTTTTGAGCTCATGCAATCATGCGACCAACATAAAAATTCAACCAGTGTTGAATCCAATTTGTGGGCTACGAAGCGAGTGGTAGATTCTAAGGGCTTTTCACATGATCACATGAGGCTTTTTGAGCTCATGCAATCATGCAGCCAGTGTTATTTCAAGGCAGTGTGTTTCTTGTGTGGGTTGTCTTCTGTAGAGAATGTTTTCAAGTGAGGTGGGGTAGCTCAAAATTTATGATGTTGTAGGACATGCGCAGTTAAGGGAAGATGATGAAGAGGTCTAGGTGGCCATCAAGGGTCATTTCTTGTCCTGGGGAGGTACTAGTTAGCATTCATGGTGAATTTTTGTGTAGAAAAGTGGTTGAGTCTAGGTTGTTGATCTACAGGCAATTGTAGTACAGAGATAGGCACTAGAACATAGATATCTGATCGGCCATGTTGTTGCAGAATTTAATTATGATCAGACTTGGCATTTGTTCTCAGTACCTAGGGTTTAATATTAAATTATAAAATTCGTAACCCTGGTTAAATTTTGGACTCCTGCCTACGTGCAGTGAGGGAGGTATTTAACATTTTTTGAGAGCTTTTGAGCTCAAAATTCACATTTTGTAAAAAGAGAAAGACTCTTTCTTGGGAAGCTATCCATGGCATTTCTTCCTACCCCCCTAGCTTCCCACATTCTATAATTCCCATTGATGAATTCAAACATTGCAGAAGTATCTTTGTGACAATTCTTCATGTCCCTATGCTTCTTTATCTGAGTTTGTCTCTTATTGGATTAAGGTTTATGCATTTTTTCAATGGAAATTGGGGTTCCTAGTCCCTCTCATTTTTTGCAATTTTATGTGTTACTATGTGTGATCTGATTTAGATGTTTTGTGGGTATACTATAGCCCTTAGTAGTCTTGTCTCATTCCTACACCTAGTTGCAGAGGAGGATGTTTGTTTGCAGGTCATAGGTTGAGTTTTTCTATTCATGCCATCCTATGAAATACTTATGCAAGCCTATCTAGTGAGTGGTGACTTATTAGACCTGATTGCCCCATTGACCTCATTCCTCTATACTGAGATCCAAACCCTATTTTCAGTGCATCACCCAGTAGGATAGTTTGCTTTCAGTCATTTCCCTTTTCATGCACTCCTTCTATCCCTTTCCCTCAAAAGATTTAATTTCTTGTTAAGAGAAAGCTAAGGTGATAATCCAAGAGGAACCAGCATAGAACTTGGAGGTTTCATCTCGGTTAGCAAAGGTCCCACAACCTTGAGATGATTCTCATGTTATACTGAGTTATCAAGACCAAGAGAGCTTGAGACAAGGCACAAACTCAGTGTATAACAGTAACTCTCTATTTTCCAATATAGTCTCTGTATCTCTGTATACTGATATCCTAATCTATTTCAGTTCTTCAAACTTAATCACAACCTTGAACATTATTCAAAGTGTGAACTATGCTGCATCACCATGGGTGATCTTCTAATAAGATTAAGATGATGAAACATCCAGATCATATTAGTGACCAATAGATAGGGGACGGAGCCCAAGTCTTGTCCTCAAGTATTCAAATGTGTCCTTCAGTAGAGGCTTTGTAAAGATATCTGCAAGTTGTTCTTTAGATGTAACAAATTCTAACTTCACTTTCTTCTCTTGCACTTGTTCTCTTAAGTAGTGATACTTAATTGATATATGCTTTGTCTTAGAGTGCATCATTGGATTCTTTGAAATATTAATAGCACTGGTGTTGTCACAGTATATAATCACTGGGTCAGTGATTACCTCATTCATTCCTTCCAACACTTGCTTAATATATGCAATGTTTGAGAAATTAGTAGCAACAACAACATACTCTACTTCAGCTATAGAGTGAGAAATAAAAGCTTTCTTTTTACTTGTCCAAGTTACAAGTCTTTCACCAAAGAAGAATGCTCCTCCGATGGTGCTTTTTCTGTCATCCACATTTCCAGCCCAATCAACATCAGTATAGACCTCCAATTCAAACTTATCTTCCTTAGGATACCATAATCTATAATCCTCTATCTTTTTTAGGTATCTTAAGATTCTTTTAGTAGCAATCATGTGTGATTCTCTAGGGTTAGTAGAAAATCTAGCAACAATTCCCATAGCATGTGCTATAGCTGGTATACTGTGAACTACATACATTAGCTTACCAATCATGGATCAGTAAAGTGTTGGGTTTACCTCTATAGTTTCATCTTCCTTTGTCATTTTACATCTAGTAGCCATTGGTGTTCCCATAGGTTTAGCATCTTCCATGCCAAATGTCTTCAAGACTTCCTTTATGTATTTAGATTATGAGATGAATATCCCATCACTCTGTTGAATCACTTGTAGTCCTAGAAAGAATTTAATTTCTCTGAACATAGACATCTCAAACTCTTTCCTCATCTCATTAGCAAAAGATTTACATACATGATCTTGACCTCCAAAAATAATATCATCAACAAATATCTTAGCAATAATAATAGTGTCATCAGTATCACCTTTCATGTACAAACTATTGTAAGTATGCAGCCTTTCATACCAGGCTCTTAGTACTTACTTCAAACCATATAAAGCTTTATGTAACCTACATACCATGTCTTTGTTGTTTGGATCAAAGAATCCTTCAGGTTGTTCTATGTAGACCTCTTCTTCAAGTATACCATTCAAAAATGTTGACTTCACATCCATTTGATAAACTTTAAATTTCTTGTGTGCAACATATGCAAGTAGCATTCTAACTCCTTCCAATCTAGACATAGGTGCAAATATCTCACCATAATCAATGCCTTCTTCCTGTGCATATCCCTTGCATACCAATCTAGCTTTATTTCTTGTCACCTCACCATTTTCATTTAGTTTGTTCTTGAATATCCACTTAGTACCGATAACATTCTTATCTTTAGGTCGGGGTACTAAGGACTAGGTTTTGTTCTTCTCTATTTTTTCTATTTCCTCTTTCATTGCATTAACCCATTCTTCATTCTCTAATGCAACTTTCACATTTTTTGGTTCAAATTCACAAACTAGACATGTACCTTGTCTTGCTTTATTTCTTGTCTGCACGACAGCTTGTCTGTCTTGAATAATTTGTGTCTCAGAATGATGTCTCCTGAAAAAACTAGCTAGTACTTAGTTTATTCTTTCTTGTTCATCCTATTTAGGTTCATGTGCTTTCTCGGTAGCTCCATCTTGTTCATCAATTTCCCTTTCCTATTCCTCGGGGTTATTTTTCTATTGACCGGTTATCAAAGGTTGTGACTTTGGTAGATAATCAGGATGTTCAATGTAAGTGAATCTACCATAGTCTTCTAGTTCCTTTCTACTTTCCTTTGTGTTCTTGTCATCAAACTCATTAACAAAGACATTAGTACTTTCAATTATCTTATTTGTAACCTTATTCAAACATTTATATTCTTTACTCTTAGTAGAATATCCTAAGAATATTCCTTCATCACCTTTTGAATCAAATTTCCCATTACTGTCATCTTTCAGAATAAAACATTTTCTTCCAAAAATCCTAAAATAACTTACAGTAGGTTTGTGTCCAAACCATAGCTCATAGGGTGTCTGGTTGGTGTCCTTCAGTTGTACTTGGTTAAGCACATATACAACTATATTGATAGCTTCCCTCGAGTATCTCAGAGAAATATTCTTTTGCAGCATTAGTGTTCTTGCACAGTCAATTATTGACATGTTCCTTCTTTCAGCAATCCCATTCTAATGAGGTGTTCTCGGTGTAGAGACCTATCTTTTGATACCATGCTCATTACATAAATTAGTAAATTCATCAGAGATAAATTCACCTCCTCTATCAGATGTTAAGCAACCTATCTCAGAGAAATATTCTTTTGCAGCATTAGTGTTCTTGCACAGTCAATTATTGACATGTTCCTTCTTTCAGAGAAATATTCTTTTGTAGCATTAGTGTTCTTGCACAGTCAATTATTGACATGTTCCTTCTTTCAGCAATCCCATTCTAATGAGGTGTTCTCGGTGCAGAGACCTATCTTTTGATACCATGCTCATTACATAAATTAGTAAATTCATCAGAGATAAATTCACCTCCTCTATCAGATGTTAAGCATTTTAATTCTTTTCTAGTCTCTTTTTCTACCTTTTCCTTATACCACTTAAACATCTTAAATGCTTCAAATCTTTTTTTTAAGAACATAACTATCATCAATCTAGTATAGTCATCAACAAAAAGAATAAAGTATCTATCACCATGATAACTCTAAGTTCTCATAGGGAAACATAGGTCAGTATGAACCAACTCAAGTATCTTCTTTGTTGAGTAGTCTTTTCTTTTAAAACTAGACTTAGTCATCTTACCCTTCTGACATTCATGACACATAGCATGATTAGGTTTTGACAAGTTAGGCAACCCTCTAACTCTTTTCTTCTTACTAATCTTGATCATGTTATCAAAGTTCACATGGGATAACCTTTTATGCCACAACCATGCATCTTCATCCTTAATTAATAAACAAGAAGACTGATCAATATCCAGATAAAATAGATTACCTTTGGATTGTGTACTGGTTCAGACAAGTCTTCCTCCATCATCATAGATTTTTACCTTTTTTCTCTCAAAAGAAAGTCAGTGGCTTGAATTATTCAGCTGTGCCACACTTAAAAAATTATAGTTTAGTCCATCTACCCAGTATGCATTTTCACATTTTATTCTATCATTAATCATCAATGAACCTTTACCTCTTATCATACAGGGTGCATCATTTCCCATCCTAACAGATCCTCCATCGTATTCATCAAGTAGATCAAATTTCTCTACATCACCAGTCATATGATGTGTACAGCCACTGTCTATGATCCATGTATCATTTCTACTTACTTTAGAGATCAGTGTTGTTTCTTCATGTTTCTCTTCTTCCTCTGAGTCATCTTTCATAGCAACAAATACTACTTCTACATCATCATCAGTATCATATTTAGATTCAATACCTTCGGCTATGTAACATACATTTTTCCCTTTTTCATAGCTATCTCAGTTATCTCTGTTGTTGTGTCGGTAGCCTTTGTTGACTCTTCTCCCATAGCTTCTTTTAGATCGGTCTTTGGATCTATCATCATCTTTCTTATTCAGACATCTAGCAACGATGTGGCCTACTTATTTACAATTAAAGCATATCAAAGGTAGCTTACCTCTATACCTTCCTTTACCTTTGGGTAACCTTCTGGCCATAAGAGCTTCAAGCTCATCAAGTTCATCATCAGTATTACTATCACTATCATTATTCCTATTACTCCTGCTACTAGACTTACCAATCTTCAAAGAAGGCATGAAAGTAGATTCAACAAAAGGTACAACACTATTGTCAAATTTATTCAATTTAAAGGTTGTAAGCTTACCGATCAGTGTGTCAAGAGTAAGGTTGGATGTAGCTCTTGTTTCATGAATTGTAGAGATCCTGATTGCATAAACTGGCAGTAAAGTTTTGAGAATCTTTCTTCTCATTATTTCATCATCAATAATTCCATTAGATGCTCTAATAGCATGTACTACCTCTTTTAGTCTATTTGAGTATTTCACAATGTTCTCACCTTCTTTCATCTTCATATCATCAAATCACCCTCTTACGCTTTTTTCTCTAGCTCTTTTAACATTCAAATCTCCACTACATATTAGAGTCAGTTTATCCCACATGGCTTTGGCAGTAGTGCATCCCTTAATGTCTTCAAATTCAGCATCAGTATAGGTAGTAGAAAGTTCCATCATAGTAATATTGTGTCCATGCATGTCTTTCAGTTGATCAAGTGTCAGGGAACCTAGTGTCGGTTCAATGTAGCCATTCTCCATCAATTCTAGTGCAAAATTCCCAATTCCAAATATGTGCAACTTCATTTGGCTTTGCCATACTATGAAGTTCTCTTTGTTCAGCTTTGGCACTTCCCTCTTATACATTTTGAGATCTTTGTGCTGGAGTCCTTAAAACTCTGTTCTAAGCAACCACAACTCTGATACCAATTGTTAGAATAACTGAGAGGGGGGTGAATCAATTATTCAGTGTCCCAAAACAAAATGTATAATCCAAAAAAAATTCAACTTTTGCTACGTGGTAAACATAAAATACTTTCACTATCTGAGCTTTTACCAATTATCACTCTAAAACTTATAGTAGTTACCAATCAAATCTAACATGCAATATGCAAAGTATGATAACAAACAAATATCACAATCAATACATAACACAAGAGATTTAATGTGGAAACCCTGTGAAGGGAAAAAATACCTGGGACCGGCAACCGAAAAATTTTCACTTTTCTGAAGTGAGGTCGATGAAGACCCAAACCTGTTAAAGGTTAAAAACACACTGTTAGGTGTGACCTTGTTAGAGGATTTTAGACCAGCACTTATTGTCCAACCAGCAGTCACTCTAGGGTTGATAGGATAACTATGTTCACTCTATAAATGAAACATAAAAAGACTTTCTTAGTCCACTCAGTTAAGAGATTTGACTATGTACAATGGTTAAATATGTAACAATAGATAATCTGCCCTGATACAACTTCAATTGTAGTTTACAGATCAATATTCAGCTCATACAAATCTTTCTGATCAATATATCACTTCAAATTCAACACTATATCAACTTACTATCCATCGGTAATTACTCTTTGTAGCTCAGTAATTATTCTATAGTTTAGTTCTCACTAACCAGTATGATCAGAATGCATGAAAACTTGTTCACGTGATAATTCTGCAGTATCTTCTTCCCCCAACATAGTTTCAACAATGAAACCAATGTCTCTTATATAGACAAGTAAATCATTTTCTTTTTTGTCCATTAGATTTTTCCGCTTAATCTCATTCATTAGTTTTTCCACTTTAACCTTCTTCGGCTAACATGTTAGTAACATGTTTCAATCTGCTCCATTAGATCTTCCTTGAATTATGTTAGCCATCGATCTTCATAACAAACCTTATCTGTTACCTAGATTTCATACACTTTACAACTCATCAATTTATCGATTAAACAAATCATTTAATTCCTTTCTGTTCTACTCGGTTAACAAAGAAATGCATCAGTGAACACAAGCTTGGTTAACACTATGCTCGGTATACACTACACTTTGTCGGTGTATACTGGAATGCTTCATTTACCAACAACACTGCTTTGTGTCTTTCAACGCTATTCTTCATCATAGATGAATGCAATATAATAAAGTCAATATCATCAAGTCATAGACTCATCAACAAGTTACTCATTGCATTCCTTATCCTCATCTGACGTAAACATCTTCCTCATGTAGATACTTCTGTTCTTCATCTCTTTCACCTTTCTTCAGATGTTTTGGTATAGTAACTTACAAGATAAGTAATGTCGAGCTAGTTGATATCAATGACAACATAATATTGATTTATTCATCTTTCATATCTAATCAGAAACTCCCTAGTGATCTTTAATCATAGATTCTTCATTCAGGTTCTAAATCAATTGTAGATCATCAATCCCCACCCATTGTATTTTATATAATTATTTTATATTTTCTTTTTCTTTTTTTATAGAAAGATTTGTACACTTGTGTTTATCTACTTGTGTTAAAAGAAATTTATAATCACATAAAGTTTCTTAATGTTGGATCAAACCTTGTTGAAGGGTAAGTAATTAATTTAATCACTAAATCTTTTTATTAATGTAATGTTACAGTATTTTAAATGTAATGAGTCATTAATTATGTAGAAATGATTCAATATGTCCTAAGATTAATTTAATTATTTATGTTTAGACCCTTGGAACATAGAAAATGATGAATTAAATTTTAGTGCCCATGCCACCTACTTTAAAGATAAATTTAGGTTTAGATGTAAAAGGGAAATTCACTAGTGGACTTAGCCCTTTAGTGTAATTTTGTATTTAATATCTCAATGACTTTTTATTGTATTTGAGCTTCTACATATTTGGATAAAGAAGTATGTAAGACTTTGGAAGTCAAATTTATTAATATTTGGGAATTTAATTGTTTAATTATTAATGAAATTAGCATACATGCTGTCCAAACTAATAAATGGAATCTAGGAATTAGTGATAGGTTAAATATTTTAATTATCTTATTCTAAACCAATTTGTATAAGTTGATTTCTTTTTAGGAACTTGATAGGATATATAGTAATGTTTAATGTAATTAAATGGGGAAACTTTTATGATTTAATTAAAGAAGTGGTTTATTTATTTATCTACTTAATAATTTAATTAATGTTCGTTACATACCCTCTATTTAATTAGGCTTGTGGGAAATAGTCCTCTCATTAAAACATTTTAGGGTTTTAATTATGAATTGTATTATAACCTAGTGTATTCTTCACATTAATCCTAGATAAGGAAAAAATTTATGCAGTCATTTAGTTTTCTTTGAAAAAAAATAAAAAAAATTTGTTGCGTTTTGTCCTGTATTCAATGATCAACATATAGGCTAAATTAATTTCACTACTAAGGTATAAACCACAAATAGTGATATTTCGTTAACAAACATACAAGTTCCACAAAAAGGATAGGATTTTGATTACTTAGATGACAAATATGATGAATTCACTTCTCTTCTTTTACAAAAGATAAACACTAATTGCAGAATGATGAAAAGGATTGAAAATAATACTCAAAATATGAGAAAATCTAGATTGCTTGCATTAGTTTCCTAAAAAATCTAAAAATATGTGTTACAAAATAAAACCTAAGGCACAAGGGAAAAATAAGCTCACTAAGTCCTTCTCTCCAAAATACTAAAATCCTTCAACCGATTCTAAAAATCAGTCTTATAGCCCTCCAAAATCCTCCAATTCAAAAATCAAAGCCTCCTGATTCAAGCCCTAAATAGCTCAAATTTGGCCCAAATTCATGCCAAAAAGCCCTAAAATAAGCCCTAGAATAAGCCCAAGAAACTAGCTCATATGTTGGTTTTGTAGGATAAAATCCTTAACAAAACATACCAACATTTACAAAATTAAAATTGAATAAATTCAATATCAATATAAGCCTAAATTCGAAAAGAAAATCTAAACCTAGAGAAACTCTAAGTCTAAACTTATTAAAAAAATTACAAAAGGGTCGACATGACCACTTAAGCAACTTGCAAACTATGAAATATCTAAGGCATCATGAGGTGGCAACAAAAAACCCAACACTTTGTATGATGTACATGGTGGAATAATGGCATTCAATGCATTGTCAGCCAGATTTTAGAATTCTAAAAACTCTGCTCTATTCTTGGTTTTCACAGTCACTTGTGCTTGTCTTTTAGAAAAAGTAGGGGAAAAACCCTAGGCCATGGAAAAACTCCTAAGACTGTGGCACATTTTCTTGATCTTCACTAGTATTCTGGAGGTAGCCTATGAGTTTGAGGACTTTTGGCTTTGAGTGCACCCTGAACTTGAAGTTCAGGCTAAAGTTGGGACTAAAACAAGAGCTTAGATGGGAATATCCCTGTCCTTTGAAGCTCGGTTGTGACTCCAAATTTTAGTCACAACTTCAGATTGAGCTTCAAGCTCGAACTTGGGTTGAGCTCAAGCTGTGACTACAAGTTTATATTGTGCTTATTTTTTAGTTTCCTTCTTCTTCTTTGTGATTTGAAGATCACTAGCATAATTTTGGTCTTTGATTATTGAAATAAACTCAAGCTTTGTGTGTTAAGGCTCGAAATAAGAACTCGAGTTTAAAGCATGGCTATGTTTGCTAAGGCTCGGCCTATGACTGGAATTGTGGGGCTTCGCCTATGACAATTAAGGCTTAGCCTTATAGCTAAACTTGGTCTTTTACAAGAAGTTCTCAGGCCATGATTTGCTAAAGCTCAAACTTGCATCACGACTTGTAATCTCGAAGTTGGATTTGTCTGTGACTTGAGTTCAAAAACTACTAATGGTCAGCTCAACCCCTATTCTCAATGTAACCCCTGTATGAAGCTCGGGCTTAGCTTTTACTTCATTCTTCGCAAGATCTTGGGCATGAACTATTGTGGCTTGGACTGCAACTCTCAGTATGGAACTCGGCTTTGAAATCGACTCAAAACTTGGCATAACTCAATGATAAGTATAGTATATTACTCCTTTTCTTTTCGTTTCCTTGACTATCATTGACGTTGATCATTTAGCACTGGCTGCAATGATAAAGGGGTTTGTTTACTTGTTATCAATGGCTATAATGATATATATAAATTTCATTGTAGATTTATCTAGTGTACACTGCCTTTACATTCATTGTAATTTTTGTTTTGTTGTCTTTTACTAACAATAGTAAATGTTACGAACAAAATGATGTATTCCTGTTGTGATTTTCCTTTTGTACACTAGTTGTTTATATGCATATATAACATACACCAGTAATTTTGAAACAACCCATCATTATCTTCAGCTGATTCATTTGAGTCCAATGTTGTATTTCAAACAGTGACCATGTTTGAGAAAAAATGACTGTACCCTTGTAATTTTCATTTTCATTAGTCATTCATTATTGCCAGCTTTAGCTTCATGACATACTTTCTTGAAGTCAATTTGGGCTTCCATTTTGTATACATTGTTATATTGAATAGTCGTGACCTATGCTTGAGAAATACCATTGTCATTCTTGCATCAGTCATTTTTAGTTCACCAGTCATTATTATTGATATGTGCTCAGCTAAATATTACATTTTTACAAACCAGCTACAGTCAGTACTACTGGCTTTGGTGGAAGTATAGCAGTCATAAACATGAATAAAACTTCAACTCGGCCTTTGCATACTTAGTCTACTTGATATTGTCCATGCTTACCTTTGAGCAGTGACTATGGCTCAAAACTCATTCAACTTCTTCTCAAAAAATGAGGCCACCATCACTAATAATGTTATAAAAAGTGACAATATGATTCAAAACACTTTTCTTGATTAAGCATGACCATTACATGTGCATTAAATTTTAATGCAAAAAGATGGTTGAACTTTAAAGCTATCAACTTTTTTTTTTGCTTTACTTTGCAATAGAAAAAGTGAATAGTGCTTATGATCTTTTCATTAAATAAGGAATGCTAAATTGTAGAATGTTCTATAATTGTATAAGAGGTTCAAGCATGGGATCATGACACTCAAAAACACCAGCATGTAAACATGATGGAGTTCAAGCACAAGTTCGTGGCATCCAACAAGATACTCCATAAACACTCCATGATATTGTATCATCTTAAAATTTGAAGCACTTCCATGTTAAGAGAATTTAGCCCTCTGAGCAAGTAGTTTAGGGTCATGATTGGCACCTTGATTGGATCTTTTCATTCTTCCTTGCCTTCCACTTCTTCTCCACACTTGATTTCTTCATTCTAGGTGAAATTAGGGTTAAGGTCTTAGGGACTTTTCCTGATTTTCACTCTTTCATGGCTCCATTTTCTAGGTAGGGTTCAGACATAGGACCTCCTAGTCCTTCATCATATCATTCTAAGGATTTTTTGTCTGTTCCTGGCACTAGGTCTTGTTTAGACAACAATTTTCAAGTTTCTAGCACCCTTGGAACACCTATTGCAGAATCTGGCGAAGTTAGGGTCTGAGGTCTATGTTGACCTCGACCTTGACTAGGTCAGGGTTGACCTCAACCTTGACCTCTTCCTGCCAGGATTTCAAATTTTCATCTGTCAGTAGTTTGGCTTTCGAGAAAATTATTTCTCCGCCTCCGGGTCAGTTGTTTCGGGCTCCGAAACGGTAAATCCTTTAATTTTCATTTAATCAAGGTATATTTTCTAAAGGTGATAAAGGGTGCTCCCCTTAATACCACAAACACATAACAAAAATAGAGAAACAACAACAATAATATGCAAGAACAAAAAATTGGCTTCTTATTATCTCCACAAATGTGGAATTACAAACTTTCAGAATTACAATATGCAAAGCCACATGGGCATTCCCTTACAATATTCTATAGGACAAAGCCTCAAATCAATACCTAGATCTTCTACCCAAAACTGCCCTAGACAACACTACAGGCCTTCTTTATATAGGCAATTTCCACCGCTGGAGAAGGTTCTAGAAATTTAGCCCTAAGGGCTGACCAAACTTAGAATTATTTTATTTTATAATTTATTACATCAAAGTCAGCTCAAAATGAGTTTTGAAACCCAAACAGAAATTTTGAAGAAAAATTATTCTCCGCCATTTTAGGTGACCCAACTTTCGAAGACCATAAGTCATCACTCGTTGACCTGATTGGCTATTATAACCCCATTCTGGAAATGCCACGAAGCACTCTACAGGCTTGACCCATGCAAAGCACCCGTCACCCAAATTTTTGACCTCATCCAGGGCCTCTAAAGCATTCAAAACTGAGTTCAAAGTTTCTGTACCCTGCTGCCAATACCGAAAATCTTCAATATCTTCAAAACTAGACCTGATCTAGCCATGAAACTTTGTTGTCAGGCTGATATGACTGAGATGAACCTCGATATGTGAAATCAGAATATTCTAAGATCGTAAGACCAACTTACTAAAAATAGCAAGTTTCCATAAATAGTAGCTCTACACAAGATAGCCCTTATATGCAAGATTGCTCTTACACCCAGGATGCTCCTGCATCAGACACCTAGGGTAATTTGAGAAGTGACCCTGTCACGACTTAGGTGTACAGAGGAAAACCAAGATGGTTAACCTCCTCCTTTGTTAGCCATGATGAATCTTCAACAGGTCGTCCTTTCCATTTGACCAAATACTCTTCATATGTCCTATTCCTTGTGCTTCTACCAACATGACTGTCTAGTATGTCTTCAATCTCCTTGATATCAGAACTGGTTGCTGGAATACTCCACTGTGCTACTACAACCTCATCTTCAACACCTCCTTCATGATACTCTGTCAAATCTGAAATCTTAAACACTGGTGAAATATTCAGCTCAGTAGGTAATTCTTCCTCATATGCATTTCCTGAATCATGCTTCTTCAGTATCTTACATGGCCCAAACTTCTTCATTTTCAAATTGTTATATGTACCAACTGGAAATCGCTCCTTCCGCAAATGAACCATGACTTCATCTCCAACCTGAAATTCCTTATGCCTCCTTTTCTCATCTGCCTTAGCCTTATACTGCGCATTCATCTTGGTAATATGCTTCCTCACCTCCTCATGGATGTTCTTCAAATGTTCTGCAAAATCCTCAGCTTCAGCACTACTTATTTCTCCTTTATCTATCTTTCTTAATTCAGATGCATTTCTTGGACTATTTCCATATACAATCTGGAATGGTGATTTACCAGTGCTCCTATTGACAGAATTATTGTATGCAAATTCTACCTATGGTAAAATCAAATCCCATCTTGTTGGCTTATCTCCAACCAAACATCTCAGCAAATTTCCCAAACTCCTATTCACCACCTCTATCTATCCATCATTCTGTGGATGATGTGATGAACTAAACTTCAAATCTATCTTCAACTTCTTCCACAATGTCTGCCAGAAATATCCAACAAACTTAGTATCTCGATCTGAAACTATGGTCTTTGGTAAACCATGTAATCTCACCACTTCTCTAAAAACAATTCTGCTACATGAACAACATCATTAGTCTTCTTGCAGGGAATGAAATGTGCCATCTTTGAAAATCTATCAACTACTACAAAAATTGAATCATGTCGCCGCTGTGTCCTTGGTAAACCAAGAACAAAGTCCATACTAATATCCTCCCAAGGCTTCTCTGGTACAGGTAACAGCTGATACAACCCTATATTCTACTTCACTCCTTTTTCCATCTGACATACTCTGCAACTCTGTACAAACTTCTTCACATCTTGCTGCAATTGTGGCCAATAATAATTCTCGCCAACCAAAGCAAGGGTTTTATCATGACCAAAATGTCCAGCCAATCCTCCACTATGCTTCTTTTTGATGAGATTCTCCCTCATAGAACTTCTTGGAATGCACAACTGACTCGCTCTGAATAGCATATCATCTTGGAGGATAAAATCCAGCCATTTCATCCTATCTAGAGTAACAGGCTCTTTACAAGCTTTCCAAGCTCCACCAAAATCAGGATCCTCTGGATACAAATTCTTGAGTTCCTTGAACCCAACCACTTCAATCTGCATCTTTGTCAGCAATAGTTTCCTTCTGCTAAGAGCATCCACAACCCTATTAGACTTTCCACTCCTATGTTTCAAAACAAATGTATAACTCTGCAAAAACTCAACCCATTTCAAATACCTCTGATTCAGCTTTCCTTGACTATTCAAATATTGAAAAGCTTGATGATCAGTATACAAAACAAACTCCTTAGGAAGTAGATAATGTCTCCACTTCTTTAATGCCTGAACTATAGCATAAAATTCTTGATCATAAATAGAATACTTCCTCTTGGCATCATTTAACTTCTCACTGAAATACACAACAGGTTTACCTTCTTGGCTCATAACAGCTCCTATTGCAGTACCACTAGCATCACAATCTACTTGAAATACCTTATTAAAATTTGGAAGTGCTAAAACAGGTTGTTCTGTAACTTTTTATTTCAACAATTGAAAACTCTTTTCTGCTCCATTAGTCCACTTAAACTCTTTTCTATCCCCTCTCATTGTCTCAGTCAAGGGACCACAAATACTGCTAAATTTTTTTGATAAAATTTATGTAAAAAATAGCTAGACAATGAAAAGATCTTACCTTAGTAGCACTCCTTGGAATAGGCCATTCAAGGATAGCATGTACCTTCTCTAGGTCCATTTTTAAACCTTCTACTGAAACTACAAATCCCAAATACACTAACTCTTTCTTCACAAAACTACACTTCTTCAGGTTAATCAATAATTTCTCATCTCTTAGCTTCTCAAACACCATACGAATATGCATCATATGTTCCTCCAATGTCTTGCTAAAGATCAAAATATCATCTAGGTAAGCAATGACAAACTTACCCAAAAATGCTTTCAGAACCTCATTCATGAGCCGCATGAAAGTGCTCAGTGCATTGGTTAGCCCAAAAGGCATGACTAACCACTCATATAGTCCTTCCTTTGTCTTGAAGGTAGTCTTCCATTTATCTCCTTCTCTGATCTGAATCTGATGATATCCACTCTTCAGATCTATCTTTGAGAAATACACAGCTCCACTCAAACAGTCCATAATATCATCCATTCGTGGCAATGGAAACCTATACTTGATTGTGATCTTGTTTATTTCTCTAGAATCTATACACATCCTCCATTCTCCATTCTTCTTTGGTGCTAATACTGCTAGTATAGCACATGGACTCAGGCTCTCCTGAATCAATCCCTTCTATAACAACTCATGTACTTGTCTGTTCAACTCTTCACTTTCTGCTAGTGTCAGTCTGTGTGCTACCTTGTTTGGAAAACTGGCTCCTGAAATCAAATCCATCTAATGACTGATCTTCCTTATGGGTGGTAATCCATCAGGTACATTATCAGATACAATATCTTGAAACTCATTCAACAAATCTGCAACCTCTACAAGTACATCCTCTACTTCTTCTTTACTAGCTTTTAGAATTAAAGAAAAACACACATGCTCATGCCTCATACCATCTAGGAATTTTCTTTCATCAACAAAATTTATTCTTGCATTACCACATACCTTTTCTTCAGTCTCCTTCAATGGTTTAGCTTATGTCACACTCCATCCTTTGTTAGGGAATAGGTATTCACACGTCCATTGTGTACAGCACATTTGTCAAACTACCACGGTCTACCCAACAACATATGACATGCATCCATAGATATTATATCACATAGTACCTCATCTTGGTACCCGCCGATCTTGAACTTTACCAGGCACTATTCACTGACCATGACCTTGTGGTCTTCCTGCACCCAGGCAATCTGATATGGATGTGGGTGTTTCTATCTCTTGAGCTTCAACTTTGTCACCATCTCTTCTGACACCAAATTTTTAGTGCTTCCACTATCGATAATCACATCACAACATTTAACCTCACACTTGCATCTAGTGCGAAATAGGCTCCTCCTTTGTTCAGGTTCATTCTCACCACTCAGTAGGACTCTTTTGTTAATTAGCATTTCTCTTCTTTCAGCATCTTCAGAATTTGCTGATCTGGCATCTTCATCTACATGTGCAACTCTAGCCTGGCCTTCATTCCTCCTATCTGTCCTTCCTTGGCATTGAGGACATTCAAATGCCCTATGACCTTCTTCTCCATAGTGAAAACATGTTCCACGGAAGCCTCCTCTTCCTCTTCCTCTCTGATCTCTATTATTCTAATCTTGGAAACGGTTGGAATTGTTTCCTCTCTGATTATGGCTGCTACTGGCCTTATCCTTCTTTTTTGAATCTTCATTTTGGCCACCATATGACCGTCTACCAGATCTTCCACCATGACCTCTTCCATTTTGTCTGCTCTCAAACTTCTTGTTCAGCTTTTCCTCTACTTTTAGGGCAAATTGGTATGCCTCCTCAATACTATTCATTCGAACCAGATTCAACTCCTCCTAAAGTCTTGGCCTTAACCCATTAAGGTATCAAGAAACTTTCTCCTTATCAGCTTCTGCATGGCCTATTCTGATTAGGAGTTGATAGAATTCCTATGTATACTCCTGAACAGATCTTCCTGCTTGCTTCAAACTTTTCATTTTCTTTAGTAGGTCAAGCTCATAATCAATAGGAATGAACTGTCACTTCAATTTATCCACCATCTGATCCCATCTTTTGATTTTATCTTTCCCTCTTCTATTTCACTCCAATTGAATTTCTTGCCTCCAGATCTTCGCATCACCTTTCAGTCTGGCCTTTGTAAATTTGACCCTATCAGGATCCTCAACATCTTCATACTGAAAATATTCCTCACATTCATTGATCCAGTCGATCAATTCCTCTGGGTTAAGATTTTTAGAAAATGTAGGAACCTCAATCTTAGGTCTTTTCCCAATCTTGGAAATTGCCTGAAAAAGTCTTTCTTCCTCCTGGTTCACAACTTCAGCTTCTCCTTCATGATATTCTTCTTCAGCTTCATCCTCACTTTCGTCTCTAACATTAAGATTCATTCCTCTGTGAATCTCTTCTTGCAATGCTCGCACTTGTCTCTGCAGCTCTCTAACCTCAGGTGTCACAGCACCAGCTCTTCCGCCACGTTCTCTTCATGGAGGTATTTTCACGATGCGCGCTGAAACCCTAACCATGGTCCTGGTGCAAACTGCCTCACAGTCAGTGATCTGTTTACACACTTAGGAACTTCTGCTCTGATACCACTTGATGAAGGGTGCTCCCCTTAATACCATAAACACATAACAAAAATAGAGAAACAACAACAATAATATGCAAGAACAGAAAACTGGCTTCTTATTATCTCCACAAATGTGGAATTACAAACTTTCAGAATTACAACATGCAAAGCTACATGGGCATTCCCTTACAATATTATGTAGGACAAAGCCTCGAATCAATACCCAGATCTACTACCCAGAACTGCCCTAGACAACACTACGGGCCTTCTTTATATAGGCAATTTCCACCGCCCGAGAAGGTTCTAGAAATTTAGCCCTTAGGGCTGACCAAACTTAGAATTATTTTATTTTACAATTTATTACATCAAATGATTTTTGAAACCCAAATAGAAATTTTGAAGAAAAATTATTTTTCGCCATTTCAGGTGACCCAACTTCCAAAGACCATAAGTCATCACCCGTTGACTCAATTGGCTATTATAACCCCATTCTGGAAATGTCACGAAGCTCTCTACAGGCTTGACCCACACAAAGTGCCCATCACCCAAATTTTTGACCTCATCTAGGGCCTCTAAAGCCTTCAAAACTAAGTTCGAAGTTTCTGTACCCTACTACCAATACTGAAAATTTTCAATATCTTCAAAACTAGACCTGCTCTAGCCATGAAACTTTGTTGTCAAGCTGATATGACTGAGATGAACCTCCATATGTGAAATCAGAATATTCTGAGATCATAAGACTAACTTACTAAAAATAGAAAGTTTCCATAAATAGTAGCTCTGCACAAGATAGCCCTTATTGAATACAAAAATAGAAATATTTTTGGGTGATGCAAGATTTCTCTTACACCCAAGATGCTCCTGCATCAAAAGGGTAGGACCTAATTGGGATTTAATTCTCCAAGGTGACCCTTCTAGAGGAATGTATCCTAGATCACTATAAAAGAAGGCCTTCCTCTCTCATTTTCTCCATCAAGTTTTGCAATCAATCATTTCTCAAGTGTTCATGCTCAAGTTCTCTCAAGCTCTCAAGGAGTTCAAGCCAGCATTCATTCAAGCATTCAAGTCTTCTTCTTCATCCAATTTTTCCATTGAAGATCAATGATTCAAGCATTCAAGCTATTGAAGGGATTTGGTTCAAGCATTCAAGATCTATCATTCAAACCCTAGATCTAGCCACCATGGTGGTGTGGTCTTCCTTCAAGATCCTTTGTTTATCTTCAAGATCCATTTCATTCTTCCCTTAAGGTGGACTTCAAGCATACAATCATGGAGGTCTGATGATGTTATGTTCAAGCTTTCATATCTACATACCTGATTACATTCCAAATACATTAGCATATCTATTGAATTGCATAGCTTCATTGTTAGATTCATTTCTACTACTTGCTAGCATTCTCCATTTCAATTTCAATATTAAGGTTGATTCCAAACCGGGGTTTGACCAAGGAAAACCCCCCAAACAAACAAAAACCCCATTTTTCTTGTAGGTATAGGTGTGGAATCTCCGATCTGAGAGTGAATTTAGATACCCTTTTCGGCAATCTTTCAGGATCTGTGAACAAAATCAGAATTGGACTTCAAATAAATAATGTGGTCTTTGACCTTTTAAAAGGTCAAAGTCTACCTATATGAATTTGGAGAAAATATTTTAGGGTTTTTTAGATCTCACAATTTTGGTTCAAAATCATGAGAATCAACAGTTTTCAAGATCATTTGATAGGATTTTCAGCTGATTCTTTTTCAGAGGTAAGTACCTTTATCTCTTCATTTCAATATTAGTCATTTACATTTACTCTCCAAATCAATACAATCTCATGTAAGTATAAAATATTGGCTTTGGGGTCTCTTTTATGTGCAAACCATTGTCCTAAGACCCCATACACTATTTTATCTATTACAGATACATTGAAACACAATTTTGTAGCATTCTTTCTATTGTTAAGCAACAACATCATTGCATATGATCAATCCTTGTAGCATTTTTGAATTCAACATATTCATATAAACATGGAATGTAATGTCATTGTTTACCAATCATTATCTAGTTGGATCCTAGCATTTATAGCATGCTTGTTTTTGTATCTTGCACTTGTAATTCATTGTCTTTGAAAGCACATGTTGTAACTTCCTTTAATGTACTTTGGTACTGCAACATTTTTTGAGTATGATGTGGAAACGAGTCAACTTGAGCACTGAAATTTTATTCTGTAAAGCTTAAAAATAGCATCAAACTAATCTTGTTAGGTTAGTGAACATGATGAACACATTAGTTTTATGAAAATGCCAAAAAGGTTACATTTATGATTCAATACCAGTAAAGTAATGTTGTTCACTAATCTAACAAGATCCTTTTGATTTTGAAAAAGGTTTCTCAGTCACAAGTACTAAGTCCCTTTAATTTAGATATCTCGTTTAAATATAAAGACAACATGCATAATTATGACCATAAATAGTAAAAGGTTTCATGTAAACATGTCCCTTTAATACTACCTTTCATTTTCTATGGATGCACATTTTCTTATTGCATTGGAATACCAGATAGATATGCAGCTCTGAAAGATTGATTGTTGTATGATGTTTTAGTTTCATGCATTTCTTAGATCCAACTGGATCTAACATTATTTTCTCTCCAATGATGTAGGATAACCCTAAAGACTCCTTCGAATGAAGGCATGGACAATGGACCTGAGGACCTGACAAACAACAAAGGTAATGTATGGAACCCTACTCATACTTTTATCATGCTTTCTATTCTGCAAAATGTACTCTTTATTGACATGAACTATGAAATATTAAAGAACATTTGTATACTACATTCAGTTTGAATGCATAATTTAATGATCAATTATGAATTTGAAAATGTGATCAATACTAGAGTACAATAAAAACAATTGGTATTGAATGCAATAATGAAATGTTAATCAACATCACTTGAAATGTAATCTTCATTAGACTCCTAAAAATGCAATATTTTCCTATTTGTGTTCATTATTTTGTATGCTATAATTTTGGGTAACAATTTTGGTGACTTTTATTGGATGTCTACCTACTAAATGTGAACTAAAAACCTTATCATTGGGCAATGGAGTTAGAAAACTAGAACTTATGAATGCAACCTTTATTGAAATGAAAATGCATCTAAACTAAGACTCGTGCATCCTAAAGACCTAGTAGATGGACAACACTTATTGAAATGAAACTAAACCAAAACTAACCCTCAAAGAAAATCTTGAGGTGGATTCCATTAACTGGAATCTACAAGATTTCTCCATTTGTTGTAGATAGCTGAAAGGCAGTGTTTTCTTTACATTTCGAAATAACAAATGGGCTTGACCAAAAGTTGTCAAATTTATCATGTTTCCCTAGCCTGCTCTTCAGAACATCCCACTTTAGAACTAAATCACCCTCCTTGAATTTCTTGGGTGTAGTTATCTTGTCAAAAGACCTTTTAGTCTGATTTTGCCTCAGCTCCATATTCTTCAAGGCTCTTTTCCTTTCTTCTTCAAGCTGTAATAATTCAACATACCTCAGCTTAAGAGGATCTTCCTCTTCAAACAACAACATTTGATCAGCTAGATACAAAGCTAGAAATTCAGTTGAAATTGGCAATCTTGCCTCTTTACGATAAACCAAAACATAGGGTGAACTCCCAGTAATCTACTTTGGAGTGATTCTATCTAGCCACAAGGTTTCTTTCAATTTTTAGTGCCAATCTCTCTTGTTCTCCTGCAAAGTCTTTTTAATAATCCTGATAAGGTTTTTGTTAGTGGACTCTTCAAGTCCATTACCCTAGGGGTAATAATTAGGAGATGCATTAAGATAAATTCCATTCTTAACAACCCACTCTGTTATTGTTGAACCAACAAAAGCTAAGGCATTATCTAAAATTATTGATTGAGGAACACCAAACCTAGTTATAATATCATCATAAAATTTGAGAACAACATATCGTGTTGATTCCTTCAATGCAATGGCCTTAGTCCACCTTGTAAAATAGTTTGTTGTAGTCAAGATCCATTTATGATCTACACTTGAATTAGGGTTAATTGGACCTATAAAGTCCAATCCCCACTTGTTAAATGGCTGATCCACAATGATTGGCTTTAATGGAAATGCTGTCAACCTTTTCTTTCCTGCAAACAAAGTACACTTTAGACATTTTCTTGCCCAAGAATGGGCATATTTAAACAAACCTGGCTCGTAATAACTAGCTCTTAGTATTTTCTAGATTGTAGTCTTAGGACAGAAATGCCCTCCACATGATCCATCATGAAATTCAAATAAATTTTTCTTTGATCAGCAAAATCAATGCATTTCAATAACATCCCAGAATAATATTTCCTATAAAGAATACTATCAATTAAAATATAAGGAATAGATTTTAATCTAAAATACCTTCTTTTAGCTTTCTCAAGATCAACTGGACATTGTGCAGATTGTATAAATCTGGTCATATCAGACAACCAAGTTGTTGAATCATTAATAAGTACAGAATCACCTTGGAAAAAGGTAGCTTCTTCTAGTTCTGTCATTTGGGCACACAAGCCATTGCCTCTAACCAATCTAGTCACATGGATATGCACATCACATTCCATAAATTTTGTGATCCATCCCACTCTTTTCTCATTTACATATTTATTTAAGAGTAACTCCTTAATACTAGGATGTGCAACCATTAAATGAATTTTATTTCTAGCAACTAGATGTTTAAACTTCTTTAAAGCCTTAATAACAACAAGTACATGCTTTTCAACAAAAGTGTACCTTTTCTCATAATCATCCATTCCTTTGTTGAAAAATGCAATTGGCTACTCCTGATTGTCTTGATTCTTTTGCACTAGCATTGTTGAAACTGTATCATAACCACCATAAGCATATAAAATAAAATCCTTAGAAAAATTAGGATTAGTTAAAGTAGGGGCTAATGATAGGGCTTATTTGATCTATTCAAAGATCAACTTTCCCTCATTGGTCCAGCTGAAAGGCACATTTTTCTTCAACATTGTAGTTAAAGGCTTCAAAAAATTAGCAATGTCATGAATGAAGCGTCTTACAAAATTTATTCTTCCAATGAAACCTTGGAATCCCTTTTTATGTTTTGCCAATGAAAATTTCATAATTGTATGTATTCTTTCAAGATCAAGAGTTGTAACTTCTTTAGACACTAAGTTTTGCAGGTGTATCTGGCGACTGGAAACATTTTGAAGATTTTGGTTATTTTCTTATGGGTGTAATCAGTTAAATCATGGTAGTCTAAATAATCTAGATATAATAAATAAAGGGTTTGTATAATCGTGAAGTTGACAACTTGACGATTCATTATTAGGTTAGCAATCATCTAAATCGGTTTCAAGTGTCCTTTATTTCTGGGTTTACTATTTATTTCTCCTGCTATTCAGTTTCGAAGGTCTAAATTAATGTATGGATGAAAGTAGGTTTTGAGAATTCATTAGTAATTGATTTTTACATGTTTATTGTTTTCTATTTTATTTGAAGAAAGAGCATAATAGTGGAATGTACCAGATTTCTTGAGTTATCTATAATTTAAATTAAATAGTTGATTTTTATGAGTCGGTGTATACTAGTCTTGATTATGAATGGGAACATTTGTATTTACAGAGTATCGATTAAAAAAATCAAATGCTCATTCTCCAATATACTAAAACGGTTTAAAAAACTGTTACACCTTCTCATATTAGTTTCGAATGGGAAGATGCAATGTCTCGTTATACTATGTGGGGGCCAGGGAATTTATGTTTAGATAGTCACTATGGAAACTAGACCATGAGAGATATTATGGAGAAGTATTTATATTTGGATTAGATAGTGGCACGGGAGACCATTCCTTAGATGATAGTTGTAGACCATTGCAAGTTGAACTCAACTTTTGAAAAGGTGGTGAATGTTTTGTCTACATACATGTTCGTACAATGATAGATCACATGATGAAGCATTACATTCATAGCCATAATACTTAATGGAAGAGAAGATTAAGTTGAAATTGGGTGAGTTCTAGTTCAACAAGGTTTATGGAAGATCATATATAGTTGATATTTTTCTATTATGTTAAATGCTATTGGTTTCAGAATATCAAAGGAAGATAATATTAAGTTGATACTATTGCTTATTGGAATACTAAGAGCCTATAGTTTGATGTTTTCAAAGAAAGAGAAGGAATAATGTGAAGATATGCATAAATGAAGAATATGTCGATGCCCACTCTACATCAAAGTGGTATCAGAGCACAACAAGATATTTTCAGGCTTGTGTATGTTGGAAGATTGAGTTGCAGTTTTCATCATCATGGAGAAAGAAGAAGAAAGGGGATGGAATAGACAGTGTCATTCCATTCTCAGAACAAAGTGTAGATGCAAAGGCAAGGTATGCAAAGTTATTGTGGATAGTGGTTCAATTGATAATATGGTTTCTATCGATATGGTTGAGAATTTAGGTCTACAAAGTATACCACATGAAGCACCTTACCGAGCTTTTGGTTTAGGTAAATATGAGTGGTTTGATGTCTTAGAGAAGACTTATGTTCACTTTAAAATTGGGGATTTCTATGATATAGTTGAATGTGATATAATGCCACTATGAGATTGTCATTTGATCTTAGGTAGGGCATGGCAATATGAAAATAGCACTATGTATGATACTCGCAAGAAAACTTACACTATCATTAAGGATGGAGAAAATTTTGTGTTAACTCCATTGCTGGAAGAAGATGATCCAGCTTGGAAGGAGACAAGAAGTTTGGGTTTGGTTGATGGAATTGTGTTTCCAGAGCACGAAGAACAAATGGCTGAGGCTAAGGAGGAAGAAGTGATTCAAAGTACAAAGGCATATAATGAAGGAATAGAGCAAGAAGATGTACACATTCCATTAGAAGGGCATAGACAAAAGATGAATACTGGTGTGGAGAGTGAAAAAAAAGATGTTGTTGTTGAACCTTATGAGGAAAAGGGTCTTGCAGATGAAGGAGAGTTGGTGATAGGTGTGGCTAAAGAAAATATCATTTGCCTAGATGATGGGATTGTCCACAAGTATGATCAAGAAGGGAAGGACATAGTAAAAGAATCAAATTCCAAGGAGAAGACTATTGACATAAAGGAATGAGTATTTATTGAGCACCACAATGCCCTAGAGATATACAAATAAGAGAAATACCCAATTATGGATCAACCTGGTAGCTGTCTTTATACAGGTGATTTGTTGATCAGGTCTAATATATTTGTTCCAATATTCAAAGGAGGTACCACTACACATACCAAGAAGGGTATGTTAGAATAACTGAGAGGGGGGTGAATCAGTTATCCACAATCCCAAATAATAAAATGTATCACTTAAAACAAATTTAGTTAATTCTACAGCTTGATAAACATAAAATACTAAACTATCTATGTAATTACCGATTACCAGTTAATTTCTCATAGTGATTACTGACCAAATAAAATATGAAACATGTGAAGTATGATAACCAAACAATCACCACCTAAGCACATACCAAAAATATTTAACGTGGAAACCTTGTAAAGGGAAAAAACCACCTGGGACCGGTAACCCAAAATATTTTCACTCTTCTGAAGTGAACTTGGTGAAGACCCAACCTTGTTAAAGGTTACAAAACACACTATAAGGTGTGACATTGTTAGAGGATTTAACACTAATAGTTATCATCCAACCAACATTCACTATGGGGTTGACAGGATGACAATGTACATTTTATGAATGACATAATAAGACTTTCAAGTCCACTCAGTTAAGAGAATTTTCTGTTACAATGGTTAAACTGAAATAGTAGGTGATCTGATTACAATACAACTTGATTTTGTAGATGTTCAAATCTATTCTAAGCCCGTATAATCCTCTGATCAATATTTCTATCCAGTTCATCAACATTCAATAACTTACTATCACTTGGTAAAGCTCTCTAATGCTTGGTACTATTTTGCAGTTCAGTTTTTCTTCAACCAGTCTGATCAGGCATGCATGAAGCTATGTTCATGTGATATATCTGTAGTCTCCTTCTTCTAGAATCCTTTTCACAATGAAACCCTAGTCTCTTATAGAGACAAGTAAACTATTTTCTTTTCATCCATCAGATTTGGCCGTTTAATGTCCTTCATTGATTTTGTTGCTTAAACCTTCCTCAATAGAAGTGTCAATGACTTGTTTCAATTCCATTCTTTAGATCTTCTTCAAATTTTGTTAGTCATTGATCTCATAACAAACTTTATCTTTCCACCTTGTAATCATACACTTTACTACTTATCAATTTCTATCGACTAAACTAATCATTTAGTTCTTTTCTCCATATTCACTTGACAAAGAAATCTTTCGGTGAACACAAGCTTGGTTGATACTATCACTCCATATACACTACACTAGCTCGATGTATACTGGAATGCTTCATTAATCGACCACACTACTTTATAACATTTTTCTTCTATCTTCATAACAGATTACTATAACATAATCAAGTCAACAATATGAAGTCATAGACTCATCAATAAGTTACCAAGAGTATACCTTATCCTCATCTGTTATATCCATCTTCCTCTATGTAGATATCTCAGTTCTTCATCTTTTCTCCTCTTTTACAGATATTTATATATTTGCAACTAACATGATAAGTACTGTCAAAACTAGTTGACATCAATGACAACATAATGACTGATTCAATTATCTTACATATCAATTTAGTGCTTGATGATCTCTAATTAGTTGTAGTTCATCAATCAGGTTCTCAATTAGTTGTAGTTCATCAATTTCTCCCTTTGGCATTGATGGAAACTCAAGCAATATGAAATATACCATACACATACCAAACATGTATTCTAGAACTATGTAAGAAAATTTTGTAGCTCAGTAAGCTCTCCCTAGTTGATATTAAATATGTTTAATCACTATATTACATAACAGCATTGCAAGTGTAGACTTTCCTCTGTAGATATGATCTTTCCAGCTCTTAGATTCATTATTCTGTTCTCAACAACAAATCTTCAAAACTCTCCCTGACTTTCTCAGATTATCTCTCCCTTAGATAGGTGTTCCAATGATCTCTCGGTTTGTAATATTTTTTATCTATCCCTTTGACAAAAATGCCAAAGAAACACATAAACATGCAGCTCTGTATTAGCCATGTGACTCTCTATTGTCTGGTGCATACAATGTATCTTGGTATACTGATATGAAAATAGTTGTTCCTGAAATCTTTCATAACTTTAGACAGAATCCAAAGTGTGAGCTATGTTGCATCACCGTGAGTGATCTTTTGATAAGATTAGGCTAATGCAACCTCTAGATCACATTAGTGACTGGTAGATAGGGGATGGACCCCAAGTCTAGTCCTCAAGTATTCAAAATTTTCCTTTGGTAGGGGCTTGGTAAATATATCAACAAGTTTCTCTTTTGATGTAACATATTCTAGTTTAACTTGCTTCTCCTGTACTTGTTCTCTTAAGTAGTGATACGTAATAGATATGTGCTTGGTCTTTGAGTGTATTACAAGATTCTTAGAGATATTTATTGCACTTGTGTTGTCACAATATATAATCACTGGCTCAGTGATTACCTCATTCATCCCTTCCAACACTTGCTTGATGTAACCAATGTTTGAATAGTTTGTAGTAGTAGCAACATATTCTGCTTCGGTAGTAGACTGAGAAATACAAGGTTGTTTCTTACTTTTCCAAGTAACAAGTCTTTCATTAAAGAAAAATGCTCCTCTAGTGGTACTCTTTATGTCATCTATATTTCCAGCCCAATCTGCGTCGGTGTAGACTCTTAGTTCAAACTTCCTTTCCTTAGGATACCATAATCCATAGTCCTCTATTTTCTTTAGGTATCTTAAGATTCCTTTTGTTGCAACCATGTGTGACTCCTTAGGATTTGCAAAAAATCTAGCAACAATCCTCACAACATGTGCAATATCTTGTCTACTATGCACTACATACATCAACTTACCAATCATAGATTAGTACAATGTTTGGTTGACCTCTATAGTTTTATCATCTTTAGTCAGTTTGTAGCCTATGACCATCGGTGTTCCAACTAGTTTAGCATCTTCCATGCCAAATTTTCTCAATACTTCCTTTATGTATTTTGATTGTGTGATGAATAATCCATCATTCTGCTAAATAACCTGCAAGCCTAGAAAGAACTTATTCTCTCCAAAAATAGACATTTCAATTTCTTTTCTAATCTCATCAGCAAATGATTTGCAAATATGATATTTTCCTCCAAAAATAATATCATCCACAAATATTTCAGCAATCAAAATGTTGTCATTAGACTCTCCTTTCATATACAAATTGATGTTTTCACTAGTTCTAACAAAACCAATACTTAACAAATAAGTATACAGCCTTTCATGCCAGGCTCTAAGTGCTTTCTTTAAACCATATAAAGCTTTATGTAGTCTACATACCATGTCTTTCTTGTCTGGATCAAAAAACCCTTCTGGTTGTTCTATGTAGATCTCCTCTTCTAGTGTCCCATTTAGAAAAGAAGACTTAACATCCATTTGATAGACTTTAAACTTCTTATGGGTGGCATATGAAAGTAACATTTAGACTCCCTCTAGTCTAACAATAGGTGCAAAAGTTTCACCATAATCTATACCTTTCTCCTTTGCATATCCCTTGCATACAAGTCTTTATTTGTTCCTTGTAACCTCTCCATTCTCATTCAGCTTATTCCTAAAAATCCATTTAGTACCAATAACATTCTTATCTTTTGGTCTAGGTACTAAGGTCCATGTCTTGTTTTTCTCTATCTGTTCTATCTCTTTATTCATTGCATTTATCCATTCTTCATTCTCCAATGCAACCTTAACATTTTTCAGTTCAAACTCACAAACTAAGCATGTACCTTGTCTTAACTTACTTCTTGTTAGCATACCATCTTTCTTGTCTCTAGTGATTTGGTTCTAGGGATGATGTCTTTTGACAAATCTAGCCAATACTTGATCTCTTATTTGTTGTTCATCATGTTCAGGTTCATTTATTTGCTTGGTAGCTTCTTCCTAGTCATTGGTTTCCCTTTTTTGTTCCTCAGTTTTGTTTTCCTGATGCTTGGTTGACATAGTCTGCAGCTTCGGTACGTACTCTAGTTGTTCAATGTAAGTGAATCTACCATAGTCTTCTGGCTCCCTAGTGCTTTCTTCACCATTTTTATCATCAAATTCATCAACTCTAACATTGCAAATTTTAATCATTTTATTAGTAACTTTATTCAGACACTTGTAAGCTTTTCTTTTAGTGGAATATCCAATAAATATCCCGTCATCCACTTTAGAGTCAAACTTTCTATTTCTTTCATCTGTCAGAATAAAACATTTGCTACCAAAAATTCTGAAGTAACTTACAGTTGGTTTGTGACCAAACCATAACTCATAGGGTGTTTTGTTTGTGTCCTTATTCAATTGTACTCAGTTCAAAACATATATAGCCGTCCTAACTACCTCTCTCCAGTATGTCTAAGAAACATTCTTTTGTAACATCAATGTCCTCGCACAATCAATAGTTGATCTATTCCCCCTTTTAGCAATCCCATTCTATTAAGGTGTTCTCAGGGTAGAAACCTATCTTTTTATACCATGCTCATTACAATAGTTAGTAAATTTATCAGAAATAAATTCACCACCTTTGTCAATCTCAAGCATTTTAGTTCTTTCCCAGTTTCTTTCTCTACTTTTTCTTTATACCATTTAAACATCTTAAATGCCTCAGATTTTTCTTTTAAAAACATTACAGACATCAATCTAGTGTAATCATCAAAAAAAAAATGAAATATCTATCTCCATACTAACTACGTGCTCTCATGGGAACACATCCGTCGGTGTGAACTAGTTCCAAAATTCTCTTTGTTGAATAGTGTTTAATCTTAAAACTAGATTTTTTCATTTTACCTTTCTGACATTGGTGACACATTACTGTTGGCATTAAGCAGAATTGCCACTAGTGACAACACTTATTTGCATTTTGAGTGCAAACCAAGCAAGACAGTGCAAACCGAGCAGAATAGTGCAAACCAAGCAGAACAGTGCAAACTGAGCAGAATAGTACAAACCGAGCAAGACAGTGCAAATCAAGAAGAACAGTGCAAACCGAGTAGAACAGTGCAAACCGAGCAGAATAGTGCAAACCGAGCAAGACAGTGCAAACCGAGCAAGACAGTGCAAACCGAACAAGATAGTGCAAACTGAGCAGGACAGTGTAAACCGAGTAACATTATGTCTACCGAGTCACCAGTATTTACCGAGTTCAAAACCTACCGAGTGGTTAGTATGAACCGTGCCTTCACTTCTACTGAGTGCATGACGATGCCGAGTAATGCAGTGGACGCCGAGTATCAGAAAGTCACCGAGTTAGTTTGCAGGAACTGTGTAACCATACTTGGGCTGACTTAGTGGCACTTATGTTTATTTGTCAAGCTGACTTTGTAATTGTAATTGTAATTAATTGTTTAGACTTGTATATAAATAATGTTGTAAAAATGTCAAGATGTATGAAATGAGTATGAATTTGAAAAAGAAAGAAAGGCAGAGATAAGTGAATTACAAAGGGCTTCAGTAGTATAAGGAATAGCAAAGACAAATTCATCATAGAAGGTGATCAGTACATCAGCGAATCTCAATCAGCAATCTAGTTGCAAAGCAAGAGATCTACTATTTCATCCTAACAGGTGAATCAGTACTAAAATCCTTTAACCGGGTAGACTTAATAGTCTTTTGTAAAATCTCTTTACCGAGTGCATACTTCATTGTATGTTTGTAAATCCTTTAACAGGGTGGATTTAGCAATCCTTATTGCTCCTAGCAGGGTAGATCATCAGAAGTGATCAAATTGTAAGCCTTAACCGGCCAACTTTATTTTGCAGTACTAAAGCTTTGTGGGTTTCATCCCCACCCCAGTTTTACTTTCTTTTTGGAAGGTTTCTGGGTAACCAAATCTATGTGTCATTGTTGTGAATGCTTTTAAGTTTCATGCTTTCTATATGTGAAAGGTTAAAGTGAATTATATGTTAATACATCTCTAATTGAAAGAAAATTTGGAGTTGCTGATTCACCCCTCCCCTCTCAGTAACTTGGTTAATTCCTGAATATTTCCAACAATTGGTATCAGAGCAGTGTTGATTCTCAAGATAAAACTTAACTAGTTTGAGAAAAGATCCAGGACAATGGAGGTATTCAAACTGAACAAGGTGATTGAAAATGAAAAGCTGGATCTGGAAGTGGCCATAGCTAAACTTAAAGAAGCAAAAGAACATCTTTCCCAATCCCTAAGAAGAAGGAAGGAACTTGCAAATCAAATGAATGATCAGAATTACATTGAAGAAAAGATTGAAGATCTTTTTCCCTCAGATAGCTCAGATGAAGCAAACAATGCTGTCAAAGAACTCCTAGAAAAAAATGGGTCTCTACAGGAAGAAGTGAGAAAATTAAAAAGAGAACAAGAGCTACACTCTACAAGATTTTGTGAGATCTTAGAACAAAGAAACAAGTTGAAAGATGAATTGGATGGAAGGAACAATGAAGTCCAAAATAAAACCCTTCAGCTAGAAAACCTAATTGATCAGATCTCCCATACAAATGAGGAAATTCTGAATCTAAGATCAGAAATAGAAAGCACAAGAGAAGAACTAAGATCTGAAAAGAAAATCAATCTAAGATTGATGGATGACCTAAACGCCGAAAAACAAATCAATGAAGGAATGCTGAAAAGCCAAGAAGACCTAAATCAGCTGTATGAGCGAAATCTTCATAGGCAAAAAGGAAAAGCAGGACTTGGATATAAAGGAGAAGGTGAATCTTCTAAGCAAGGTACTCAAAGAAATCAGAAACCTACTTGTAATCATTGTGGTAAAATAGGACATACTTCAAATAAATGTTGGAGCAATGAAAAAGTAGAATTCAATGGAAAATGCTACAACTGCAATCAACATGGTCACAAAGCAAATGAATGCAGGGAAAAACCAAGATTCAAAGGTAATTGTCACAAATGCAACAAACAAGGTCACAAGGTATCCGAGTACAGATCCAAAACATTCAATCCAGCAGAACAAATTATGAAAGCAATGTTTGGATGGGACTACAACACCTGGTGTAGATGTCATTACTGTGGAGAATATGGACACATTGGCATGAACTGCATAAAACATCATCTAAGGAAAAGAGATACTACCGTAAGATGCTTCAAATGCACTAAACTCGGTCACATTGCCAGAAATTGCATGAATGCTAGTGAAGTTGAAGATGGAAAGAAGAATGAAGCAACTAAGGTCAGGAAACAGGTGAGACAAAAGTGGATTCCTAAATCTACCAAGCAAACTAGTCCAAGTAATGGAATGGGTGGCTCTACCGACTCAAACTAAATTTCCAAGAAAGCACTGGAACTGTATTCTCATAGAACAATCTCAAGCAGTTCCAGAACTGAATTAAAAGAAAGATCTAAATCAGCATACAAGATGCAATAAAATCACAGAAAGGTCGATATCAGTCTTTATCGAGCAAGGTCGGTACCAGTCTTTACCAAGCGAGGTCAGAGCAATATGAATTCTTGAGTTCACCGAGTTGCGAAGTCTTTATCAAGCAATTAATTCTTAGTGGGTGACAGTCTGTCAGAATTCATACCCTAATTTGTACTGAGCATTAATGACAGAGTTGTAAACAAAAGGCAAGAAATCGAACTCATTCTTCACCGTGAACTTTAGCACTTTGAGAGCAAAAAATTTCAAGAGCAATCCAGCGATTCAAACACTTTTGCGAAAAGAATTTTCTGTGAGCTACCATGGCATCATCCAGCACTTCAGCAAAGAAAGGATCAGAAATGTTAGTCCAAGGGGAATGGAGAGCACTAGATTTCAAGATCATGCTCGCAATTGCAGCAGCCCTAGACCCGAACGGAGCTCAATCTCATATTCCTCCTAAGGTACTACTTATTAATGATATTCACAATCATTTCAACTGTGCAATTCAAGAAATGGGAAACCTAGAGCTAGATATTGTGTGTGAGGAACTGTGTGTGGATGGTATTTTAAAACCCGAGCACAAACATCTAGAAGATAAAGGATTAGTTCACATTGCACATTTACCTTGAAACTTTTGGGAGAAATGGGTTAGATACATTCTTAGCCGTGTACATGATGGCAAGATTTGGCTTGAGCAACCCATAGAGATCACCAAGAAGATGATTCATCAAATCACCAATCTTCCCATGTTTAACAAAGCAAAAACTACCAAAACCCTAGGTCGGTCGGAACTGGAGAAGAAAACCCTAGCGGAGTGGGACGTTAGAGGCATGAAAGTAAGCAGCATTACTGATGCTGAACTGAAGTTTGGTACACACATAATTGCCCATAAAATTTACAGTTCAAGTCGACAAAATAGTGTATCCTGTGAAGCCATAGACCTAGCATACAAAGTGGTCAAGAATAACTTATCATTTGACCTTGCAGACTTATTGTTAAAATAGTTTAACAAAAACATGGAAAGCATTCAAACTTCCAAAAACAATCCATGTAAGTTTGGATCTTTACTGGTCTGTTTATTCTTCTATGTTTAGAAATTCTTCCCTTCCAAAGGAAAAGTTGTATGGAGAAAAGATGTGCCAGTTCTTTATGAGATAAATGAATACATTATAGAAATGGGTGAAAATTTTGAAAGCGTCATGGATAGTTATTTCGAGTCTTTCAAAGAGAAAATGAATGACAGATTCTGGATTCCACAGAAGTTGGTGGAAGATTATAAGGATGACATTTGTTTCATGGTGGACTGTGACAATGTATATATTCAAGTAGCTAAACCAAGGATTGTACATGCAAAACCTCTTCCTTATGAGGTAAATATTGATGAAACCAAGAATACCATTGAAGCCCTTCTTAATCAGCCTGTCAATCCCAAAGCTCCATATTTTGGAACATATGATGAAGCAAAGGTAAGAATTGAATTAAGTATAAAGCTTCCACAGGCGGTAAACAAAGGAAAGAAGAGGATAGCCAAAATGCAAATGCTAACCGAGGACAAAGGAGAAAATGATGAAGAAGAAGAGGAAAAGGATGGGGAAATAGAGGAACCAGGAACTGCAAAGAAGAAAGGAAAGGTATTCATCACTAAGGCACCTAAGCCTCCCACTGCTGTATTTACAAGGAGAAGTGCAAGAGGTAAGGCAGACAAGGCAGACAAGGTAGACAAAGATATAGTATTCAAAATGCCTCCTCTAAACTTTCAAGAGAGGATCAAAATTTTTAGAGAAGGATCAGGATCTGGAGTAAGTAATATAAAATCTTTTAAATATGAAACAAGAACAGAAATAGAACATAAGGAAATAGAAGATGCTGTTATTGAAAAGATGGGACAGTGGAAATACTCTCCTGATGAAATAGCCCCACAGGTTCCAATAGTTCTATTAGATCCAATAAAAATGAGATGGACCAATGCCAAGAAAACTGTAAAAGACATATTTGATCAAACCCTGAGACAGTTAATGCCAAGCTTGAAAAATGATGAAATAAAGAAGGCATTGAAGGAAAATGAAAATAAGATGACACTAAAGTTCAATACTTGTTTGATTCTGATTAACAATATTGAATCGGTTGTGAAGGCTGCAAATGCCACATGGAAGAACATATACCATCTTCACCAACTGAGTATTGAAACAGTTATAATAAAGGACATTGAAGATGACAGTGATGAACAGGAAGAAGCCACTGAGGTAGATGATACTGTGAGGATAGCGGCATAAGTCATTGCATCACTTCCTACCTCTCCAGTAAAATTTTCTACATCTAGCCCGGAGACACCTTCAAGCATGGTTGTGACAACTTCAACTTTTGTCCAATCACCTATAGAAACAACAGAAGCAACTACCATTTCTTCTACCGAGTTACAGTCTCCTACTTCATCAAGTTTTCCAGCAGTAAGTATTCCAGTTTTTGATTCTACAAGTGTAAATACTTTAAGTTCTCTAGTAGACAGTATACCAGTCTCTATAGCTAGTCCTACTATGTCTACTGTCACTACTACTAAGGCATTAAGTACAGATAAGCCTAAGGCTCAACCGAGTATAATATTTTTGGGTAAGAATATAGTAGAGGATATAGACCTAGATGAGGAAATAGATATTCCAACATTAGATTTTGCAAATCTATCAACGGACCAAATGCAAAATATAGCTAAAATCCTCCAAAGGAAAGCAAAGCAAAAGAAGCTTAAAGAGGAGAGAGACAAGGAATATCAAATCATTAAGGATGCTAAGGACATTTTGTCAGATGCATTAGGTATTAAAGTAGACTCCTCCCAACATGTTTTGCTACAATTAGTAGAAGCAGTAAATAAATACAATGAGGATTCATCTGGGACATAAAAGTTAGTTGAAAGAGCCGAGAAGAGATTCAACAATAAAGTTCTTGAGGACATTGCTCAGCACATAGCTATTAATCAAGTAGAATTGTCTTTAGTTTTGTCAAACATTGAATCTACCTATTCGAATGTTACCTCTCTTTTGGCCAGACTGTGCAATATTGTTGAGTTCACAAAGGATGTCAAGGATAAAATGAATAAAATTGATGAGGATTTGAAGATTAGCATACAGAAGCTACAACTTGAACCAAGTTCAAGCTCTGCTCATCACATGAAAATCTCATACCTATCAAATACGTAGTCAGATCTACTGAAAGAAGACACAAGGATCCAGTCCACACTGCTAGACATTCAGAACATGATCCTTCCCATCATGAATACAATGTACAAGCACATTGAACATTCCAAAACATTGATTCATGACAATCAGTTCTCAATAGCAGATCACATGATTGAACTCTCTGTAGAAGTCCAAATTGCAATCCACACATGCAAGATTCTGCAAGAAAATTGGGATATAACCCTGGCACTAATAATGAAGGTACATTCTATTTTTCTATCAAATTTTGGATTCTCTCTGTAAATCACTTGTATATACACCTTTGGCATTATCGCCAAAAAGGGGGAGATATGTATAGAGGGAGATATGTATAGAGAAGGAGATATGTATAGAAGGAGATATGTATAGAAGAAAAAGTTAGCACATTGAAAGGGGGAGATAATGTATAAAGCCCTATAACAAAGACAAATTTTGAAAAATCAAATTTTGACTCAGCATGATTCATGTATATAAGTTTTGGGCAATAAGTGTTTTTGTCACTAACGCCAAAGGGGGAGATTATTGGCATTAAGCAGAATTGCCACTAGTGACAACACTTATTTGCATTCTGAGTGCAAACTGAGCAAGACAGTGCAAACCGAGCAGAACAGTGCAAACCAAGCAGAACAGTGCAAACCGAGTAGAACAGTGCAAACCGAGCAAGACAGTGCAAACCGAGCAAAATAGTGCAAACCGAGCAGAACAGTGCAAACCGAGCAGAACAGTGCAAACTGAGCAAGACAGTGCAAACCGAGCAAGACAGTGCAAACCGAACAAGATAGTGCAAACTGAGCAGGACAGTGTAAACCGAGTAACATTATGTCTACCGAGTCACCAGTATTTACCGAGTTCAAAACCTACTGAGTGGTTAGTATGAACCGTGCCTTCACTTCTACCGAGTGCATGACGATGCCGAGTAATGCAGTGGATGCTGAGTATCAGAAAGTCACCGAGTTAGTTTGCAGGAACTGTGTAACCATACTTGGGCTGACTTAGTGGCACTTATGTTTATTTGTCAAGCCGACTTTGTAATTGTAATTGTAATTAATTGTTTAGACTTGTATATAAACAATGTTGTAAAAATGTCAAGATGTATGAAATGAGTATGAATGTGAAAAAGAAAGAAAGGAAAAGATAAGCGAATTACAAAGGGCTTCAGCAGTATAAGGAATAGCAAAGACAAATTCATCACAGAAGGTGATCAGTACATCAGCGAATCTCAATTAGCAATCCAGTTGCAAAGCAAGAGATCTACTGTTTCATCCTAACAGGTGAATCAGTACTAAAATCCTTTAACCGGGTAGACTTAACAGTCTTTTGTAAAATCTCTTTACTGAGTGCATACTTCATTGTATGTTTGTAAATCCTTTAACAGGGTGGATTTAGCAATCCTTATTGCTCCTAGCAGGGCAGATCATCAGAAGTGATCAAATTGTAAGCCTTAACCGTCCAACTTTATTCTGCAGTACTAAAGCTTTGTGGGTTTCATCCCCACCCTAGTTTTACTTTCTTTTTGGAAGGTTTCTGGGTAACCAAATCTATGTGTCATTGTTGTGAATGCTTTTAAGTTTCATGCTTTCTATATGTGAAAGGTTAAAGTGAATTATATGTTAATACATCTATAATTGAGAGAAAATTTGGAGTTACTGATTCACCCCTCCCCTCTCAGTAACTTGGTTAATTCTTGAATATTTCCAACAATTACATGATCTGACTTTGCTAGGCTAGGCAGACCTCTAACCTTTTTATTTCTACTTATCTTGATCATGTTATCAAAGTTTACATGACATAACCTTTTATGCCATAGCCATGCATCCTCTTTTTTCATCATTAAATAGGAAGACTTATCATTGTCAAGATAAAATAAGTTACCTTTGGTTTGTGCTCCTATTCCAACAAGTGTTCCTTCATCATCAAATATATTTACCTTCTTTCTCTCAAAAACTACTTGGTGACTTGAGTTGTTAAGTTGTGCCACACTTAGCAAATTGTAATTTAGTCCTTCTACCCTATAAGCATTGTCACATTTTATTTTATCACCAGTCATGTGATGTGTACAACCACTATCAATGATCCATGTATCATTTTTATTAACAATAGAAATGAGTGTTCTCTCAACATACCTTTCTTCTTCCTCAGAATCATCCTTCATCGCAACAAATACTACTTCAACATCATCATCTGTGTTCGTCTTGGTATCATTCTCTTCAGAAATGTAACACACCTTTTTACATTTATCATTGTTGTCTCAGTTATCTCTGTTGTAGTGTCAGTAACTTCTTTGTTTTCTCCTTCCATAGCTTCCTTCACCAGATCAATCTTTGTTTCTATCAGCTTCTTTCCTGTTTGGGAATCTAGCAGCAATATGACCAACTTCTTTGCAGTTAAAACATGCTAAAGGTAATTTTCCCCTATATCTACCTTTACCTTTAGGTAACCTCTAGGCCATGAGAGCTTCAAGCTCATTAAGCTCATCATTAGTGTTACTATCATTATCATCATTATTATTTCTACTAATAGGCTTACTGATCTTCAGAGAAGTCATGAAATCAGACTCAACAGACAAAACAACACTATTATCAAAGTTGTTTAACTCAAAATTTGTTAGCTTACCAATCATATTATCAAGAGTGAGAGTACTGGTAGGTACTGACCTCATTTCATGTATTGTAGATATTCTAATTGCATAAACATGCAATAGATTCCTTAGAATTTTTCTTACCACTGTATCTTCATCAATGACACCACTAGATCCTCTAATAGCATTAACTACCTCCTTTATTTGGTTTGTATACTACACTATATTTTATCCTTCTTTCATTTTCATATCATCAAATCTTCCTCTTAAACTTTCAGCTCTGGCTCTCTTCAAATTTGCATCACCACTATAAACTTGAGTAATTTTATCCCACATTTCCTTTTAAGTAAGGTAATCCTTGACATCTTCAAATTCCACATCTGATAGAGTAGCAACAATCTCCATCATAGTAACATTATGCTCATGTCTATCTCTCAATTGATCAAGAGTCAAAGATCCTGTATGTGGTGCTAAGTAGCCATTATCCAATAGGGTGAGGGTAGAATTCCCAATCCCAGATATATGAAGTCTCATTTAGCTTTTCCGTATTGTAAAGTTGTCCTTATTCAACTTTGGCACTTCCCTCTTATAAATTTTGTGATCTTTCTACTGAAGAACTTAAAACTATGTTCCAAGAAACCAATAAGCTCTGATACCAATTATTAGAATAACTGAGAGGGGGGTGAATCAGTTATCCATAGTCCTAAATAATAAAATGTATCACTTAAAACAAATTCAGCTAATTTTTTAGCTCGGTAAACATAAAATACTAAACTATCTGTGTAATTACCAATTACCAATTAATTGCTCATAGTGATTACCAAACAAATCAAATATGCAACATGTGAAGTATGATAACCAAACAATCAACACATAATCACATAACACAAAGATTTAACATGGAAACCCTGTAAAGGGAAAAAACCACCTGGGACCAGTAACCCAAAATATTTTCTCTCTTCTGAAGTGAGCTCGGTGAAGAGGCAACCTTGTTAAAGGTTACAAAACACACTGTAAGGTGTGACCTTGTTAGAGGATTTAACACTAACATTTATCATCCAACCAACATTCACTATGGCACTGATAGGATAACAATGTACATTCTATGAATGACATAATAAGACTTTCAAGTCCACTCAATTAAGAGATTTTTCTATTAAAATGGTTAAACTGAAACAGCAGGTGATCTGATTACAATACAACTTGATTTGGCAGATGTTTAGATCTATTCTAAGCCCATACAATCCTTTGATCAATATTTCTATTATGTTAATCAACATTCAATAACTTACTGTCACTCAATAAAGCTCTCTAATGCTCGGTATTGTTCTGTAGTTCAGTTCTTCTTCAACTAGTCTGATCAGTACTGCATGTAGCTATGTTCAAACCATATCTCTGTAGTCTCCTTCTTTTGGCATCCTTTTAACAATGAAACCCTAGTCTCTTATATAGACAAGTAAACCATTTTCTTTTCATCCATCAAATTTTTCCACTTAATCTCCTTCATTCATTTTGCCACTTAAAGCTTCCTTAGTAGATGTGTCAGTGACTCATTTCAATTCCATCCTTCATATCTTCTTTGAATTTTGTTAGTCATTGATCTCATAACAAACTTCATCTTTCCAGCTTGTAATCATACACTTTACAGCTCATCAATTATGGTCAACTAAACTAAACATTTAGTTCTTTTGTCCATACTCGGTTGACAAAGAAATGTATCGATGAACACAAGCTTGGTTGATACTATCGCTCGGTATACACTAGACTAGCTTGGTGTATACTGGAATGCTTCATTAACCGACCACACTGCTTTGTAACATTTTCTTCTATATTCATAACATATTACTATAACATAATCAAGTCAACAATATGAAGTCATAGACTCATCAATAAGTTACCAAGAATATTCCTTATCCTCATCTGTTATGTCCATCATCCTCTATGTAGATATCTCAGTTTTTCATCTTTTCTCCTCTTTTATAGATGTTTAGATATTTGCAACTAACATGATAAGTACTATCAAAGCTAGTTGACATCAATGAAAACATAATGACTGATTCAATTATCTTACATATGGGTATGTGCAGGATCATGGTATGCCAAGCTAGGCCCTTAAGAGGCAATGAAAATTTACAAAATCAGGTTTAGGCAAGTTGATATAAAAATTTGAACAAGTTATAAATTTTATATCAAAAATATGTAACAAGAGAATATGTATAAAATTGAATTTAGTTTCTAAGATACTAGGCCTTTTTTGAAAAACAATTATTCTATTTGTTGAAAATTTCAAATTTCAATGTAGTAATACGAAAACGTTAGGAAAAAATAAGAAGTAGGTGTATGTTTGACCACCTTAAACACAATCAAATGATAATTTATTTTTAAAAGATTCTAGATATAAGTAGTAGACTCATGTGTGGATGTGACACATATTTTTTTGTAATTCTTTTTCAAGTAAATAATTAATTATGATTTTTCTTCTACAAGTTTTCTAGGATACAAAAACTCTTGTGTCTGACCATGTTAATTTTAGTCTAAACTTTATGAAATTGAAAACTTTTTAAATTTTTCTTGTAGCAGGAAAATCATAGAATGTGACACATATTTTTTATTTCAAAAATGTTATACAGTTTGAAATTTATATCTATTTTTCAATAAGTCTATCAATCAAGACTAGAAAGATAACAAGTAGGTGTATGTCTGACCACATTAAACAAAATCAAATGACAATTTTTTTTTATAAGATTCTAGATAAAAGTAGTAGTCTCATGTCTGGATGTGATGTATATTTTTTTGTATTTTTGTTCCAAGTAAATAATTAATTATAATTTTTATGCTACAAATTTTCCTGAATATAAAAACTCTCATGTCTGAACACCTTAACTTAGTCTAAGCTTCATCAAATCAAAAGAATTGTTTATTATTATATTATTAGGTGAAGTATAAAATGTGATGTATATTTCAAATTTCAAAAATGTTATATTGTTTGAAAGTTATAGTTGTTTTTCAAAGAGTCTATCAATTGAGACTTCTTTTTCACATTGCCACTTTTTGGCATACCATGATCCTGCACATACCCATATAAATTCAGTGCTTAGTGATCTCTAATCACTTTTAGTTCATCAATCAGGTTCTCAATCAATTGTAGTTCATCAAGGTATTCACCATGAAGATTGGAACTAGTACATTGTGCGAAGCAGCATCAATTCAGTCATTCTTATGATTCCATTATTGTCTTCATGCAATTGGAAAACTCAGAAGATGCTCATGGAAATTCAATGGGACTTGAATTTTTGTGTCCTCGGGAATATGATGCAGGTGCATCCAACGAATGGAAACATTTTGAAGACTATGGTTATTTTCTATTATAATATGGCTTAGTAAGTCATTTTTATCTTATGGGTGTAATCGGTTAAATCATGGTAGTCTAAATGTTCTAGATATAATAAATAAAGGGTTTTTATAATTTTGAAGTTGACAACTTTTTTGTTAACTCCGCGATTCAACATTAGGTTAGTAATCATTTAAATCAGTTTCAAGTGTCCTTTCTTTTTGGGTTTACTATTTATTTCTCCTGCTATTTGGTTTCGAAGGTCTAAATTAATGTTTGGATGAAAAGAAGTTTTGAGTATTCATTAGTAATGGAGTTTTACATTTTTCTTGTTTCCGGTTTTGTTTGAAGAAAGAGTGTAATAGTGGAATGTACCAGATTTATTGAGTTATCTATAATTTATATTAAATAGTTGATATTTATGAATCGGTGTACACCAGTCCCGATTATGAATGGGAAAGTTGGTTTTTACAAGGTATCGATTAAAAAAATTGAATGTTCATTCTCGAATATACTAAAATAGTTTAAAAAACCATTACACCTTCTCACATCAGTTCCAAATGGGAAGATGCAATGTCTGGTTATGTTGCGTGGGGGCTAGGGAATTTAAGTTTAGACAGTCACTATGGATACTAGACCACAAGAGATCTTGTGGAGAAGTATTTGTATTTGGATTAGATAGTGGCACAGGAGACCATTTGTAAGACGATAGTCAAAGAACATTGCAAGTTGAACTCAGCTTTTGAAAAGGTGGTGAATGTTTTGTCTACATGCTTGTCCAACATTGACAAATCACATGAAGAAGCATTACATTCACAGATTTAATGCTTAATGGAAGAGAAGATTAAGTTGAAATAGGGTGAGTTCTAGTTCAACAAGGTTTATGGAAGATCATATATAGTTGATTTTTTATTTATTATGTTAAATTCTATTGGTTTTAGAATATAAAAGGAAGATAATATTAACTCAATGCTATTTCTTATTGGAATATCAAGACCCTCTGGTTTGATGTTTTCAAAGAAAGAGAAAGAATAATGTGCAGATATGCATAAATGAAGAATATATCAATGCCCACTCTGCATCACTTGGTATCCTAAAAGCTTACCTTCATGGATTGCAAAAACTAATTTCTTTGCATTGAGAGAGATTCCAAACTCTCTGCATCTCTGTAGCACTTGTTTCAAATGATCAATATGTTGGTTTGCAACTTTTCTGTAAATGGTGACATCATCTAAGTACACTAGGACAAACTTGTACATTAGGTTTTTGAAAGGCATATCCATTGCTTTCTGGAATGTGGCTCCTACATTTGATAAACTAAATGGAATTCTTCTGTAAGCCATTGTCTCCCACTTGGTTGTAAAGGTTGTTTTAAACTAGTTTTATTCTTTCACTAAAATCTAGTTATAACCAAAATACCCATCTAGGAGGGAAAACCTTTCAAAACCTGAGACATACTATAAAATATGTTCCATGGAAGGAAGAGGGTGTCTATTTTTCAGAGATTCCCTATTAAGGTCTCTAAAATCTACACAAAGTCTGATCTCTCCATTATTTTTCCTCACAAGAACTAAATTAGAAACCCAGGATGTGTTTTTGATAGGAAAAATTATCCCACTATCCAGTAGTTTATTCAGCTCTTTAAGCATTAAAGGTTCTAACTTGGGATTAATTGGCCTTTTCCTTTACCTGATTTGCCCTGAATTAGGCTCTAACTCTATCATATACTAATTCAATTGGGGATCAAATCCTTTCAAATCAACATAATCCCAAGAAAATACATCATTATATTCTTTGAATAAAGCAATAAGTAACACTTTTTCTTGAGGAGAGTTAACTTTACCAACCTTTAAGAGCTTGTCTCTGAAAATTTCAATCTCCTCATAGTGATCCTCTTTAATCAGCATGCTAGTTTTGTTCCTCTTGAACTGGTCATCAGAGTTGAAAGAAGAGTCCAGGTTGACCAATCCTTTAGGGTGAGTTAGTTCTCAACTGCATAATTTGATCTTCCATTTTCTCCTTTACCTTATTATCCCTGGGAACTAAAAAGTCCTCTGTTTCAGCCATAAAACTCAAAATTTGCTCATTAGTATTAAAAACCTACTAATTAATATCATTATATGGGATTGATGGCCTAAGAGAAATATTAATGTGAGACTGATCTGTGATAAGACCTTTATTTTCAGTAACAAAAACATGTGCACCAATACTAGCCAACCTATCAGCATGCTGATTTTTCCTTCTAAGAATAGAAATGAGGTTGAATGCATCAAAATCATTCAAAATATCAGATACTTTGGATTTATACAACATTAAAACATTATTCTTAATAGCATTAACTCCTCTCACCTAGTTAACTATCAATTCACTATCCCCAAATGCCCTCAAGCATTTGATTTTCCTCTTTCTTGCCCACTCTAAACCCTGAATCAAACTTTCATATTCAACCACATTGTTAGAACAAGGAAAATATAATTTGTATGTAGCATAAAATTTATCACCATCTAGTGACACTAGCATAACCCCTGCACCAACACCATCTTTATTCCTAGATCCATCAAAGTACAATTCCCAAAGCTAATTTGACAGTTCTAAATTAGAATCCTGAGCGTTCATCAAATTGGGCATAACGGTGTCAGATTCTAAAATCATGTTATTTCAAAAACTAGTATCAAAATGTCACTATCTTGGCTATTTCTTGATGCCCACTCATCCAACAAAATGTCATGATATTCTTCAATTTGTGTATTAAATGTTGAATAGTCTTTGATCTCTTTTGAATCTATGATCACACAACATGCATTAATAGGACTTGGATTATATGGTTCTATGTGATCCTTGGCCAATAATTTTGATTTTATGGTTACCTTAGTACCATACCTTATTCTAAAATATAAGTGAGACCAATCTGATGAAAAATATCAATCTATTTTGGTTGTAAAATCTCTTGAAAGACATAGGGAAAAATAAGGTGGCAGGTCTATAACATAAATGTCTTGAGGAATTGAGAAATTTGGGCATGAATAAATAGTTAAGCTTGAATTTTTGACAACTCCTAAAGTCTTAACTAAAGAGCCATCTAGCTGGACAACTCCTTTCTCAAGAGGCTCATACTTTAAATCCAATAGATCAATCATTTTCTTAGGCATTACTGTGCTGGTTGCACCACTATCTACCATAAAATTGTGCACTAACTTATTTACAATGATCAAGGAAACATAGAAAGGAAGTTTAACATTTTTTGGTTTCTTACCTTCTTTTAATGTTGTTCTTTGCACATTTGCAGGCTTCTTTTCTTCTTCCATTGCTAGTTCTTTCAAATATGCAGCCTTTTTACCTTCTTTTACTACTGGTTCTTGAACCTTAGCAAACTTGTTTCCTTCCTTAACTATTATTTCTTGCACCTTAGAAGGCTTTGAATTAGCCATAACAGTCCTAGAAGGTTGTTGAATAGCTTTTTGTCAACTTGTTGACTTTGGAAACAACTCTTCCCTTAATATCTTAGCCTGTCCTAGAATAGCTAGAGTTTCCCACATAGTCATAGTTACATTTGTTTTCTTCATACAATCAACAATATTATAAGGAACAACAAAATGTACCTTTTGAGGAGATCTTGGAGCACTCTGATCAACATGCCTCTGAGTTTGATCTTTATTTGTGGAAGAAGAGGACCCTTTTAAAATTGAAACTAGTGAAGAAAGAACATTACTATTAGAAAGTAAAGATCCCCAAGATAACTGAGAGGCGGGGGGGGTGAATCAGTTATCAGATAACTTATCCATTCAATAGCTTTAAACAATATAATCAATGTACTGATCAACCATAGAAAGATTATCATACACAATTGCACAATAACACAAGATATGTTAACTAGGGAACCTCTTGAAAAGAGTAAACCCCGGTGGGAATGATGCCCACAAAATGATGCACTAATATGAAAGTTCCTTGTTAGAGGATGGACCCTGTTAGGAGTCTTATGAAATACATTCAGTACATATAAATCCCTATTAGGAGATTTTGAATCCCTGTTAAAAGATTCTAACCCGGTTAAGAGTTTATGGAAGACAAAAGGACCCACTGCCCAAACAGCTTCAAGGCAAGATCTCTGAACCCACTGTCCAAAAGATCTTAGAATTATTCAATAGAATAATATGAAATATATTATCTCCTTCACACTGTGCCAAAACTGCACTCTTTGCTACACAAGATCACAATTCTAGATCTTTGTACTCACAAGTCTTCCTTCATCACTGAATTAGCTCTTTTCTTCACTTCATGCATATATTTGCATCTCACTCTTCATAGTACACATTAAAATAAGGAAAAATTTCCTTCTTATATACCAAACTTAAATAATTACAAATGAGTCGGTCCTCAATTATAAAATAATAAATTCTACACGCTACACACAGAATTCACATAAAACTGTCGGCTTCCAGTTACTGTAACTTTCTCCAAACATATCCTCAAAGTTTGTGCTATGAACCACATCATCATTAATGAGTCTCCAACATCCCTTTAACTGTGAAAAATTAGATTCCATCCCAGCTAAGAGATATCCTCCGATTTCTGAACATCGCTACACAGAAACACTGTCTAAACACTGCTTTCACCAAAATGCTTATAACTCTTACAAATGAATGAATTTCTTTTTGCACTGTTAACCATAGGTTAATAACACACCAAAGAACATACCATCAACTTCATAAAATCCAATCTGCAATACAACATGTGCACAAAATAGAATTGTACCTACTTTCTTGTTAATATCCAGCATATCACTGTGTTGACATCAATGACAATCCAAGTCATGAATGCAACAACAACTGCTACAGAATGACTACCAAAACACTTTACATTCATTCCTAACAATCTCCCCCATTGGCATTGATGGAAACATAGATGACAAACATCCAATGTTTCAAAAATCCAATACTGCAACATCACTGCAAAATATCAAATCAAATCTTGCTTCGTTTTCCTATTCAGCTCTCTCATACAATCCACAATGTTTTTCATGTATATCTCTCTCCCATTGAAATCAATGAGAGAAATTCCTTCACTAAGTCAACAACAACTTAATGTCAAAAGACACTTTTCAGAAGAATACAATAACAAGAGTCCTCATGACTCAGCTCATAAACTCCCCCATAGAGGAAGTTCCAACATCCAATCCAGAAGAAAGATAGGGCTCATATACAACTGGACGAATGCAATCATCTGCATCAATTCTCAAAAATAGGTTGGGGCATAACCCCAAGCATACCTCTCAGATACACAAATGTATCCTCAGGTAAAGGCTTTGTAAATATATCTTCTATCTGCTCCTTTGTACTTATGTACTCCAATCTTACTTCTTTTTCTGCAACTTTCTCTCTTACAACATGATACTTGATCTCAATATGTTTAGTCTTAGAATGTAAAACATGATTTTTTGACATACTCACTGTACTGGTATTATCACAATGTATAACAACAGGCTCATCAAACTTTATTCCAATATCTTTCAACATCTGCTTCATCCAAATAATCTGATTACAATTATTTGCTGTTGCAACATATTTTGCTTCTGCTGTACTTTGTGAAGTACAATTTTTCTTCTTACTTAGCCAAGAGACCAATTTCCCTCCAAGAAAAAAGGCTCCACCACTAGTGCTTTTCTTGTCATCAACGCTACCTCCCCAATCTGCATCAGTATAGGCACATAAAGTAAAATCATCAGAATTCTCATACCATAATCCATAATCCATTGTTCCTTTCAGATATCTCAGTATCCTCTTTACTGATGCATAATGTGATTCTCTAGGTTCTGCTTGAAATCTTACTACAATCCCCACTAAATGTGCTATATCAGGTCTTGTATGTGTCAAGTACTGCAATCCTCCAATCATAGATCTGTACTTTTTCTGCTCAACTGCTGGTGTCTCATCTTTGCTAGATAACTTATGTCCAATTACCATAGGTGTTCCAACAGGTTTAGAATATTCCATTCCAAATCTTTTCAATAATTCATTTAAATACTTAGTCTGACTTACAAATATACCTTCCTTGCTTTGTGTTATCTGTAATCCCAAAAAATATTTCATTTCTCGAATCATGCTCATCTCAAATTCAGTCTTCATTTCATCTGCAAATTTGTCACTAGCTTCATCTTCTCCTCTAAAGATAATATCATCAACAAATATAACTATAACCAATAAACCATTCTCAATTTCTTTTGTGTATAATTTCAATAAATACTTATCCAATCTTGCATACCAAGTTCTAGGTGCTTGTTTTAATCCATATAAAGCTTTCTTTAACATACATACCATATCTCCTTCTTGTGTCAAAGGAAAACCTTCAGGCTACTCAATGTAGACTTCTTCTTCCAATTCACCATTCAAAAATGTTGACTTCACATCCATCTGATACACTCTGAATTTCTTGTAAGTTGCATATGCTAGAAACATTCTCACTGCTTCAAGTCTAACCACAGATGCAAAAGTTTCTTCATAGTCAATTCCTTCTTGTTGTGAATATCCTTTACATACCAATCTTTCTTTTTTTCTTATCACTTCTCCTTGTTCATTCATCTTGTTTCTGAATACCCACTTTGTTCCAATCACATTCTTGTCTTCAAGTCTAGGGACCAATTCCCATGTCTTATTTTTTTCAATCTACTCTAGCTCTTCTTTCATAGCATTGATCCAATGTTCATCTTCACAAGCTTCATTAGTATTCTTAGGTTCAATTTGAGAAATCAAACATAAATGTACCTTATTTCGAGTCAAAACTCCTCTATCTAAACTTCCAATAACTTGCTCAATAGGGTATTGTCTTGAAGTATACCTGTTAGGTGTCATAGTTACTGATCTTGTTCCAACTATAGATTCTTCTCTGCTTTCTTCTCTATTTTCTTCTCTATTTTCTTCTCTATTTTCTTCTCTATCTTCTTTAGTATGACTTTCATTCAGTAAATCACTGTTAATTTCAAAAAATAATTCTGCATTTTCAATGTTAGGCTGAGGTTGTGCTTCTCCATCAGATTCATAATCAAGCATTCTTTCCTGAATTTTAAACTTCTCATCAACTTTTACATTTGCACTTTCAACAATAGTCTTAGTTCTTTTGTTATAACATCTATATGCTTTTCTTTTTAAAGAATATCCAAGAAATATTCTTTCATCACTTCTAGGATCAAACTTTCCTATATCATCATCTCTCTTAATATAACATTTACTTCCAAAAATTCTAAAATACTTAACTGAGGGTGTATGTCCAAACCATAATTCATAAGGTGTCTTGTTTGTATCTGCTCTGATTTGTACTCTGTTCATAGTGTATACTGCTGTGTTCACTGCTTCTCTCCAAAAAGTTTTAGCCAAATCATTTTCAAACAACATAACTCTTGCTGCTTCAGTTATTGACCTATTCCTTCTTTCTGCAATACCATTTTGTTCTGGTGTTCTAGGGGCTGAAAGTTGTCTCTTAATGCCATTCATTTCACAAAACGTGTTAAACTCTCTAGATGTAAATTCACCACCTCTATCAGATCTTAGACACTTAATCTTCATTCCAGATTCATTCTCAATTTTGCTTTTCATGATCTTAAATTTATCAAATGCTTCAAAAAAAATTTTCAAAAATGCAATCCACATCATTCTTGTAAAATCATCAACAAGAATCATAAAATACCTTTCACCATAGAATCCTCTAGTCCTAGTAGGACCACTCAAGTCTGTATGAACAATCTCCAACTTCTCTGCCGATGTGAACTTCTTGTTGGGAAATGAACTCCTTTTCTATTTTGCCAACATACATTCTTTGCAAATCATGTTAGTAGGTTTCATAATTCTAGGTAAATCTCTTACCGCAAGTGTAGTGCTCACCTTGACAATATTATCAAAGTTTATATGACAAAACCTTTTATGCCATAACCAACTGTCATCAATCCTAGTTATCAAACATGTCATCTCAGTAGAATTCAACTGAAATACATTACCTCTGGTTCTGGATCCTTTTCCAATCAGATTTCCATCTTTACCTTTTATCACACAAGTTTTCTTAGAAAACCAAACTTGATAACCCTTATCAGCCAATTGTCCAACGCTTCATAGATTATGTCTTAGTCCATCAACAAAGTAAACATCATCAGTGTTAGTCTTTCCATCAAGAGTAATAGATCCTATACCCTTAATCAAACAAGGTGCATTGTTACCAACCCTAACAATTCCTCCATCATAAGTATCTAGCTTAACAAACTTTCTTTTATCTCCAGTCATATGATGTGAACAACCATTGTCTATAATCCAATCAGATTTCTTTTCAACTTGTGAAACTAATGCTTTTTCTTCCCTTTTATCAGATTCAGAACTTTCTTCTTTAATTGCTACAAATCCTATTTCCTCAAAGTTATCATTATCACTATCACTTAAATGTTTTTCAATTCCTGCTTCAAAATCTTCATCATTTGCATAATAACATTCTTTAGATCTCCTAGGTTTAAAGTTGCTTCTATACTTCTTAACTCTTTTAGGACATTTAGATGCAAAATGACCATATTCTTGACAAGTCCAACATTTAAAGATTTTCTTACCATCTGGTTCTCTTTTTACAAGTAATGCAATACCTTCTTCAATCTTCTTATCTTCCTCAGATCTGCTACTGCTGGCATAATCTCCATTCACACTAGTACTTCTTGTAGGTCTAATGCTAAGAGCACTAAATGCTATTTCCATTCTAGGTAGCTCTCCTGATAATCTCAAGTTCATCTCTGCTGTTTCTAATCTTCCAAGAAGAGTCTCTCTTGAAAAGTTTGATGTACAAGGTATCACTTGTTCAATCATTTGCGTTGTCTGCTTGAATAATGGTGTCAAAGTTCTCAGAATTTTCCATATCACTTTATTCTTTGTCTTATCACCTCCACAAGACTTTATTTGTGTCACAATCTCAGACATCCTACCAATATAGCTTCTAATAGATTCATCTTCCATCATTCTGATATCTTCAAATGCACAAATCCAATTATGTAATCTAGCCTTCTTTGCATGTTCATCACCTTCAAAAGTAGAATGTAAAGCTTTCCAAATTTCATGAGACATTTTCAAACATCTTACCTGACTATATTCATTCTCCAGTAGTGCTGACAAAAGTGCTTCTCTTGCAAGTATGTTACACATGAATAGATCTAGTTCATCTTTAGTTCCTGCCTCTAGATTGTCTTCCTCAATGATATTCTTCTCATTCTTTGTAATCAACCAATAACTTGGTCCTAAACACAATAGATGTGTCTTCATGTTTTCTTTCCAGCTGTCAAAATTTACTCCATCAAACTTAGGGCTTTCTTTTCAAAAATTCTCCATGGATCTCCTTAAGTTGTTAAACTTTTCTTTCAAGGACCTGCCGCTTTGATACCAATTGTTAGAAAGTAAAGATCCCCAAGATAACTAAGAGGGGGGGGGGGGTGAATCAGTTATCAGATAATTTATCCATTCAATAGCTTTAAACAATATAATCAATGTACTGATCAACCATAGAAAGATAATCATACACAATTGCACAATAACACAAGATATGTTAACTAGGGAACCTCTTGAAAAGAGTAAACCCCGGTTGGAATGATGCCCACAAAATAATGCACTAATATGAAAGTTCCTTGTTATAGGATGGACCCCGTTAGGAGTCTTATGAAATACATTCAGTACATATAAATCCGTGCTAGGAGATTTTGAATCCCTGTTAAAAGATTCTAACCCGGTTAAGAGTTTATGGAAGATAGAAGGACCCACTGCCCAAACAGCTTCAAGGCAAGATCTCTGAACCCACTGTCCAAAAGATCTTAGAATTATTCAACAAAATAATATGAAATATATTACCTCCTTCACACTATGCCAAAACTGCACTCTTTGCTACACAAGATCACAATTCCAGATCTCTGTACTCACAAGTCTTCCTTCATCACTGAATTAGCTCTTTTCTTCACTTCATGCATATATTCACATCTCACACTTCATAGTACACATTACAATAAGGAAAACATTCCTTCTTATATACCAAACTCAAATAATTACAAATGATTCGGTCCTCAATTACAAAATAATAAATTCTACACGCTACACACAGAATTCACATAAAACTGTCGGCTTCCAGTTACTATAACTTTCTCCAAACATATCCTCAAAGTTTGCACTATGAACCACATCATCATTAATGAGTCTTCAACATCCCTTTAACTGCACAAAATCAGATTCCATCCCAGCTAAGAGATATCCTTCGATTTCTAAACATCGCTACACAAAAACACTATCTAAACACTGCTTTCACCAAAATGCTCATAACTCTTACAAATGAATGAATTTATTTTTGCACTTTTAACCATAGGTTAATAACAAACCAAAGAACATACCATCGACTACACAAAAGCCAATCTACAATACAACATGTGCACAAAACAAAACTGTACCTACTTTCCTACTAATATCCAAAATATCATTGTGTTGACATCAATGACAATCCAAGTCATGAATGCAACAACAACTGCTACAAAATGACTGCCAGAACACTTTGCATTCATTCCTAACAATTACCAGCTGATTTTTCTGATTCTAGAGCTCTCTTCTTGGCTCTAGTATTTTTTGAAATAGGTGAATCATCATTTAGCCCATAAAATTCTTTGTCTTGCCAATTTAGAAAACCAGTATCTAGATCATTCAAATCTAGTTTCTATTGGATCTCTTCAACATGTACATTCTATTATGAATTCACTGAATTTTGTACCATAATAGCTTGACTAAGCACTCCATTGGAACATGTTGATTGATTATGAGATTCATTACATGGAAAACACCACTCAGTAGCAATGTTATTTTGGCTAGGAACTATATCTCTAACAGTATTAAGAGGTGCATGATTATAAGGTCTATAAGGCCTCTATTCCAATTCTGCCTATTTACATTGTTATTCCCTTGGAATTTCTATTTATTACCTTGTGAGGTAGGTTGATTAGGATACTGGGATGAGGAACCAGGAAACTGGTTTTGAGCTAAAGGGTTTACTTGTGCTTGATTTCTCTTAAGGCTCACTAATTCATTGTCAAATTTTTGCAATAAACTTTCTATTTTTCACTAGCTATCTTTTATGCTCTGCAACTCATTCAAAGGGGCAACAGGGACTACCTCTGGAATTTTAAATGATGGGACAACAAAAAGAGGTGGAACTACCAATGGCATATTGGACTGAATGTTAGGAAAGCAGGGCATAGGGGGCCTGGGAGCTATTTTTCTTGCCTGAATGAGACTATTCTCTACCCTAATAGTAGTATCAAAAGCTTGAGGTAAACAACTACCTCCCATAGATTGTATCATGAGTGAGATATTTCTATTCAAACTCTTAAGAAAATACAAGAATGCATATTCAGCAGAGGGTCTTACCATAGCAGGAATCATGTTCCAAGTCTTTTGGAAATGGAGGTTGAAATAACTCATTTCCTCTTGTAGAGCCCTCTTGATTGTAGTTAATTTCTCCACCAAAGACAAGTTGTCAGATTTGTCTTGAAAGAACTTAGACAATCTCTCTCCCAATACATCCCATGTAGAAATAGAAGCCACTGGAAGAGTTTTGAACCATTCCAGTGCTTTACCATTCAGTGATGCAACCAATAGCTTCAAAGCTATATCCTCCTCTATGATATGACAGACATTGCAAAGAGTAGTAACATCTCTGATATGCTCTACGGTAGTTGTTTTCCCTTCTCCAGTGAGTGATGGTAGTCCTTTCAAGGAATCCAATGGGATGTTGTTATGGGGTATGTGCAGGATCATGGTATGCTAAACTAGGCCCTTAAGTTGCAATGAAAATTTAGAAAATTGGGTTTAGGCAAGTCGACATAAAAAATTGAACAAGTTATAAATATTATATCAAAAATATGTAAGAATAAAATCTGTAAAAAAATTGAATTTAGTTTCTAACATATTAGGCCTTTTTGAAAAAAATTATTCTATATATTTTAAATTTCAAATTTCAATGTAGTTCTATGAAAATTTCAGGAAAAAATAAGAAGTAGGTGTATGTCTGACCACCTTAAACACAATCAAATGATAATTTTTTTTAACAATATTATATATATAAGTAGTAGACTCAAGTCTAGATGTGACACATATTTTTAATAATTTATTTCCATGTAAATAATTAATTATGATTTTTCTTCTACAACTTTTCCAGAATACAAAAACTCTTGTGTCTAACCACGTTAACTTATCAAATTGAAAACTTTTTTTATTTTTCTTATAGTAGGAAAATCATAGAATGTGACACATATTTTCGATTTTAAAAATGTTATACAGTTTGAAAGTTATAGCTATTTTTCAATAAGCCTATCAATTAGGACTAGAAATATAACAAGTAGGTGTATGTCTGACCGCATTAAACAAAATCAAATGATAATATGTTTTATAAGATTCTAGATAAAAGTGGTAGACTCATGTCCAGATGTGATGTATATATTTTTTTATTTTTTTTCTAAGCAAATAATTAATTATGATTTTTCTGCTACAAATTTTTTGAATATAAAAACTCTCATGTCTGACCACCTTAACTTAGTCTAAACTTCATCAATTGAAATAATTGTTTATTATTATTGTATTAAGTGAAGGATAGAATGTGATGTATATTTTAGATTTCAAAAATGTTATATTGTTTGAAAGTTATAGTTGTTTTTCAAAGAGTCTATCAATCGGGACTTCTTTTTCACATCGCCAATTTTTGGCATACCATGATCCTGCACATACCCTATGATAGGCAATATTCAAATGACTACCCTAATTTAATGGCAAAAATGGTAGATTCCTTGCCATTGCTGGATGTGCTATAGTTGAACTGGATAGTAGTAACTGATCTACCTCAGGTGGCTATTCATGAATAGCTTTACTTTGAAATGCTCCAAGATCTTCAAAAACTTCCTGCTCTAAATCTGGAAATTCAATGTGGTAAGAGGGAGGAGCTGAGCTTCTTTTAGATCTTAACTTCCTTGGCCTTCCTAGTCTCCTACCACTTTATACAGAACAAAAAGCTCTCTAGGACCTCTAGGCTCTCTCTGAACAGTTATGCCTCTTTTATTGAAAGACAACTACAAATAGCCAAACTCTTTAACACTCCTTGTTTGGATTCGATTCATGTATCACAAGGTCCCACAAGGCATGCCAAAAACTATTTAGGTTTTAAAATATCACCCTAACTCAGGCATTAGGGCTCACAAATATATTTTCTTAACAATGGAAACCTTCTCGAGTTGTGGGTGGACTCTGATTAAGAAGGAGTCTCCAAATTCTAGGCTGGTTCCTATTTGATTTGAAATATCACTTGAATTGAAACTTTGGTTGGGAAAAGGGATAAAGAAATGCTTTTTAAAAAATGAATAAAATGAGGTGATACACCAAAATTGAACTCAAATTAACTTGGAATCTAAACCAGCCTGCACATAACACATACTAATGAGATCGATACTATCATTCAATGATCAACATATAGGCTAAATTAATTTCACTACTAGGGTATAAACCACAAACAGTGATATTTCGTTAACAAACATACAAGTTCCACAAAAAGGGTTGGATTTTGATTACTTAGAGGATGAATAGGATGATTTCACTTCTCTTCATTTACAAAAGATAAACACTAATTGCATAATGATGAAAAGGATTGAAAATAATACTCAAAATATGAGAAAATCTGGATTGCTTGTATTAGTTTCTTCAAAAATATGAAAATATGGGTTACAAAATAAAAGTTAAGGCACAAAGGAACAATAAGCTCACTAAGTCCTCTCCAAAATTATGAACTCCTTCAACCGATTGTAAAAATCAGTCTTATAGCCCTCCAAAAGCCTCCAATTCAAAAATCAAAGCCTCCTAATTCAAGTCCTAAATCACACAAATTTGTCCCAAATTCATGCCAAAAAGCCCTAAAATAAGCCCAAGAAACCAACTTATATGTTGGTTTTGTAAGATAAAATCCTTAAAAAAACATACCAACATTTACAAAATTAAAATTGAATAAATTCAATATCAATATAAGCCTAAATTCAAAAATCAAATCTAAACCTATAGGAACTCTAAGTCTAAATTTATTGCAAAAATTGCAAAAGGGTCGACATGACCACTTAAGCAACTTGCAAGATATGAAATATCTAAAGTATCATGAGGTGGCAACAAAAAACCTGAGGCTCTGTATGATGTACATGGTGGAGTAATGGTATTCAATGCTCTACCAGTCAGATTTTAGAATTCTAAAAACTATGCTCTATTCTTGGTTTTTGCATTCACTTGTGCTTGTCTTTGAGAAAAAATAGGGGAAAAACCCTAGGTCATGGTGAAATTCTTGAGACTGTGGCATATTTTATTGATCTTCACTGGTATTCTAGAGATAACCTATGAGTTTGAGGGCTTCTACCTTTGAGTGGACCCTGAACTTGAAGGTCGGGCTGAAGTTGGCACTGAAATAAGAGCTTAGATGGGAATATCCCTATTCTTCGAAGCTCAGTTGTGACTCCAACTTTCAGTCACAACTTCAGATTGAGCTTCAACCTCAAACTTGGGTTGAGCTAAGCTGTGACTACAAGTTTATATTGTGCTTATTTTTTAGTTTCCCAATTCTTCTTTGTGATCTGGAGATCACTGGCATAATTTTGGTCTTTGATTGTTGAAATAAACTCGAAATGTGTGTTTTAAGGCTTGGAAGAAGAACTCAAGCTTAAAGCTCGGTTGTGTTTGCTAAGGCTCGACCTATGACTAGAAATTTGGGGCTCGGCCTATGACTGTTAAGGCTTAGCCTTATAGTTGAACTTGGTCTTTTACAAGAAGCTCTCGGGCCATGATTTGCTGAAGCTCAAACTTGCATCACAGCTTGTAATCTCAAAGTTGGATTTGTCTGTGACTTGAGTTCAAAAACTACTAATGGTAAGCTCATCCCCTATTCTCAGTGTAACCCTTGTATGAAGCTCAAGCTTAGTTTTTACTTCATTCTTCACAAAATCTTGGGCATGAACTATTGTGGCTTGGACTCTAACTATCAGTATGGAACTCGGCTTTGAAATCAGCTCAAAACTTGGCATAACTCAAAGATAAGTATAGTAGATTTCTCCTTTTCTTTTCATTGCTTTGACCATCATTGATGTTGACCATTTAGCACTGGCTGCAATGATAAAAGGGTTTCTTTACTTGTTGTTACTGGCTGCAATGATATATATAAAGTTCACTGTACATTTATCTAGTGTACACTGCCTTTAAATTCATTGTATTTGTTGAACATTTTGTTGTCTTTCGCTAACAACAGTGAATGTTATGAACAAAATGATGTATTCCTGCTATGATTTTCCTTTTGTACACCAGTTATTTATATGCACTTATATAACATACACCAGTCATTTTGAAACAACCCATCATTATCTTCAGCCAATAAGTTGAGTCCACTATTGTATTTCGAATAGTGACCATGTTTGAGAAAAATGATTGTACCCTTGTAATTTTTATTTTCACTAGTCATTCATTATTTCTAGCTTTATCTTCATGACACACTTTCTTGAAGTCGGTTCGGGCTTCCATTTTGCATACACTGTTATATTGAATAGTTGTGACCTATGCTTGAGAAATACCACTGTCATTCTTGCATCAGTCATTTTTAGTTCACTAGTCATTATTATTAATGTGTCTTCAGGTGAATATTACATTTTTACACACCAGCTATAGTCAGCACTACTGGCTTTGGTTGAAGTACACCAGTCATAAACATGAATCAACCTTCAACTCGGCCTTTTCATACTTAGTCTACCTGATACTATCCATGCTTACCTTTAAGAAGTGACTATGGCTCAAAACTCATTCAACTTGTTCTCAAAAAATGAGGCCACCATCACTGACAATGTTATAAAGAGTGACAATATGATTCAAAACACTTTTCTCGATTAAGTATGACCATTAAATGTGCATTGAAATTGAATGCAAAGAGATGTTTGAACTTTAAACTTACTTTGCAATACAAAAAGTGAACAGTGCTTATGATCTTTTCATTAAATAAGGAACGCAAAATGATAGAATGTGTTAGGCCATTTTTCTGTCATAGAAAAATCCTTTGAAAATGACTTCCTCCCTACAAATGTTTCATGGTTTGTGTCCTGCCCTATGTTCCTTGTGTTGTCACCAAGCTCTGGTCCAATTTGCACTTGCTGAATCATAAAATCCAAAAAGTTATTCAAATTTCAAGGTCTGCAGGAAATTGTCAAAATCTGCCATAGTGTCGAAAACCCACAGTGTTTTCAAAAATCCATGATGTTTTCGATCTTTTACCGATAACCTACATTGTTTTTGACCCTTTATCTTCTAGCTTTGTGCGCTTATCTGTTGACGTGTCGAAAACTTTGTGTGTTTTCGATCCTCTTTCATCAAAAACATTGTGTGTTTTCGACCTCGCACTAGTTCCTTGTTTGCTGGTGTTCCCTCAACTGCACAAGTCTGACGTGGATGGTGGGTCCAGGCTCTTCCTAATTGGCTATCGCATGGCCGCATGTCAAAATTTTCTGACATACGATCATGCGATCGCTTGCCACCTAGCTGTGTGAGTCCTAGTCCTGATCAGTTGCCTGGCAGTCTACTTTGCCTTAGTGCGCAAGTGCGATGGATGGTGGGACCTAGTTTCCAAATTGGGCAGAGGGTCCTGACGTGTCGGAGCATCAATGGTTGTCATTAAAGTGCAAAGGATTTGTCAAGGCTATGCACTTTTGTGACAACCTTCTGATCCTCCAAAAGGGTAAGGCTTCTTTGGCAGTGGTCTCAGAGGTGATGATGTGGTAGCCTGTGATTGGCTATCACATGATCGCATAGCCCAACCATTTTTTTGGTTGTGGATTATTCCCTTTGATCTTCAACTTGTAGATTTACACTTTGATGGATAATTTAAATAAAACTCTGACTCTATCACCACTCCAAAGTCGACAAGGAAGAGGGCCAACTGACAAGGATCAAAGGATCCTTCTACACTTTGATCTTCAATGCTCAGGCGGGTGTACCCTTGACTCACTTCTTCAAAGGAGTCTCAAAATGATGTATACAATGCTCAACACAAGTCTATAAAAGGTTTATCAAATGAATGTTTATGTTTGTGTGGTTGTTAACCATGACTTCAAAACAAAGGACCAGTGTCTTATCCCAGGGCTAAGAGTCACCCAACTGTATACTTCAACTAAATACCTTAAGTCAAACAAAATGGAAACCAAGGTAAGTGCTTTGCCTATTACCCCTTTCCCTCAAGCACAAGGACATCAAATTCTATACCTCGCTGCAAGCTCACTGAATTCACCTAGAAGGCTTTAATCCTAACTTTGTTAGGAACTCAAAGATAAATTCAAAATACTCTTTGTTTACCATACATTAACACACTTTGTGACATTAACATATATGAGCTCAGAGACAAGCAAGAAGACATACACAAGATACAAGATTGGGATTCAAGAATATTTTCATTAACACAATCAGGATCAGCATACAATTGGCATGACACCAAGATGAGAAAAAGGCACCAAATCAGATCTCTATCAGTATATTGTAGTCAAAAACCAGGGACCAAAAGCAACAAGATTTTGGAACCCTTGCAAAATCCAAAATTTTGCAAATTATATCACTAGCCGCCTTGGGATCCTCAAGATCAGATGCAACAAGCTTCAGACAGATAAGGTTAGGGTTTCAACCACCCAACCTGCTGGAAATGGTCTAAAAAGTTATTACAGGGGCTGGAAACACATCAAAATCAGGAAAGAGGAAACCAGAACTGATCCACAATCATGAAATTCTTCTCTGCCAGTACAAGGGATCACAAAACCAGGCTCAAGAGGACACCCTGCAACAAGCCTTGAGCACACAACCAAAATGGTACAAGCTCTGCAAACAATCCAATAGCACCCTGGACCACACCACAAACGGCAAACCAGTCATATCTCACTGAACAGGGTCTACTCTGCAATGAATTCCATAAATTTGGTACTTTCTGGTCGCTGGAAGTTCTCAAAAAAATTTGAATTTGAATCACAATGGCTAAATCCTTGGCACCTACAGAGAAACAACGGCCCACGTTCAAACTAAGACCAACTTTAAAACACAGTCGTCCGATCAAACCTCCTTCGCGGCTTTATGATTTTCCTCTAAAAGTGGCCCCACCAGACTTAGCGAATTGGCGACAAAGGACCTTCACCAATTCGCTAAACATTTCATGCCTTCGCTAAACACTTAGCGACTTCCCGACTATCGTTCGTGCAATCGCCAGACAAACTAGCGAATCCTCTTATCTTTTCGCGAATGCGCGACCACATGAAACTTTGTCGGCACCGTTAACTTCTTTATCCACTCCGCCAAACACTAGACTACACTTGGGCCTGCTAGATGCCACATGTCACTCTTTCATTTGCAGTTCACACCCGATCATACTGACACGGGACCCACTTTCCTTAGGCATCAAGATGAACGGCTGGCATAAGATCTCATAGCTCTGACAAATCCCATGAGAACTTACACCGACCGTAGGATCCATCCTCGTCACAGACCCTTCTGACAACAGCCCCACTTCTGAGCACATCCACGTCGACCAATAGGAACATAGTAACTAAGCACCACATGGCAGACAGTCCCACTAAGCACAACAAGCAACCTGGCAAAATGGAATAAAATCCGACGGATGGCACATGATCTCAAAGGCTTGGAATATTCCTTGAGATCATACGCCGACTGTTAGATTAAAATCTTTCAACACGGGCACCTCTGACATAAACCAAGTCATCACCACGCGAACGAATGAAAACTCGCCAACTCAGATCACCGTGGCACATAAGAACTACCTGGCAAATTGGACGCACCACACAAAATGCATACCTCTGCAACAAAAGCCAACGGGCCCACCTGACAAGCCTCATCACCACCTGCTACCGGGACCACACCCCTTTCCACCAACGGGCCTCAAGGACACGTGGCAAGTGGTCGCATGATCACATAGCCAAAAACTAGGCTATGTGATCATGGGACAGCCAATCACAAGCTGCCACATCATCACCTTCGGGACCACTACCAAAGAAGCCTTACCCTTTCGGAGGATCAGATGGTTGTCACAAAAGCGCATAGCCTTGACAAATCCTTCGTGCTTTAACAAAAATCATTGATGCTCTGACACATCATGACCCTCTACCCAATTCGGAAACCAGGTCCCACCATCCATTGCACTTGCGCACTAAGGCAAAGTAGACCGCCAGGCAGCTGATTAAGATTGGGACCCACACGACTAGGTGGCAAGCGATTGCATGATTGCATGTTAGAAAAGTCTGACACGCGGCCATATGATAGCCAATCAGGAAGATCCTGGACCCACCATCCATGTCAGACTTGCGCAGTTGAGGGAACACCAGCAAATAGGGAACTAGTGCGAGGTCGAAAACACACAATGTTTTCGATGAAAGAGGATCGAAAACACACAAAGTTTTCGACATGTCAACAGATAAGCACACAAATCTGGAAGAGAAAGGGTCAAATACAACGTAGGTTATCGGTAAAATATCGAAAACATCATGAATTTTTGAAAACACTGCGGGTTTTTGACACTGTCGCAGATTTTGACAATTTCCTGCAGACCTTGAAATTTGAATAACTTTTTGGATTTTATGATTCAACAAGTGCAAATTGGACCAGAGCTTGGTGACAACACAAGGAACACAGGGCAGGACACAAACCATGAAACATTTGTAGGGAGGAAGTCATTTTCAAAGGATTTTGCTATGACAAAAAAATGGCCTAACAGAATGTTCTATAATTGTTTAAGAGGTTTGAGCATGGACTTGTGACACTCAAAAACACTAGAATGTAAACATGATTGAGTTCGAGCACGGTCTCGTGACATCCAACAAGATACTCTGTAAACACTCCATGATACATTGAAACACAATTTTGTAGCATTTTTTCTATTGTTAAGAAACAACATCATTGCATATGATCAATTCTTGTAGCATATTTTAATCAAGCATAATCATATAAACATGGAATCTAATGTCATTTTTTTTCATTCATTATCCAGCTGGATCTTGGCATTTATAGCGTGGTTGTTTTTGTATCTTGCACTTGTAATTCTTTATCTTTGAAAGCACATGTTGTAACTTCCTTTAATGCACTTTGGTACTGCAACATTTTCTGACTGTGATGTGAAAACCAGTCAACTTGAGCACTGCAATTTTATTCTGTAAAGCTTAAAAACAACATCAAACTAATCTTGTTAGGTTGGTGAACATGATAAACACATTAGTTTTATGAAAATGCCAAAAAGGTGAGATTTATGAATCAATACCAGCAAAGTAATGTTTTTCACTAATCTAACAAGATCCTTTTGATTCTGAAAAAGGTTTCTCAGTCACAAGTACTAAGTCCCTTTGATTCAAATATCTAGTTTAAATATAAAGACAACATGCATAATGATGACCATAAATAGTAAAAGGTTTCATGTAAACAAATCCCTTTAATACTACCTTGCATTTTTTGTGGATGCATATTTCCTTATTGCTTAGATCCAACTGGATCTAGCATTATTTTCTCTCCCATGGTGCAGGATAACCCTAAAGACTACTTGAAATGAAGACCTAGACAATGGACCTGTGGACCTGACAGACTTGACAGACAACCGGCCAAGAACATACAGACAACAAAGGCAATGCATGGAACCCTACTCATACTTCTATCATGCTTTCTATTCTGCAAAATGTACTCTTTATTGACATGAACTATGAAATATGAAAGAACATTTGTATACTACATTTAGTTTGAATGCACAATGTAATGATCAATTATGAATTTGAAAATGTGATCAATCCTAGAGTACAATAAAAACAATTGGTATTGAATGCAATAATGAAATGTTAATCAACATCACCTGAAATATAATGTTAATTGGACTCCTAAAAATGCAATCTTTTCCTATTTGTGGTCATTGTTCTGTATGCTGTAATTTTGGGTAACAGCTATACCGATACAAAAACACTATGTAATTTCGACATCAGAATAAGTTGGGTTATCACTGGGTGATTTTGGGTGGATCCGATAGTTATTATTACACCAATGCGTGGGAGATATGGGGCACAGTTACCTTTTTACAAAATATTTAGAGGACGATTACTTTTTCTAAGATCAACGGTGTAGATTAAACTATTCTTGTGTGATTAAGTCTAAGGTGTATAGAAGGATCAATGTGCAGGTGCGCAGGTCGAAAAAATTTTGTGTTTTCGACCTACATAATTTTCTTGCATCATTTTTTTATATTATTTTATATTATTGGCAATATGCATTTTTGGTCAAAAATAGCAGATGTTTTCGCCATTGTTATAAGTTGACCCTAGCTACTCCGATATAAAACACTATGTGTCTTCACGATCGGCAAGAGGTGAGTGATGGGAAGGGATACTTGGCCCATGCCTATAGGCGAGGTTATGCCAATACTCCATATCGGTATAGCATTTCCCTTGCTATACCAATATAAAAACATTGTGTATTTTTAAAATTGGAATAAGTTGGGTTATCGTTGAGAGATTTTGGTCAAATCCAATAGTCATTGATACACCGATGCATGTGAGATGTGGGGCCCGGTTTCTTTTTTACAAAAGATTTGAAGGTCGATTCTTTTTCTAAGATCGATAGTGTAGTTTAAACTATTCTTGCGCGATTAAGACTAAGGGGTATAAAAGGATAAGTGCGCTGCCTGAAAATATTGTACATGTTTTCGACCCTATGTCATTTTTTTATATTATTGGCAGTATGCATTTTTGGTTGAAAACATCCAATTTTTTTGCCATAGGTATAAGTTGACCCTAGCTACTCCAACACAAAAACACTACATGTCTTCACCATTAGTGAGAGGTGAGTGATCGGAAGGGATACTTGGCCCACGCCAATAGATGACGTTATGTCGATACTCCATATTGGTATAGCATTGCCCAAGTGCTATACCGATAAAAAACATTGTGTATTTTTGACATCAGAATAAGTTAGGTTATCGCTGAGTGATTTTGACGGGATCCGATAGTCATTGTTACACCGATGTGCGAGATGTGGGTTGAGTTGCCCTTTTACAAAAGATTTAAAGGTCAGTTACTTTTTCTAAGATCAATAGTGTAGTTTAAACTGCTCTTGCTCGATTAACACTAAGGTGTATAGAAGGATAAGTGCGCGAGTGCGTCATTTTTTATGTTTGTCTGAGCGAAAACATGATGTTTTCGACCGTGCACTTGCACATTTAACTTTTGGACATCTTAGATTTAATAGTTATTTTATTTTATTTTAATTTAGAATTATTTTTTATTTTTAATTTTATTAACATTGCTTACTTTTTATTTTTATTTAAAATTGAATTAAAAATTATTTTAGTTATCTAATCAGAAATTTTTAACAAAAAATTTAATTAAATAAATAAATAAATCAATAATATTTTATCTGATTCATATTATATTATATTATAATATAATATGTTTAAGATATAATATTTGTATATATTTAATATATAAAATACAAAAAATTAAATATTTTAGAAGAAAAAAAAAAATTAATATTCATAAATATTACAAAGATTTAAAATAAAATAAAAGAAATGGAAGTTTAAAAGATTGATATCTTTTCAAATTCAAAAAAATCTGCATGAAAGATTAAAAATAAAATATAAAAAATCAGGACTGCCAAAGACATGAAATCGGACAGCTACCACAGGTTTGCTCTGACAAAAAATCCGTCCTTGCTCCCAGTCTTTGATCTTTCAGATCCATTCTCCGTTTCCTACCACCGTTTTACTCCATTAGGTATGTCTACTTCCGTTTGCTCCGTTTTACTCCGTTTGGTATGGCTAACATGTAAAATATGTATGCATCATGTAATTTTTAATGTACGGCAATTCAATCTTTGGGAAGCTTAGCCGCGTCCTTAATAGTGTACTATTGATACAAACAAAATTGAACAATTCATTAAAATTATAACTTCTTAAATATTATTGATCCAATAAATAATTTTTTAATAAGAAACAAGTTTTAGAAAACGACTAATAATTGTACCCCGTAGTAATGGAATCCATACCCTAAGTAATTGTAACCAGTAGTAATAATTGTACCCCGTACAAACAAGATTGACCTAAAGGATTATGCGTGATAAGGACGGCCACTTTAACACCAATGGTGGACATTGATCATTTGGAAATTTAGGGATAATGCTTTTCTTTTTCCAGAGAACCTGTTGGGCTTGTTCAGACGATGAAGTTCGACGGACGAGTGATGAAGGTCAAATATAGTAATATCTCTTACAGTGGAGGAGATCCTCGAAGATTATCCAGGCTATATCTTTTACCATTCTGTAGCCGTTGATCGTATGGAATGTGAGCGAGTAGATCTGCTCTACCTATTGCAATGAAAGAAAAGTTGAGAAGAATGTGTTTATGGCTCCTAATATTTCTAAAGATGAATCGGACAAATTTGCAATCGTGAAGAGAGCGTTTGGAACAGATAATATAGTTAATCTTATTCAAGTTATTTGTAGTTATGCCCAGTTTCATAACCCTAATTTTAGAGGGTATATATTCATCACAAATAAGTTGATTCAAGGCAGACTGGTTCCAAACACTCTCTGCACGATTGCGAATTTGTCTGGAACATTTGAAGGAAAATTGGGATGCACAACACTTTGTTCTGTGCATTTCTTACATTGCAGTGGGCCGGGCGGATACTATTTTCTTTCTCTTTTCAGCGAATAAAGCATCACAACGTGTGAAACAGTAGAAAGAATCCTGGATCAGGCCTCAACTGTGTTAAGTCACAGGAGATGGGAAGAGAAAGGTAAAGGAAGATGAGGAGGTAAAGAAATACAAATTTCCTTGGAATCCTTGCCTAGGAGCATACGTGAAAGTTGCGGAGAAGTTTAGGTGCGTATGGGTTCCTCTACTTCTATTGTAGTGTTTTAAATATTAATTATTTTGCTTCTGGGCTTTATTGTATGAAATTAATCTTTGAATGGGTTATAGAGCATATATTTGAATGCAGCGTAACAGGGTGAGATTTCGCTGTATGCACAATAGAGAAGCCTTTTCGACAACGTACAACGTGTTAATCTCTGATCTGTTACGTTGGAAGGCCATAACATATTATTTTAATTGAGAGATGCCTAAATTTTTTTGTCGTGAATGCATGTAAACAGGGGCTGCAGAGGAGATTCCCGGCCTGAACACTGAGACAATGCAGAGCTTGTCTGTCAAGAAGATTCTTTAAGACAAAGTTTCAGACAATGGCACTTGGTGTTTTGGTTTGTAAATTATACAGTCGCCCAATCGTTCTGAAATGGGCCATTGGGCGTAGCTGTATTTTATGTAATGATAAATAAGATACTGTAGAGTTCCCATCTTTGCCATACTTTCCATTTTTTATTGTGTTAAAATATACTGGCAAAGATCTGCCATTTTATTGACCAACATTTATTTCTTGACCTAAGACGATGAACCCAGAATGTCAAAAATACTCTGGTTTGGTTTATTTCAAAAGAGTTATACTTTAGGTAATCCTGTATGATTGATGGTTCTATTAATCCTTTGGAAAACACCTATATTAGCTAAAAGAAGAGATCTTTGGTATTATGACCATTTAAGATTCGAAATGTTGGTAAAAGAAAATAGTTCACAATCAAATTTTAGAAACCTTGTGATGAATTCATAAACTTGTTCAAATTACCCTAAAAATTAGTAAATACTTTACTAATAAGGAATCCAAGATCTCTCACTAGCAACATTGCATCACTTTCAAGGTTAAAAACTAAGGGATGTGTAAATCACCCTCATTAGAAATCTTAATGAAGGGTTAAGTACACAGACTTGGTGAGATTTGATTCTCAGAAACATATGAAAAGTTCTTTGTGTGTTTTATTCAAGACAGGTCAACATGTTCAGTTTTATCATTCTTATATTATATCTAGAGTCTGGCTTCAAAGGTTGAATATAGAGGTGTCCATATTGTAGCAAAATACTCTTTTCGTTGTAGATCTTAAGATGAAATAACAAAAATGTTCGGGTAAGGCAACATGTAAGAAAATCCATTTTCTAGACTGTACCGTATGAAAAACAAGTTGCGATATCAGAGTTCATTGCAGTAAGAAATGGAGAATATAATAGCTCGGTGCAATTCCTGATCTAGATTGAGGACAACATTATTCATCTAAATCAGATACCAAAGGCAGGATAAATGCTTTCCCTGCATTGAACGTTCTGTTAGATTGTAAGCTAAAAAATGACACATAAATCATTTACTCCTACTGGCTAACCTACACTGTTGAGTTTTCATTTCACCTATGATTTGTTTTAGTTGTATATTGAATGAAAAGAATAGCTTCAGAGTAGGAACTTCCTGTCAAAGAGTTTGAGGACAGTTTTCTTTTTATTTATTGTTTCTTTTTTACATCAGGAAGTTCCTGTCAGAGTGTTTTAGGACAGTTTTGTTTTTATTTATTGTTTCTTTTTCTGTGGCTATTGCCTCTTTCTGGATTGGTACAGGTCGCAAACAGATTGTTGAAATGATGTGTCATGACAAGATGTCAGCACATGCAAGCACTAACACTAAATTGCTGATCTGATCAAATGAGAGAATTTAGTTTCTCAAGATGAAAAACGAATCTGATCAAATCAGAGATTTAGTTTGTGAAGATGCAAAATTGTGGAACTTAACTTCGTTTCATCATCAGTGGACATACAGCACTTTTAATTTAATGATTACATCCCAAAGTCAAGCCAAACTGTACACACTACACATGCTATAATGACTGACAATTTGGCGTAAAAACTGATTAAAAACCAGACACAGAGAGACACCAGAGAGAAACCCAAATATGGGCTCTACTCATCACAGGCCCATTCTATTAATTTATTAATTTCAACTAAATCACCCTCCTTGAATTTCTTGGGTGTAGTTATCTTGTCAAAAGACCTTTTAGTCTGATTTTGCCTCAGCTCCATATTCTTCAAGGCTCTTTTCCTTTCTTCTTCAAGCTGTAATAATTCAACATACCTCAGCTTAAGAGGATCTTCCTCTTCAAACAACAACATTTGATCAGCTAGATACAAAGCTGGAAATTCAGTTGAAATTGGCAATCTTGCCTCTTTACGATAAACCAAAACATAGGGTGAACTCTCAGTAATCTACTTTGGAGTGATTCTATCTAGCCACAAGGTTTCTTTCAATTTTTAGTGCCAATCTCTCTTGTTCTCCTGCAAATTCTTTTTAATAATCCTGATAAGGTTTTTGTTAGTGGACTCTTCAAGTCCATTACCCTAGGGGTAATAGTTAGGAGATGCATTAAGATAAATTCCATTCTTAACAACCCACTCTGTTATTGTTGAACCAACAAAAGCTAAGGCATTATCTAAAATTATTGATTGAGGAACACCAAACCTAGTTATAATATCATCATAAAATTTGAGAACAACATATCGTGTTGATTCCTTCAATGCAATGGCCTTAGTCCACCTTGTAAAATAGTTTGTTGCAGTCAAGATCCATTTATGATCTACACTTGAATTAGGGTTAATTGGACCTATAAAGTCCAATCCCCACTTGTTAAATGGCTGATCCACAATGATTGGCTTTAATGGAAATGCTGTCAACCTTTTCTTTCCTGCAAACAAAGTACACTTTAGACATTTTCTTGCCCAAGAATGGGCATCTTTAAACAAACCTGGCTCGTAATAACTAGCTCTTAGTATTTTCTAGGTTGTAGTCTTAGGACAGAAATGCCCTCCACATGATCCATCATGAAATTCAGATAAATTTTTCTTTGATCAGCAAAATCAATGCATTTCAATAACATCCCAGAATAATATTTCCTATAAAGAATACCATCATTTAAAATATAAGGAATAGATTTTAATCTAAAATACCTTCTTTTAGCTTTCTCAAGATCAACTGGACATTGTGCAGTTTGTATAAATCTGGTCATATCAGACAACCAAGTTGTTGAATCATTAATAAGTACAAAATCACCTTGGAAAAAGGTAGCTTCTTCTAGTTCTGTCATTTGGACACACAAGCCATTGCCTCTAACCAATCTAGTCACATGGATATGCACATCACATTCCATAAATTTTGTGATCCATCCCACTCTTTTCTCATTTACATATTTATTTAAGAGTAACTCCTTAATACTAGGATGTACAACCATTAAATGAATTTTATTTCTAGCAACTAGATGTTTAAACTTCTTTAAAGCCTTAATAACAACAAGTACATGCTTTTCAACAAAAGTGTACCTTTTCTCATAATCATCCATTCCTTTGTTGAAAAATGCAATTGGCTACTCCTGATTGTCTTGATTCTTTTGCACTAGCATTGTTGAAACTGTATCATAACCACCATAAGCATATAAAATAAAATCCTTAGAAAAATTAGGATTAGTTAAAGTAGGGGCTGATGATAGGGCTTATTTGATCTATTCAAAGATCAACTTTCCCTCATTGGTCCAGCTGAAAGGCACATTTTTCTTCAACATTGTAGTTAAAGGCTTCAAAAAATTAGCAATGTCATGAATGAAGCGTCTTACAAAATTTATTCTTCCAATGAAACCTTGGAATCCCTTTTTATGTTTTGCCAATGAAAATTTCATAATTGTATGTATTCTTTCAAGATCAAGAGTTGTAACTTCTTTAGACACTAAGTTTTGCAGGTGTATCTGGTGACTGGAAACATTTTGAAGATTCTGGTTATTTTCTTATGGGTGTAATCGGTTAAATCATGGTAGTCTAAATAATCTAGATATAATAAATAAAGGGTTTGTATAATCGTGAAGTTGACAACTTGACAATTCATTATTAGGTTAGCAATCATCTAAATCGGTTTCAAGTGTCCTTTATTTCTGGGTTTACTATTTATTTCTCCTGCTATTCAGTTTCGAAGGTCTAAATTAATGTATGGATGAAAGTAGGTTTTGAGAATTCATTAGTAATTGATTTTTACATGTTTATTGTTTTCTATTTTATTTGAAGAAAGAGCATAATAGTGGAATGTACCAGATTTCTTGAGTTATCTATAATTTATATTAAATAGTTGATTTTTATGAGTCAGTGTACACTAGTCTTGATTATGAATGGGAACATTTGTATTTATAGAGTATCGATTAAAAAAATCAAATGCTCATTCTCCAATATACTAAAACGGTTTAAAAAACTGTTACACCTTCTCATATTAGTTTCGAATGGGAAGATGCAATGTCTAGTTATACTGTGTGGGGGCCAGGGAATTTATGTTTAGACAGTCACTATGGAAACTAGACCATGAGAGATATTATGGAGAAGTATTTATATTTGGATTAGATAGTGGCACGGGAGACCATTCCTTAGATGATAGTTGTAGACCATTGCAAGTTGAACTCAACTTTTGAAAAGGTGGTGAATGTTTTGTCTACATACATGTTCGTACAATGATAGATCACATGATGAAGCATTACATTCATAGCCATAATACTTAATGGAAGAGAAGATTAAGTTGAAATTGGGTGAGTTCTAGTTCAACAAGGTTTATGGAAGATCATATATAGTTGATATTTTTCTATTATGTTAAATGCTATTGGTTTCAGAATATCAAAGGAAAATAATATTAAGTTGATACTATTGCTTATTTGAATACTAAGAGCCTATAGTTTGATGTTTTCAAAGAAAGAGAAGGAATAATGTGAAGATATGCATAAATGAAGAATATGTCGATGCCCACTCTACATCAAAGTGGTATCAGAGCACAACAAGATCTTTTCAGGCTTGTGTATGTTGGAAGATTGAGTTGCAGTTTTCATCATCATGGAGAAAGAAGAAGAAAGGGGATGGAATAGACAGTGTCATTCCATTCTCAGAACAAAGTGTAGATGCAAAGGCAAGGTATGCAAAGTTATTGTGGATAGTGGTTCAATTGATAATATGGTTTCTATCGATATGGTTGAGAATTTAGGTCTACAAAGTATACCACATGAAGCACCTTACCGAGCTTTTGGTTTAGGTAAATATGAGTGGTTTGATGTCCTAGAGAAGACTTATGTTCACTTTAAAATTGGGGATTTCTATGATATAGTTGAATGTGATATAATGCCACTATGAGATTGTCATTTGATCTTAGGTAGGGCATGGCAATATGAAAATAGCACTATGTATGATACTCGCAAGAAAACTTACACTATCATTAAGGATGGAGAAAATTTTGTGTTAACTCCATTGCTGGAAGAAGATGATCCAGCTTGGAAGGAGACAAGAAGTTTGGGTTTGGTTGATGGAATTGTGTTTCCAGAGCACGAAGAACAAATGGCTGAGGCTAAGGAGGAAGAAGTGATTCAAAGTACAAAGGCATATGATGAAGGAATAGAGCAAGAAGATGTACACATTCCATTAGAAGGGCATAGACAAAAGATGAATGCTGGTGTGGAGAGTGAAAAAAAAGATGTTGTTGAACCTTATGAGGAAAAGGGTCTTGCAGATGAAGGAGAGTTGGTGATAGGTGTGGCTAAAGAAAATATCATTTGCCTACATGATGGGATTGTCCACAAGTATGATCAAGAAGGGAAGGACATAGTAAAAGAATCAAATTCTAAGGAGAAGACTATTGACGTAAAGGAATGAGTATTTATTGAGCACCACAATGCCCTAGAGATATACAAATAAGAGAGATACCCAATTATGGATCAACCTGGTAGCTGTCTTTATACAGGTGATTTGTTGATCAGGTCTAATATATTTGTTCCAATATTCAAAGGAGGTACCACTACACATACCAAGAAGGGTATGTTAGAATAACTGAGAGGGGGGTGAATCAGTTATCCACAATCCCAAATAATAAAATGTATCACTTAAAACAAATTTAGCTAATTCTACAGCTTGATAAACATAAAATACTAAACTATCTTTGTAATTACCGATTACCAGTTAATTTCTCATAGTGATTACTGACCAAATAAAATATGAAACATGTGAAGTATGATAACCAAACAATCACCACCTAAGCACATACCACAAAGATTTAACGTGGAAACCTTGTAAAGGGAAAAAACCACCTGGGACCGGTAACCCAAAATATTTTCACTCTTCTGAAGTGAACTTGGTGAAGACCCAACCTTGTTAAAGGTTACAAAAACACACTATAAGGTGTGACATTGTTAGAGGATTTAACACTAATAGTTATCATCCAACCAACATTCACTATGGGGTTGACAGGATGACAATGTACATTTTATGAATGACATAATAAGACTTTCAAGTCCACTCAATTAAGAGAATTTTCTGTTACAATGGTTAAATTGAAATAGTAGGTGATCTGATTACAATACAACTTGATTTTGTAGATGTTCAAATCTATTCTAAGCCCGTATAATCCTCTGATCAATATTTCTATCCAGTTCATCAACATTCAATAACTTACTATCACTTGGTAAAGCTCTCTAATGCTTGGTACTATTTTGCAGTTCAGTTTTTCTTCAACCAGTCTGATCAGGCATGCATGAAGCTATGTTCATGTGATATATCTGTAGTCTCCTTCTTCTAGAATCCTTTTCACAATGAAACCCTAGTCTCTTATATAGACAAGTAAACTATTTTCTTTTCATCCATCAGATTTGGCCGTTTAATGTCCTTCATTGATTTTGTTGCTTAAACCTTCCTCGATAAAAGTGTCAATGACTTGTTTCAATTCCATTCTTTAGATCTTCTTCAAATTTTGTTAGTCATTGATCTCATAACAAACTTTATCTTTCCACCTTGTAATCATACACTTTACTACTCATCAATTTCTATCGACTAAACTAATCATTTAGTTCTTTTCTCCATACTCAGTTGACAAAGAAATCTTTCGGTGAACACAAGCTTGGTTGATACTATCACTCCATATACACTACATTAGCTTGATGTATACTGGAATGCTTCATTAATCGACCACACTACTTTATAACATTTTTCTTCTATCTTCATAACAGATTACTATAACATAATCAAGTCAACAATATGAAGTCATAGACTCATCAATAAGTTACCAAGAGTATACCTTATCCTCATCTGTTATATCCATCTTCCTCTATGTAGATATCTCAGTTCTTCATCTTTTCTCCTCTTTTACAGATATTTATATATTTGCAACTAACATGATAAGTACTGTCAAAACTAGTTGACATCAATGACAACATAATGACTGATTCAATTATCTTACATATCAATTTAGTGCTTGATGATCTCTAATTAGTTGTAGTTCATCAATCAGGTTCTCAATTAGTTGTAGTTCATCAATTTCTCCCTTTGGCATTGATGGAAACTCAAGCAATATGAAATATACCATACACATACCAAACATGTATTCTAGAACTATGTAAGAAAATTTTGTAGCTCAGTAAGCTCTCCCTAGTTGATATTAAATATGTTTAATCACTATATTACATAACAGCATTGCAAGTGTAGACTTTCCTCTGTAGATATGATCTTTCCAGCTCTTAGATTCATTATTCTGTTCTCAACAACAAATCTTCAAAACTCTCCCTGACTTTCTCAGATTATCTCTCCCTTAGATAGGTGTTCCAATGATCTCTCGATTTGTCATATTTTTTATCTATCCCTTTGACAAAAATGCCAAAGAAACACATAAACATGCAGCTCTATATTAGCCATGTGACTCTCTATTGTCTGGTGCATACAATGTATCTTGGTATACTGATATGCAAATAGTTGTTCCTGAAATCTTTCATAACTTTAGACAGAATCCAAAGTGTGAGCTATGTTGCATCACCGTGAGTGATCTTTTGATAATATTAGGCTAATGCAACCTCTAGATCACATTAGTGACTGGTAGATAGGGGATGGACCCCAAGTCTAGTTCTCAAGTATTCAAAATTTTCCTTTGGTAGGGGCTTGGTAAATATATCAACAAGTTTCTCTTTTGATGTAACATATTCTAGTTTAACTTGCTTCTCCTGTACTTGTTCTCTTAAGTAGTGATACGTAATAGATATGTGCTTGGTCTTTGAGTGTATTACAAGATTCTTAGAGATATTTATTGCACTTGTGTTGTCACAATATATAATCACTGGCTCAGTGATTACCTCATTCATCCCTTCCAACACTTGCTTGATGTAACCAATGTTTGAATAGTTTGTAGTAGTAGCAACATATTCTGCTTCGGTAGTAGACTGAGAAATACAAGGTTGTTTCTTACTTTTCCAAGTAACAAGTCTTTCATCAAAGAAAAATGCTCCTCTAGTGGTACTCTTTATGTCATCTATATTTCCAGCCCAATCTGCGTCGGTGTAGACTCTTAGTTCAAACTTCCTTTCCTTAGGATACCATAATCCATAGTCCTCTATTTTCTTTAGGTATCTTAAGATTCCTTTTGTTGCAACCATGTGTGACTCCTTAGGATTTGCAAAAAATCTAGCAACAATCCTCACAACATGTGCAATATCTTGTCTACTATGCACTACATACATCAACTTACCAATCATAGATTAGTACAATGTTTGGTTGACCTCTATAGTTTTATCATCTTTAGTCAGTTTGTAGCCTATGACCATCGGTGTTCCAACTGGTTTAGCATCTTCCATGCCAAATTTTCTCAATACTTCCTTTATGTATTTTGATTGTGTGATGAATAATCCATCATTCTGCTAAATAACCTGCAAGCCTAGAAAGAACTTATTCTCTCCAAAAATAGACATTTCAATTTCTTTTCTCATCTCATCAGCAAATGATTTGCAAATATGATATTTTCCTCCAAAAATAATATCATCCACAAATATTTCAGCAATCAAAATATTGTCATTAGACTCTCCTTTCATATACAAATTGATGTTTTCACTAGTTCTAACAAAACCAATACTTAACAAATAAGTATACAGCCTTTCATGCCAGGCTCTAAGTGCTTTCTTTAAACCATATAAAGCTTTATGTAGTCTACATACCATGTCTTTCTTGTCTGGATCAAAAAACCCTTCTGGTTGTTCTATGTAGATCTCCTCTTCTAGTGTCCCATTTAGAAAAGAAGACTTAACATCCATTTGATAGACTTTAAACTTCTTATGGGTGGCATATGTAAGTAACATTTAGACTCCCTCTAGTCTAACAATAGGTGCAAAAGTTTCACCATAATCTATACCTTCCTCCTTTGCATATCCCTTGCATACAAGTCTTTATTTGTTCCTTGTAACCTCTCCATTCTCATTCAGCTTATTCCTAAAAATCCATTTAGTACCAATAACATTCTTATCTTTTGGTCTAGGTACTAAGGTCCATGTCTTGTTTTTCTCTATCTGTTCTATCTCTTTATTCATTGCATTTATCCATTCTTCATTCTCCAATGCAACCTTAACATTTTTCAGTTCAAACTCACAAACTAAGCATGTACCTTGTCTTAACTTACTTCTTGTTAGCATACCATCTTTCTTGTCTCTAGTGATTTGGTTCTAGGGATGATGTCTTTTGACAAATCTAGCCAATACTTGATCTCTTATTTGTTGTTCATCATGTTCAGGTTCATTTACTTGCTTGGTAGCTCCTTCCTAGTCGTTGGTTTCCCTTTTTTGTTCCTCAGTTTTGTTTTCCTAATGCTTGGTTGACATAGTCTGCAGCTTCGGTAGGTACTCTAGTTGTTCAATGTAAGTGAATCTACCATAGTCTTCTGGCTCCCTAGTGCTTTCTTCACCATTTTTATCATCAAATTCATCAACTCTAACATTGCAAATTTTAATCATTTATTAGTAGCTTTATTCAGACACTTGTAAGCTTTTCTTTTAGTGGAATATCCAATAAATATCCCGTCATCCACTTTAGAGTCAAACTTTCTATTTCTTTCATCTGTCAGAATAAAACATTTGCTACCAAAAATTCTGAAGTAACTTACAGTTGGTTTGTGACCAAACCATAACTCATAGGGTGTTTTGTTTGTGTCCTTATTCAATTGTACTTAGTTCAAAACATATATAGCTGTCCTAACTACCTCTCTCCAGTATGTCTAAGCAACATTCTTTTGTAACATCAATGTCCTCGCACAATCAATAGTTGATCTATTCCCCCTTTTAGCAATCCCATTCTATTAAGGTGTTCTCAGGGTAGAAACCTATCTTTTTATACCATGCTCATTACAATAGTTAGTAAATTTATCAGAAATAAATTCACCACCTTTGTCAATCTCGAGCATTTTAGTTCTTTCCCAGTTTCTTACTCTACTTTTTCTTTATACCATTTAAACATCTTAAATGCCTCAGATTTTTCTTTTAAAAACATTACAGACATCAATCTAGTGTAATCATCAAAAAACAAAATGAAATATCTATCTCCATACTAACTACGTGCTCTCATGGGAACACATCCGTCGGTGTGAAATAGTTCCAAAATTCTCTTTGTTGAATAGTGTTTAATCTTAAAACTAGATTTTTTCATTTTACCTTTCTGACATTGGTGACACATTACTGTTGGCATTAAGCAGAATTGCCACTAGTGACAACACTTATTTGCATTCTGAGTGCAAACCAAGCAAGACAGTGCAAACAAAGCAGAATAGTGCAAACCAAGCAGAACAGTGCAAACTGAGCAGAATAGTGCAAACCGAGCAAGACAGTGCAAATCAAGAAGAACAGTGCAAACCGAGCAGAACAGTGCAAACCGAGTAGAATAGTGCAAACCGAGCAAGACAGTGCAAACCGAGCAAGACAGTGCAAACCGAACAAGATAGTGCAAACTGAGCAGGACAGTGTAAACCGAGTAACATTATGTCTACCGAGTCACCAGTATTTACCGAGTTCAAAACCTACCGAGTGGTTAGTATGAACCGTGCCTTCACTTCTATCGAGTGCATGACGATGCCGAGTAATGCAGTGGACGCCGAGTATCAGAAAGTCACTGAGTTAGTTTGCAGGAACTGTGTAACCATACTTGGGCTGACTTAGTGGCACTTATGTTTATTTGTCAAGCCGACTTTGTAATTGTAATTGTAATTAATTGTTTAGACTTCTATATAAATAATGTTGTAAAAATGTCAAGATGTATGAAATGAGTATGAATTTGAAAAAGAAAGAAAGGCAGAGATAAGTGAATTACAAAGGGCTTCAGCAGTATAAGGAATAGCAAAGACAAATTCATCATAGAAGGTGATCAGTACATCAGCGAATCTCAATCAGCAATCTAGTTGCAAAGCAAGAGATCTACTGTTTCATCCTAACAGGTGAATCAGTACTAAAATCCTTTAACCGGGTAGACTTAACAGTCTTTTGTAAAATCTCTTTACCGAGTGCATACTTCATTGTATGTTTGTAAATCCTTTAACAGGGTGGATTTAGCAATCCTTATTGCTCCTAGCAGGGTAGATCATTAGAAGTGATCAAATTGTAAGCCTTAACCGGCCAACTTTATTTTGCAGTACTAAAGCTTTGTGGGTTTCATCCCCACCCTAGTTTTACTTTCTTTTTGGAAGGTTTCTGGGTAACCAAATCTATGTGTCATTGTTGTGAATGCTTTTAAGTTTCATGCTTTCTATATGTGAAAGGTTAAAGTGAATTATATGTTAATACATCTGTAATTGAAAGAAAATTTGGAGTTACTGATTCACCCCTCCCCTCTCAGTAACTTGGTTAATTCCTGAATATTTCCAACAATTGGTATCAGAGCAGTGTTGATTCTCAAGATAAAACTTAACTAGTTTGAGAAAATATCCAGGACAATGGAGGTATTCAAACTGAACAAGGTGATTGAAAATGAAAAGCTAGATCTGGAAGTGGCCATAGCTAAACTTAAAGAAGCAAAAGAACATCTTTCCCAATCCCTAAGAAGAAGGAAGGAACTTGCAAATCAGATGTATGATCAGAATTACATTGAAGAAAAGATTGAAGATCTTTTTCCCTCAGATAGCTCAGATGAAGCAAACAATGCTGTCAAAGAACTCCTAGAAAAAAATGGGTCTCTACAGGAAGAAGTGAGAAAATTAAAAAGAGAACAAGAGCTACACTCTACAAGATTTTGTGAGATCTTAGAACAAAGAAACAAGTTGAAAGATGAATTGGATGGAAGGAACAATGAAGTCCAAAATAAAACCCTTCAGCTAGAAAACCTAATTGATCAGATCTCCCATACAAATGAGGAAATTCTGAATCTAAGATCAGAAATAGAAAGCACAAGAGAAGAACTAAGATCTGAAAAGAAAATCAATCTAAGATTGATGGATGACCTAAACACCGAAAAACAAATCAATGAAGGAATGCTGAAAAGCCAAGAAGACCTAAATCAGCTGTATGAGCGAAATCTTCATAGGCAAAAAGGAAAAGCAGGACTTGGATATAAAGGAGAAGGTGAATCTTCTAAGCAAGGTACTCAAAGAAATCAGAAACCTACTTGTAATCATTGTGGTAAAATAGGACATACTTCAAATAAATGTTGGAGCAATGAAAAAGTAGAATTCAATGGAAAATGCTACAACTGCAATCAACATGGTCACAAAGAAAATGAATGCAGGGAAAAACCAAGATTCAAAGGTAATTGTCACAAATGCAACAAACAAGGTCACAAGGTATCTGAGTACAGATCCAAAACATTCAATCTAGCAGAACAAATTATGAAAGCAATGTTTGGATGGGACTACAACACCTGGTGTAGATGTCATTACTGTGGAGAATATGGACACATTGGTATGAACTGCATAAAACATCATCTAAGGAAAAGAGATACTACCGTAAGATGTTTCAAATGCACTAAACTCGGTCACATTGCCAGAAATTGCATGAATGCTAGTGAAGTTGAAGATGGAAAGAAGAATGAAGCAACTAAGGTCAGGAAACAAGTGAGACAAAAGTGGATTCCTAAATCTACCGAGCAAACTAGTCCAAGTAATGGAATGGGTGGCTCTACCGACTCAAACTAAATTTCCAAGAAAGCACTGGAACTGTATTCTCATAGACCAATCTCAAGCAGTTCCAGAACTGAATTAAAAGAAAGATCTAAATCAGCATACAAGATGCAATAAAATCACAGAAAGGTCGATATCAGTCTTTATCGAGCAAGGTCGGTACCAGTCTTTACCAAGCGAGGTCAGAGCAATATGAATTCTTGAGTTCACTGAGTTGCGAAGTCTTTATCAAGCAATTAATTCTTAGTGGGTGACAGTCTGTCAGAATTCATACCCTAATTTGTACTGAGCATTAATGACAGAGTTGTAAACAAAAGGCAAGAAATCGAACTCATTCTTCACCGTGAACTTTAGCACTTTGAGAGCAAAAAATTTCAAGAGCAATCCAGCGATTCAAACACTTTTGCGAAAAGAATTTTCTGTGAGCTACCATGGCATCATCCAGCACTTCAGCAAAGAAAGGATCAGAAATGTTAGTCCAAGGGGAATGGAGAGCACCAGATTTCAAGATCATGCTCACAATTGCAGCAGCCCTAGACCCGAACGGAGCTCAATCTCATATTCCTCCTAAGGTACTACTTATTAATGATATTCACAATCATTTCAACTGTGCAATTCAAGAAATGGGAAACCTAGAGCTAGATATTGTGTGTGAGGAACTGTGTGTGGATGGTATTCTAAAACCCGAGCACAAACATCTCGAAGATAAAGGATTAGTTCACATTTCGCATTTACCTTGAAACTTTCGGGAGAAATGGGTTAGATACATTCTCAGCCATGTACATGATGGCAAGATTTTGCTTGAGCAACCCATAGAGATCACCAAGAAGATGATTCATCAAATCACTGATCTTCCCATGTTTAACAAAGCAAAAACTACCAAAACCCTAGGTCGGTCGGAACTGGAGAAGAAAACCCTAGCGGAGTGGGACGGTAGAGGCATGAAAGTAAGCAGCATTACTGATGCTGAACTGAAGTTTGGTACACACATAATTGCCCATAAAATTTATAGTTCAAGTCGACAAAATAGTGTATCCTGTGAAGCCATAGACCTAGCATACAAAGTGGTCAAGAATAACTTATCATTTGACCTTGCAGACTTATTGTTAAAACAGTTTAACAAAAACATGGAAAGCATTCAAACTTTCAAAAACAATCCATGTAAGTTTGGATCTTTACTGGTCTGTTTATTCTTCTATGTTTAGAAATTCTTCCCTTCCAAAGGAAAAGTTGTATGGAGAAAAGATGTGCCAGTTCTTTATGAGATAAATGAATACATTTTAGAAATGGGTGAAAATTTTGAAAGTGTCATGGATAGTTATTTCGAGTCTTTCAAAGAGAAAATGAATGACAGATTCTGGATTCCACAGAAGTTGGTGGAAGATTATAAGGATGACATTTGTTTCATGGTGGACTGTGACAATGTATATATTCAAGCAGCTAAACCAAGGATTGTACATGCAAAACCTCTTCCTTATGAGGTAAATATTGATGAAACCAAGAATACCATTGAAGCCCTTCTTAATCAGCCTGTCAATCCCAAAGCTCCATATTTTGGAACATATGATGAAGCAAAGGTAAGAATTGAATTAAGCATAAAGCTTCCACAGGCGGTAAACAAAGGAAAGAAGAGGATAGCCAAAATGCAAATACTAACCGAGGACAAAGGAGAAAATGATGAAGAAGAAGAGGAAAAGGATGAGAAAATAGAGGAACCAGGAACTGCAAAGAAGAAAGGAAAGGTATTCATCACTAAGGCACCTAAGCCTCCCACTGCTGTATTTACAAGGAGAAGTGCAAGAGGTAAGGCAGACAAGGCAGACAAGGCAGACAAAGATATAGTATTCAAAATGCCTCCTCTAAACTTTCAAGAGAGGATCAAAATTTTTAGAGAAGGATCAGGATCTGGAGTAAGTAATATAAAATCTTTTAAATATGAAACAAGAACAGAAATAGAACATAAGGAAATAGAAGATGTTGTTATTGAAAAGATGGGACAGTGGAAATACTCTCCTGATGAAATAGCCCCACAGGTTCCAACAGTTCTATTAGATCCAATAAAAATGAGATGGACCAATGCCAAGAAAACTGTAAAAGACATATTTGATCAAACCCTGAGACAGTTAATGCCAAGCTTGAAAAATGATGAAATAAAGAAGGCATTGAAGGAAAATGAAAATAAGATGACACTAAAGTTCAATACTTGTTTGATTCTGATTAACAATATTGAATCGGTTGTGAAGGCTGCAAATGCCACATGGAAGAACATATACCATCTTCACCAACTGAGTATTGAAACAGTTATAATAAAGGACATTGAAGATGACAGTGATGAACAGGAAGAAGCCACTGAGGTAGATGATACTGTGAGGATAGCGGCATAAGTCATTGCATCACTTCCTACCTCTCCAGTAAAAGTTTCTACATCTAGCCCGGAGACACCTTCAAGCATGGTTGTGACAACTTCAACTTTTGTCCAATCACCTATAGAAACAACAGAAGCAACTACCATTTCTTCTACCGAGTTACAGTCTCCTACTTCATCAAGTTTTCCAGCAGTAAGTATTCCAGTTTTTGATTCTACAAGTGTAAATACTTTAAGTTCTCTAGTAGACAGTATACCAGTCTCTATAGCCAGTCCTACTATGTCTACTGTCACTACTACTAAGGCATTAAGTACAGATAAGCCTAAGGCTCAACCGAGTATAAGATTTTTGGGTAAGAATATAGTAGAGGATATAGACCTAGATGAGGAAATAGATATTCCAACATTAGATTTTGCAAATCTATCAACGGACCAAATGCAAAATATAGCTAAAATCCTCCAAAGGAAAGCAAAGCAAAAGAAGCTTAAAGAGGAGAGAGACAAGGAATATCAAATCATTAAGGATGCTAAGGACATTTTGTCAGATGCATTAGGTATTAAAGTAGACTCCTCCCAACATGTTTTGCTACAATTAGCAGAAGCAGTAAATAAATACAATGAGGATTCATCTGGGACATAAAAGTTAGTTGAAAGAGCCGAGAAGAGATTCAACAATAAAGTTCTTGAGGACATTGCTCAGCACATAGCTATTAATCAAGTAGAATTGTCTTTAGTTTTGTCAAACATTGAATCTACCTATTCGAATGTTACCTCTCTTTTGGCCAGACTGTGCAATATTGTTGAGTTCACAAAGGATGTCAAGGATAAAATGAATAAAATTGATGAGGATTTGAAGATTAGCATACAGAAGCTACAACTTGAACCAAGTTCAAGCTCTGCTCATCACATGAAAATCTCATACCTATCAAATACGTAGTCAGATCTACTGAAAGAAGACACAAGGATCCAGTCCACACTGCTAGACATTCAGAACATGATCCTTCCCATCATGAATACAATGTACAAGCACATTGAACATTCCAAAACATTGATTCATGACAATCAGTTCTCAATAGCAGATCACATGATTGAACTCTCTGTAGAAGTCCAAATTGCAATCCACACATGCAAGATTCTGCAAGAAAATTGGGATATAACCCTGGCACTAATAATGAAGGTACATTCTATTTTTCTATCAAATTTTGGATTCTCTCTGTAAATCACTTGTATATACACCTTTGGCATTATCGCCAAAAAGGGGGAGATATGTATAGAGGGAGATATGTATAGAGAAGGAGATATGTATAGAAGGAGATATGTATAGAAGAAAAAGTTAGCACATTGAAAGGGGGAGATAATGTATAAAGCCCTATAACAAAGACAAATTTTGAAAAATCAAATTTTGACTCAGCATGATTCATGTATATAAGTTTTGGGCAATAAGTGTTTTTGTCACTAACGCCAAAGGGGGAGATTATTGGCATTAAGCAGAATTGCCACTAGTGACAACACTTATTTGCATTCTGAGTGCAAACTGAGCAAGACAGTGCAAACCGAGCAGAACAGTGCAAACCAAGCAGAACAGTGCAAACCGAGTAGAACAGTGCAAACCGAGCAAGACAGTGCAAACCGAGCAAAATAGTGCAAACCGAGCAGAACAGTGCAAACCGAGCAGAACAGTGCAAACTGAGCAAGACAGTGCAAACCGAGCAAGACAGTGCAAACCGAACAAGATAGTGCAAACTGAGCAGGACAGTGTAAACCGAGTAACATTATGTCTACCGAGTCACCAGTATTTACCGAGTTCAAAACCTACCGAGTGGTTAGTATGAACCGTGCCTTCACTTCTACCGAGTGCATGACGATGCCGAGTAATGCAGTGGATGCTGAGTATCAGAAAGTCACCGAGTTAGTTTGCAGGAACTGTGTAACCATACTTGGGCTGACTTAGTGGCACTTATGTTTATTTGTCAAGCCGACTTTGTAATTATAATTGTAATTAATTGTTTAGACTTGTATATAAACAATGTTGTAAAAATGTCAAGATGTATGAAATGAGTATGAATGTGAAAAAGAAAGAAAGGAAAAGATAAGCGAATTACAAAGGGCTTCAGCAGTATAAGGAATAGCAAAGACAAATTCATCACAGAAGGTGATCAGTACATCAGCGAATCTCAATTAGCAATCCAGTTGCAAAGCAAGAGATCTACTGTTTCATCCTAACAGGTGAATCAGTACTAAAATCCTTTAACCGGGTAGACTTAACAGTCTTTTGTAAAATCTCTTTACTGAGTGCATACTTCATTGTATGTTTGTAAATCCTTTAACAGGGTGGATTTAGCAATCCTTATTGCTCCTAGCAGGGCAGATCATCAGAAGTGATCAAATTGTAAGCCTTAACCGTCCAACTTTATTCTGCAGTACTAAAGCTTTGTGGGTTTCATCCCCACCCTAGTTTTACTTTCTTTTTGGAAGGTTTCTGGGTAACCAAATCTATGTGTCATTGTTGTGAATGCTTTTAAGTTTCATGCTTTCTATATGTGAAAGGTTAAAGTGAATTATATGTTAATACATCTATAATTGAGAGAAAATTTGGAGTTACTGATTCACCCCTCCCCTCTCAGTAACTTGGTTAATTCTTGAATATTTCCAACAATTACATGATCTGACTTTGCTAGGCTAGGCAGACCTCTAACCTTTTTATTTTTACTTATCTTGATCATGTTATCAAAGTTTACATGACATAACCTTTTATGCCATAGCCATGCATCCTCTTTTTTCATCATTAAATAGGAAGACTTATCATTGTCAAGATAAAATAAGTTACCTTTGGTTTGTGCTCCTATTCCAACAAGTGTTCCTTCATCATCAAATATATTTACCTTCTTTCTCTCAAAAACTACTTGGTGACTTGAGTTGTTAAGTTGTGCCACACTTAGCAAATTATAATTTAGTCCTTCTACCCTATAAGCATTATCACATTTTATTTTATCACCAGTCATGTGATGTGTACAACCACTATCAATGATCCATGTATCATTTTTATTAACAATAGAAATGAGTGTTGTCTCAACATACCTTTCTTCTTCCTCAGAATCATCCTTCATCGCAACAAATACTACTTCAACATCATCATCTGTGTTCGTCTTGGTATCATTCTCTTCAGAAATGTAACACACCTTTTTACATTTATCATTGTTGTCTCAGTTATCTCTGTTGTAGTGTCAGTAACTTCTTTGTTTTCTCCTTCCATAGCTTCCTTCACCAGATCAATCTTTGTTTCTATCAGCTTCTTTCCTGTTTGGGAATCTAGCAGCAATATGACCAACTTCTTTGCAGTTAAAACATGCTAAAGGTAATTTTCCCCTATATCTACCTTTACCTTTAGGTAACCTCTAGGCCATGAGAGCTTCAAGCTCATTAAGCTCATCATTAGTGTTACTATCATTATCATCATTATTATTTCTACTAATAGGCTTACTGATCTTCAGAGAAGTCATGAAATCAGACTCAACAGACAAAACAACACTATTATCAAAGTTGTTTAACTCAAAATTTGTTAGCTTACCAATCATATTATCAAGAGTGAGAGTACTGGTAGGTACTGACCTCATTTCATGTATTGTAGATATTCTAATTGCATAAACATGCAATAGATTCCTTAGAATTTTTCTTACCACTGTATTTTCATCAATGACACCACTAGATCCTCTAATAGCATTAACTACCTCCTTTATTTGGTTTGTATACTACACTATATTTTATCCTTCTTTCATTTTCATATCATCAAATCTTCCTCTTAAACTTTCAGCTCTGGCTCTCTTCACATTTGCATCACCACTATAAACTTGAGTAATTTTATCCCACATTTCCTTTTAAGTAAGGTAATCCTTGACATCTTCAAATTCCACATCTGATAGAGTAGCAACAATCTCCATCATAGTAACATTATGCTCATGTCTATCTCTCAATTGATCAAGAGTCAAAGATCCTGTATGTGGTGCTAAGTAGCCATTATCCAATAGGGTGAGGGTAGAATTCCCAATCCCAAATATATGAAGTCTCATTTAGCTTTTCCATATTGTAAAGTTGTCCTTATTCATCTTTGGAACTTCCCTCTTATAAATTTTGTGATCTTTCTGCTGAAGTCCTTAAAACTATGTTCCAAGAAACCAATAAGCTCTGATACCAATTATTAGAATAATTGAGAGGGGCGTGAATCAGTTATCCATAGTCCTAAATAATAAAATGTATCACTTAAAACAAATTCAGCTAATTTTTTAGCTCGGTAAACATAAAATACTAAACTATCTGTGTAATTACCGATTACCAATTAATTGCTCATAGTGATTACCAAACAAATCAAATATGCAACATGTGAAGTATGATAACCAAACAATCAACACATAATCACATAACACAAAGATTTAACATGGAAACCCTGTAAAGGGAAAAAACCACCTGGGACCAGTAACCCAAAATATTTTCTCTCTTCTGAAGTGAGCTCGGTGAAGAGGCAACCTTGTTAAAGGTTACAAAACACACTGTAAGGTGTGACCTTGTTAGAGGATTTAACACTAACATTTATCATCCAACCAACATTCACTATAACAATGTACATTCTATGAATGACATAATAAGACTTTCAAGTCCACTCAATTAAGAGATTTTTCTATTAAAATGGTTAAACTGAAACAACAGGTGATCTGATTACAATACAACTTGATTTGGCAGATGTTTAGATCTATTCTAAGCCCATACAATCCTTTGATCAATATTTCTATTATGTTAATCAACATTCAATAACTTACTGTCACTCGATAAAGCTCTCTAATGCTCGGTATTGTTCTGTAGATCAGTTCTTCTTCAACTAGTCTGATCAGTACTGCATGTAGCTATGTTCAAACCATATCTCTGTAGTCTCCTTCTTTTGGCATCCTTTTAACAATGAAACCCTAGTCTCTTATATAGACAAGTAAACCATTTTCTTTTCATCCATCAAATTTTTCCACTTAATCTCCTTCATTCATTTTGCCACTTAAAGCTTCCTTAGTAGATGTGTCAGTGACTCATTTCAATTCCATCCTTCATATCTTCTTTGAATTTTGTTAGTCATTGATCTCATAACAAACTTCATCTTTCCAGCTTGTAATCATACACTTTACAGCTCATCAATTATGGTCAGCTAAACTAAACATTTAGTTCTTTTGTCCATACTCAGTTGACAAAGAAATGTATCGATGAACACAAGCTTGGTTGATACTATCGCTCGGTATACACTAGACTAGCTTGGTGTATACTGGAATGCTTCATTAACCGACCACACTGCTTTGTAACATTTTCTTCTATATTCATAACATATTACTATAAAATAATCAAGTCAACAATATGAAGTCATAGACTCATCAATAAGTTACCAAGAATATTCCTTATCCTCATCTGTTATGTCCATCATCCTCTATGTAGATATCTCAGTTTTTCATCTTTTCTCCTCTTTTATAGATGTTTAGATATTTGCAACTAACATGATAAGTACTATCAAAACTAGTTGACATCAATGAAAACATAATGACTGATTCAATTATCTTACATATGGATATGTGCAGGATCATGGTATGCCAAGCTAGGCCCTTAAGAGGCAATGAAAATTTACAAAATCAGGTTTAGGCAAGTTGATATAAAAATTTGAACAAGTTATAAATTTTATATCAAAAATATGTAACAAGAGAATATGTATAAAATTGAATTTAGTTTCTAAGATACTAGGCCTTTTTTGAAAAACAATTATTCTATTTGTTGAAAATTTCAAATTTCAATGTAGTAATATGAAAACGTTAGGAAAAAATAAGAAGTAGGTGTATGTTTGACCACCTTAAACACAATCAAATGATAATTTATTTTTAAAAGATTCTAGATATAAGTAGTAGACTCATGTGTGGATGTGACACATATTTTTTTGTAATTCTTTTCTAAGTAAATAATTAATTATGATTTTTCTTCTACAAGTTTTCTAGGATACAAAAACTCTTGTGTCTGACCATGTTAATTTTAGTCTAAAATTTATGAAATTGAAAACTTTTTAAATTTTTCTTGTAGCAGGAAAATCATAGAATGTGACACATATTTTTTATTTCAAAAATGTTATACAGTTTGAAATTTATATCTATTTTTCAATAAGTCTATCAATCAAGACTAGAAAGATAACAAGTAGGTGTATGTCTGACCACATTAAACAAAATCAAATGACAATTTTTTTTTATAAGATTCTAGATAAAAGTAGTAGTCTCATGTCCAGATGTGATGTATATTTTTTTGTATTTTTGTTCCAAGTAAATAATTAATTATAATTTTTATGCTACAAATTTTCCTGAATATAAAAACTCTCATGTCTGAACACCTTAACTTAGTCTAAGCTTCATCAAATCAAAAGAATTGTTTATTATTATATTATTAGGTGAAGTATAAAATGTGATGTATATTTCAAATTTCAAAAATGTTATATTGTTTGAAAGTTATAGTTGTTTTTCAAAGAGTCTATCAATTGAGACTTCTTTTTCACATTGCCACTTTTTGGCATACCATGATCCTGCACATACCCATATAAATTCAGTGCTTAGTGATCTCTAATCACTTTTAGTTCATCAATCAGGTTCTCAATCAATTGTAGTTCATCAAGGTGTTCACCATGAAGATTGGAACTAGTACATTGTGCGAAGCAGCATCAATTCAGTCATTCTTATGATTCCATTATTGTCTTCATGCAATTGGAAAACTCAGAAGATGCTCATGGAAATTCAATGGGACTTGAATTTTTGTGTCCTTGGGAATATGATGCAGGTGCATCCAACGAATGGAAACATTTTGAAGACTATGGTTATTTTCTATTATAATATGGCTTAGTAAGTCATTTTTATCTTATGGGTGTAATCGGTTAAATCATGGTAGTCTAAATGTTCTAGATATAATAAATAAAGGGTTTTTATAATTTTGAAGTTGACAACTTTTTTGTCAACTCCACGATTCAATATTAGGTTAGTAATCATTTAAATCAGTTTCAAGTGTCCTTTCTTTTTGGGTTTACTATTTATTTCTCCTACTATTTGGTTTCGAAGGTCTAAATTAATGTTTGGATGAAAAGAAGTTTTGAGTATTCATTAGTAATGGAGTTTTACATTTTTCTTGTTTCCGGTTTTGTTTGAAGAAAGAGTGTAATAGTGGAATGTACCAGATTTATTGAGTTATCTATAATTTATATTAAATAGTTGATATTTATGAATCGGTGTACACCAATCCCGATTATGAATGGGAAAGTTTGTTTTTACAAGGTATCGATTAAAAAAATTGAATGTTCATTCTCCAATATACTAAAATAGTTTAAAAAACCATTACACCTTCTCACATCAGTTCCAAATGGGAAGATGCAATGTCTGGTTATGTTGCGTGGGGGCTAGGGAATTTAAGTTTAGATAGTCACTATGGATACTAGACCACAAGAGATCTTGTGGAGAAGTATTTGTATTTGGATTAGATAGTGGCACAGGAGACCATTTGTAAGACGATAGTCAAAGAACATTGCAAGTTGAACTCAGCTTTTGAAAAGGTGGTGAACGTTTTGTCTACATGCTTGTCCATACATTGACAAATCACATGAAGAAGCATTACATTCATAGATTTAATGCTTAATGGAAGAGAAGATTAAGTTGAAATTGGGTGAGTTCTAGTTCAACAAGGTTTACGGAAGATCATATATAGTTGATTTTTTTTCTATTATGTTAAATTCTATTGGTTTTAGAATATAAAAGGAAGATAATATTAACTCAATGCTATTTCTTATTGGAATACCAAGACCCTCTGGTTCGATGTTTTCAAAGAAAGAGAAAGAATAATGTGCAGATATGCATAAATGAAGAATATATCGATGCCCACTCTGCATCACTTGGTATCCTAAAAGCTTACCTTCATGGATTGCAAAAACTAATTTCTTTGCATTGAGAGAGATTCCAAACTCTCTGCATCTCTGTAGCACTTGTTTTAAATGATCAATATGTTGGTTTGCAACTTTGCTGTAAATGGTGACATCATCTAAGTACACCAGGACAAACTTGTACATTAGGTTTTTGAAAGGCATATCCATTGCTTTCTGGAATGTGGCTCCTACATTTGATAAACTGAATGGAATTCTTCTGTAAGCCATTGTCTCCCACTTGGTTGTAAAGGTCATTTTAAACTAGTTTGATTCTTTCACTAAAATCTAGTTATAACCAAAATACCCATCTAGGAGGGAAAACCTTTCAGAACCTGAGACATACTATAAAATATGTTCCATGGAAGGAAGAGGGTGTCTATTTTTCAGAGATTCTCTATTAAGGTCTCTAAAATCTACACAAAGTCTGATCTCTCCATTATTTTTCCTCACAAGAACTAAATTAGAAACCCAGGATGTGTTTTTGATAGGAAAAATTATCCCACTATCCAGTAGTTTATTCAGCTCTTTAAGCATTAAAGGTTCTAACTTGGGATTAATTGGCCTTTTCCTTTACCTGATTTGCCCTGAATTAGGCTCTAACTCTATCATATACTAATTCAATTGGGGATCAAATCCTTTCAAATCAACATAATCCCAAGAAAATACATCATTATATTCTTTGAATAAAGCAATAAGCAACACTTTTTCTTGAGGAGAGTTAACTTTACCAACCTTTAAGAGCTTGTCTCTGAAAATTTCAATCTCCTCATAGTGATCCTCTTTAATCAGCATGCTAGTTTTGTTCCTCTTGAACTGGTCATCAGAGTTGAAAGAAGAGTCCAGGTTGACCAATCCTTTAGGGTGAGTTAGTTCTCAACTGCATAATTTGATCTTCCATTTTCTCCTTTAACTTATTATCCCTGGGAACTAAAAAGTCCTCTATTTCAGCCATAAAACTCAAAATTTGCTCATTAGTATTAAAAACCTACTAATTAATATCATTATATGCGATTGATGGCCTAAGAGAAATATTAATGTGAGACTGATCTGTGATGCCCACTCATCCAAAAAAATGTCATGATATTCTTCAATTTGTGTATTAAATGTTGAATAGTCTTTGATCTCTTTTGAATCTATGATCACACAACATGCATTAATAGGACTTGGATTATATGGTTCTATGTGATCCTTGGCCAATAATTTTGATTTTATGGTTACCTTAGTACCATACCTTATTCTAAAATATAAGTGAGACCAATCTGATGAAAAATATCAATCTATTTTGGTTGTAAAATCTCTTGAAAGACATAGGGAAAAATAAGGTGGCAGGTCTATAACATAAATGTCTTGAGGAATTGAGAAATTTGGGCATGAATAAATAGTTAAGCTTGCATTTTTGACAACTCCTAAAGTCTTAACTAAAGAGCCATCTAGCTGGACAACTCCTTTCTCAAGAGGCTCATACTTTAAATCCAATAGATCAATCATTTTCTTAGGCATTACTGTGCTGGTTGCACCACTATCTACCATAAAATTGTGCACTAACTTATTTACAATGATCAAGGAAACATAGAAAGGAGGTTTAACATTTTTTGGTTTCTTACCTTCTTTTAATGTTGTTCTTTGCACATTTGTAGGCTTCTTTTCTTCTTCCATTGCTAGTTCTTTCAAATATGCAGCCTTTTTACCTTCTTTTACTACTGGTTCTTGAACCTTAGCAAACTTGTTTCCTTCCTTAACTATTGTTTCTTGCACCTTAGAAGGCTTTGAATTAGCCATAACAGTCCTAGAAGGTTGTTGAATAGCTTTTTGTCAACTTGTTGACTTTGGAAACAACTCTTCCCTTAATATCTTAGCCCGTCCTAGAATAGCTAGAGTTTCCCACATAGTCATAGTTACATTTGTTTTCTTCATACAATCAACAATATTATAAGGAACAACAAAATGTACCTTTTGAGGAGATCTTGGAGCACTCTGATCAACATGCCTCTGAGTTTGATCTTTATTTGTGGAAGAAGAGGACCCTTTTAAAATTGAAACTAGTGAAGAAAGAACATTACTATTAGAAAGTAAAGATCCCCAAGATAACTGAGAGGGGGGGGGGGGGGTGAATCAGTTATCAGATAACTTATCCATTCAATAGCTTTAAACAATATAATCAATGTACTGATCAACCATAGAAAGATAATCATACACAATTGCACAATAACACAAGATATGTTAACTAGGGAACCTCTTGAAAAGAGTAAACCCCGGTGGGAATGATGCCCACAAAATGATGCACTAATATGAAAGTTCCTTGTTAGAGGATGGACCCTGTTAGGAGTCTTATGAAATACATTCAGTACATATAAATCCCTGTTAGGAGATTTTGAATCCCTGTTAAAAGATTCTAACCCGGTTAAGAGTTTATGGAAGACAAAAGGACCCACTGCCCAAACAGCTTCAAGGCAAGATCTCTGAACCCACTGTCCAAAAGATCTTAGAATTATTCAATAGAATAATATGAAATATATTATCTCCTTCACACTGTGCCAAAACTGCACTCTTTGCTACACAAGATCACAATTCTAGATCTTTGTACTCACAAGTCTTCCTTCATCACTGAATTAGCTCTTTTCTTCACTTCATGCATATATTTCCATCTCACTCTTCATAGTACACATTAAAATAAGGAAAAATTTCCTTCTTATATAACAAACTCAAATAATTACAAATGAGTCGGTCCTCAATTATAAAATAATAAATTCTACACGCTACACACAGAATTCACATAAAACTGTCGGCTTCTAGTTACTGCAACTTTCTCCAAACATATCCTCAAAGTTTGTGCTATGAACCACATCATCATTAATGAGTCTCCAACATCCCTTTAACTGTGAAAAATCAGATTCCATCCCAGCTAAGAGATATCCTCCGATTTCTGAACATCGCTGCACAGAAACACTGTCTAAACACTGCTTTCACCAAAATGCTTCTAACTCTTACAAATGAATGAATTTCTTTTTGCACTGTTAACCATAGGTTAATAACACACCAAAGAACATACCATCAACTTCATAAAATCCAATCTGCAATACAACATGTGCACAAAATAGAATTGTACCTACTTTCCTGTTAATATCTAGAATATCACTGTGTTGACATCAATGACAATCCAAGTCATGAATGCAACAACAACTGCTACAGAATGACTACCAAAACACTTTGCATTCATTCCTAACAATCTCCCCCATTGGCATTGATGGAAACATAGATGACAAACATCCAATGTTTCAAAAATCCAATACTGCAACATCACTGCAAAATATCAAATCAAATCTTGCTTCGTTTTCCTATTCAGCTCTCTCATACAATCCACAATGTTTTTCATGTATATCTCTCTCCCATTGACATCAATGAGAGAAATTCCTTCACTAAGTCAACAACAACTTAATGTCAAAAGACACTTTTCAGAAGAATACAATAACAAGAGTCCTCATGACTCAGCTCATAAACTCCCCCATAGAGGAAGTTCCAACATCCAATCCAGAAGAAAGATAGGGCTCATATACAACTGGACGAATGCAATCATCTGCATCAATTCTCAAAAATAGGTTGGGGCATAACCCCAAGCATACCTCTCAGATACACAAATGTATCCTTAGGTAAAGGCTTTGTAAATATATCTTCTATCTGCTCCTTTGTACTTATGTACTCCAATCTTACTTCTTTTTCTGCAACTTTCTCTCTTACAACATGATACTTGATCTCAATATGTTTAGTCTTAGAATGTAAAACATGATTTTTTGACATACTCACTGTACTGGTGTTATCACAATGTATAACAACAGGCTCATCAAACTTTATTCCAATATCTTTCAACATCTGCTTCATCCAAATAATCTGATTACAATTATTTGCTATTGCAACATATTTTGCTTCTGCTGTACTTTATGAAGTACAATTTTGCTTCTTACTTAGCCAAGAGACCAATTTCCCTCCAAGAAAAAAGGCTCCACCACTAGTGCTTTTCTTGTCATCAACGCTACCTCCCCAATCTGCATCAATATAGGCACATAAAGTAAAATCATCAGAATTCTCATACCATAATCCATAATCCATTGTTCCTTTTCAAATATCTCAGTATCCTCTTTACTGATGGATAATGTGATTCTCTAGGTTCTGCTTGAAATCTTACTACAATCCCCACTAAATGTGCTATATCAGGTCTTGTATGTGTCAAGTACTGCAATCCTCCAATCATAGATCTGTACTTTTTCTGCTCAACTGCTGGTGTCTCATCTTTGCTAGATAACTTATGTCCAATTACCATAGGTGTTCCAACAAGTTTAGAATATTCCATTCCAAATCTTTTCAATAATTCATTTAAATACTTAGTCTGACTTACAAATATACCTTCCTTGCTTTGTGTTATCTGTAATCCCAAAAAATATTTCATTTATCGAATCATGCTCATCTCAAATTCAGTCTTCATTTCATCTGCAAATTTGTCACTAGCTTCATCTTCTCCTCTAGCTGTCAAAATTTACTCCATCAAACTTAGGGCTTTCTTTTCAAAAATTCTCCATGGATCTCCTTAAGTTGTTAAACTTTTCTTTCAAGGACCTGCCGCTTTGATACCAATTGTTAGAAAGTAAAGATCCCCAAGATAACTAAGAGGGGGGGGGGTGAATCAGTTATCAGATAATTTATCCATTCAATAGCTTTAAACAATATAATCAATGTACTGATCAACCATAGAAAGATAATCATACACAATTGCACAATAACACAAGATATGTTAACTAGGGAACCTCTTGAAAAGAGTAAACCCCGGTTGGAATGATGCCCACAAAATGATGCACTAATATGAAAGTTCCTTGTTAGAGGATGGACTCCATTAGGAGTCTTATGAAATACATTCAGTACATATAAATCCGTGCTAGGAGATTTTGAATCCCTGTTAAAAGATTCTAACCCGGTTAAGAGTTTATGGAAGATAGAAGGACCCACTGCCCAAACAGGTTCAAGGCAAGATCTCTGAACCCACTGTCCAAAAGATCTTAGAATTATTCAACAAAATAATATGAAATATATTACCTCCTTCAAACTATGCCAAAATTGCACTCTTTGCTACACAAGATCACAATTCCAGATCTCTGTACTCACAAGTCTTCCTTCATCACTGAATTAGCTCTTTTCTTCACTTCATGCATATATTCACATCTCACACTTCATAGTACACATTACAATAAGGAAAAAATTCCTTCTTATATACCAAACTCAAATAATTACAAATGATTCGGTCCTCAATTACAAAATAATAAATTCTACATGCTACACACAGAATTCACATAAAACTGTCGGCTTCCAGTTACTATAACTTTCTCCAAACATATCCTCAAAGTTTTCACTATGAACCACATCATCATTAATGAGTCTTCAACATCCCTTTAACTACACAAAATCAGATTCCATCCCAGCTAAGAGATATCCTCCGATTTCTAAACATCGCTACACAAAAACACTATCTAAACACTGCTTTCACCAAAATGCTCATAACTCTTACAAATGAATGAATTTATTTTTGCACTTTTAACCATAGGTTAATAACAAACCAAAGAACATACCATCGACTACACAAAAGCCAATCTACAATACAACATGTGCACAAAACAAAATTGTACCTACTTTCCTACTAATATCCAGAATATCATTGTGTTGACATCAATGACAATCCAAGTCATGAATGCAACAACAATTGTACAAAATGACTACCAGAACACTTTGTATTCATTCCTAACAATTACCAGCTGATTTTTCTGATTCTAGAGCTCTCTTCTTGGCTCTAGTATTTTTTGAAATAGGTGAATCATCATTTAGCCCACAAAATTCTTCGTCTTGCCAATTTAGAAAACCAGTATCCGGATCATTCAAATCTAGTTTCTATTGGATCTCCTCAACATGTATATTCTATTATGAATTCACTGAATTTTGTACCATAATAGCTTGACTAAGCACTCCATTGGAACATGTTGATTGATTATGAGATTCATTACATGGAAAACACCACTCAGTAGCAATGTTATTTTGGCTAGGAACTATATCTCTAACAGTATTAAGAGGTGCATGATTATAAGGTCTATAAGGCCTCTATTCCAATTCTGCCTATTTACATTGTTATTCCCTTGGAATTTCTATTTATTACCTTGTGAGGTAGGTTGATTAGGATACTGGGATGAGGAACCAGGAAACTGGTTTTGAGCTAAAGGGTTTACTTGTGCTTGATTTCTCTTAAGGCTCACTAATTCATTGTCAAATTTTTGCAATAAACTTTCTATTTTTCACTAGCTATCTTTTATGCTCTGCAACTCATTCAAAGGGGCAACAGGGACTACCTCTGGAATTTTAAATGATGGGACAACAAAAAGAGGTGGAACTACCAATGGCATATTGGACTGAATGTTAGGAAAGCAGGGCATAGGGGGCCTGAGAGCTATTTTTCTTGCCTGAATGAGACTATTCTCTACCCTAATAGTAGTATCAAAAGCTTGAGGTAAACAACTACCTCCCATAGATTGTATCATGAGTGAGATATTTCTATTCAAACTCTTAAGAAAATACAAGAATGCATATTCAGTAGAGGGTCTTACCATAGCAGGAATCATGTTCCAAGTCTTTTGGAAATGGAGGTTGAAATAACTCATTTCCTCTTGTAGAGCCCTCTTGATTGTAGTTAATTTCTCCACCAAAGACAAGTTGTCAGATTTGTCTTGAAAGAACTTAGACAATCTCTCTCCCAATACATCCCATGTAGAAATAGAAGCCACTGGAAGAGTTTTGAACCATTCCAGTGCTTTACCATTCAGTGATGCAACCAATAGCTTCAAAGCTATATCCTCCTCTATGATATGACAGACATTGCAAAGAGTAGTAACATCTCTGATATGCTCTACGGTAGTTGTTTTCCCTTCTCTAGTGAGTGATGGTAGTCCTTTCAAAGAAGCCAATGGGATGTTGTTATGGGGTATGTGCAGGATCATGGTATGCTAAACTAGGCCCTTAAGTTGCAATGAAAATTTAGAAAATTGGGTTTAGGCAAGTTGACATAAAAAATTGAACAAGTTATAAATATTATATCAAAAATATGTAAGAATAAAATCTGTAAAAAAATTGAATTTAGTTTCTAAGATATTAGGCCTTTTTGAAAAAAATTATTCTATATATTTTAAATTTCAAATTTCAATGTAGTTCTATGAAAATTTCAGGAAAAAATAAGAAGTAGGTGTATGTCTGACCACCTTAAACACAATCAAATGATAATTTTTTTTAACAATATTATATATATAAGTAGTAGACTCAAGTCTAGATGTGACACATATTTTTAATAATTTATTTCCATGTAAATAATTAATTATGATTTTTCGTCTACAACTTTTCCAGAATACAAAAACTCTTGTGTCTGACCACATTAACTTATCAAATTGAAAACTTTTTTTATTTTTCTTATAGTAGGAAAATCATAGAATGTGACACATATTTTGGATTTTAAAAATGTTATACAGTTTGAAAGTTATAGCTATTTTTCAATAAGCCTATCAATTAGGACTAGAAATATAACAAGTAGGTGTATGTCTGACCGCATTAAACAAAATCAAATGATAATATGTTTTATAAGATTCTAGATAAAAGTGGTAGACTTGTGTCCAGATGTGATGTATATATTTTTTTATTTTTTTTCTAAGCAAATAATTAATTATGATTTTTCTGCTACAAATTTTTTGAATATAAAAACTCTCATGTCTGACCACCTTAACTTAGTCTAAACTTCATCAATTGAAATAATTGTTTATTATTATTGAATTAAGTGAAGGATAGAATGTGATGTATATTTTAGATTTCAAAAATGTTATATTGTTTGAAAGTTATAGTTGTTTTTCAAAGAGTCTATCAATCGGGACTTCTTTTTCACATCGCCAATTTTTGGCATACCATGATCCTGCACATACCCTATGATAGGCAATATTCAAATGACTACCCTAATTTAATGGCAAAAATGGTAGATTCCTTGCCATTGCTGGATGTGCTATAGTTGAACTGGATAGTAGTAACTGATCTACCTTAGGTGGCTATTCATGAATAGCTTTACTTTGAAATGCTCCAAGATCTTCAAAAACTTCCTGCTCTGAATCTGGAAATTCAATGTGGTAAGAGGGAGGAGCTGAGCTTCTTTTAGATCTTAACTTCCTTGGCCTTCCTAGTCTCCTACCACTTTATACAGAACAAAAAGCTCTCTAGGACCTCTAGGCTCTCTCTGAACAGTTATGCCTCTTTTATTGAAAGACAACTACAAATAGCCAAACTCTTTAACACTCCTTGTTTGGATTCGATTCATGTATCACAAGGTCCCACAAGGCATGCCAAAAACTATTTAGGTTTTAAAATATCACCCTAACTCAGGCATTAGGGCTCACAAATATATTTTCTTAACAATGGAAACCTTCTCGAGTTGTGGGTGGACTCTGATTAAGAAGGAGTCTCCAAATTCTAGGCCGGTTCCTATTTGATTTGAAATATCACTTGAATTGAAACTTTGGTTGGGAAAAGGGATAAAGAAATGCTTTTTAAAAAATGAATAAAATGAGGTGATACACCAAAATTGAACTCAAATTAACTTGGAATCTAAACCAGCCTGCACATAACACATACTAATGAGATCGATACTATCATTCAATGATCAACATATAGGCTAAATTAATTTCACTACTAGGGTATAAACCACAAACAGTGATATTTCATTAACAAACATACAAGTTCCACAAAAAGGGTTGGATTTTGATTACTTAGAGGATGAATAGGATGATTTCACTTCTCTTCATTTACAAAAGATAAACACTAATTGCATAATGATGAAAAGGATTGAAAATAATACTCAAAATATGAGAAAATCTGGATTGCTTGTATTAGTTTCTTCAAAAATATGAAAATATGGGTTACAAAATAAAAGCTAAGGCACAAAGGAACAATAAGCTCACTAAGTCCTCTCCAAAATTATGAACTCCTTCAACCGATTGTAAAAATCAGTCTTATAGCCCTCCAAAAGCGTCCAATTCAAAAATCAAAGCCTCCTAATTCAAGTCCTAAATCACACAAATTTGTCCCAAATTCATGCCAAAAAGCCCTAAAATAAGCCCAAGAAACCAACTTATATGTTGGTTTTGTAAGATAAAATCCTTAAAAAAACATACCAACATTTACAAAATTAAAATTGAATAAATTCAATATCAATATAAGCCTAAATTCAAAAATCAAATCTAAACCTATAGGAACTCTAAGTCTAAATTTATTGCAAAAATTGCAAAAGGGTCGACATGACCACTTAAGCAACTTGCAAGATATGAAATATCTAAAGTATCATGAGGTGGCAACAAAAAACCTGAGGCTCTGTATGATGTACATGGTGGAGTAATGGTATTCAATGCTCTACCAATCAGATTTTAGAATTCTAAAAACTATGCTCTATTCTTGGTTTTTGCATTCACTTGTGCTTGTCTTTGAGGAAAAATAGGGGAAAAACCCTAGGTCATGGTGAAATTCTTGAGACTGTGGCATATTTTATTGATCTTCACTGGTATTCTAGAGATAACCTATGAGTTTGAGGGCTTCTACCTTTGAGTGGACCCTGAACTTGAAGGTCGGGCTGAAGTTGGCACTGAAATAAGAGCTTAGATGGGAATATCCCTATTCTTCGAAGCTCAGTTGTGACTCCAACTTTCAGTCACAACTTCAGATTGAGCTTCAACCTCAAACTTGGGTTGAGCTAAGCTGTGACTACAAGTTTATATTGTGCTTATTTTTGAGTTTCCCAATTCTTCTTTGTGATCTGGAGATCACTGGCATAATTTTGGTCTTTGATTGTTGAAATAAACTCGAAATGTGTGTTTTAAGGCTTGGAAGAAGAACTCAAGCTTAAAGCTCGGTTTCGTTTGCTAAGGCTCGACCTATGACTAGAAATTTGGGGCTCGGCCTGTGACTGTTAAGGCTTAGCCTTATAGTTGAACTTGGTCTTTTACAAGAAGCTCTCGGGCCATGATTTGCTGAAGCTCAAACTTGCATCACAGCTTGTAATCTCAAAGTTGGATTTGTCTATGACTTGAGTTCAAAAACTACTAATGGTAAGCTCATCCCCTATTCTCAGTGTAACCCTTGTATGAAGCTCAAGCTTAGTTTTTACTTCATTCTTCACAAAATCTTGGGCATGAACTATTGTGGCTTGGACTCTAACTATCAGTATGGAACTCGGCTTTGAAATCAGCTCAAAACTTGGCATAACTCAAAGATAAGTATAGTATATTACTCCTTTTCTTTTCATTGCTTTGACCATCATTGACGTTGACCATTTAGCACTGGCTGCAATGATAAAAGGGTTTCTTTACTTGTTGTTACTGGCTGCAATGATATATATAAAGTTCATTGTACATTTATCTAGTGTACACTGCCTTTAAATTCATTGTATTTGTTGAACATTTTGTTGTCTTTCGCTAACAACAGTGAATGTTATGAACAAAATGATGTATTCTTGCTATGATTTTCCTTTTGTACACCAGTTATTTATATGCACTTATATAACATACACCAGTCATTTTGAAACAACCCATCATTATCTTCAGCCAATCAGTTGAGTCCACTGTTGTATTTTGAATAGTGACCATGTTTGAGAAAAATGATTGTACCCTTGTAATTTTTATTTTCACTAGTCATTCATTATTTCTAGCTTTATCTTCATGAAACACTTTCTTGAAGTCGGTTCGGGCTTCCATTTTGCATACACTGTTATATTGAATAGTTGTGACCTATGCTTGAGAAATACCACTGTCATTCTTGCATTAGTCATTTTTAGTTCACTAGTCATTATTATTGATGTGTCTTCAGGTGAATATTACATTTTTACACACCAGCTATAGTCAGCACTACTGGCTTTGGTTGAAGTACACCAGTCATAAACATGAATCAACCTTCAACTCGGCCTTTTCATACTTAGTCTACCTGATACTATCCATGCTTACCTTTGAGAAGTGACTATGACTCAAAACTCATTCAACTTGTTCTCAAAAAATGAGGCCACCATCACTGACAATGTTATAAAGAGTGACAATATGATTCAAAACACTTTTCTCGATTAAGTATGACCATTAAATGTGCATTGAAATTGAATGCAAAGAGATGTTTGAACTTTAAAGCTATCAACTAGTTTTTTTCCCCTTTACTTTGCAATACAAAAAGTGAACAGTGCTTATGATCTTTTCATTAAATAAGGAACGCAAAATGATAGAATGTGTTAGGCCATTTTTCTGTCATAGAAAAATCCTTTGAAAATGACTTCCTCCCTGCAAATGTTTCATGGTTTGTGTCCTGCCCTATGTTCCTTGTGTTGTCACCAAGCTCTAGTCCAATTTGCACTTGCTGAATCATAAAATCCAAAAAGTTATTCAAATTTCAAGGTCTGCAGGAAATTGTCAAAATCTGCCACAGTGTCGAAAACACACAGTGTTTTCAAAAATCCATGATGTTTTCGATCTTTTACCGATAACCTACATTGTTTTCGACCCTTTATCTTCTAGCTTTGTGGGCTTATCTGTTGACGTGTCAAAAACTTTGTGTGTTTTCGATCCTCTTTCATCAAAAACATTGTGTGTTTTCGACCTCGCACTAGTTCCCTGTTTGCTGGTGTTCCCTCAACTGCGCAAGTCTGACGTGGATGGTGGGTCCAGGTTCTTCCTAATTGGCTATCGCATGGCCGCATGTCAGACTTTTCTGACATGCGATCATGCGATCGCTTGCCACCTAGCTGTGTGAGTCCTAGTCCTGATCAGTTGCCTAGCGGTCTACTTTGCCTTAGTGCGCAAGTGCGATGGATGGTGGGACCTAGTTTCCAAATTGGGCAGAGGGTCCTGACATGTCGGAGCATCAATGGTTGTCATTAAAGTGCAAAGGATTTGTCAAGGCTATGCGCTTTTGTGACAACCGTCTGATCCTCCAAAAGCGTAAGGCTTCTTTGGCAGTAGTCTCAGAGGTGATGATGTGGCAGCCCGTGATTGGCTATCACATGATCGCATAGCCCAACCATTTTGTTGGTTGTGGATTATTCCCTTTGATCTTCAACTTGTAGATTTACACTTTGATGGATAATTTAAATAAAACTCTGACTCTATCACCACTCCAAAGTCAACAAGGAAGAGGGCCAACTGACAAGGATCAAAGGATCCTTCTACACTTTGAGCTTCAATGCTCAGGCGGGTGTACCCTTGACTCACTTCTTCAAAGGAGTCTCAAAATGATGTATACAATGCTCAACACAAGTCTATAAAAGGTTTATCAAATGAATGTTTATGTTTGTGTGGTTGTTAACCATGACTTCAAAACAAAGGACCAGTGCCTTATCCCAGGGCTAAGAGTCACCCAACCGTATACTTCAACTAAATACCTTAAGTCAAACAAAATGGAAACCAGGGTAAGTGCTTTACCTATTACCCCTTTCCCTCAAGCACAAGGACATCAAATTCTATACCTTGCGGCAAGCTCACTGAATTCACCTAGAAGGCTTTAATCCTAACTTTGTTAGGAACTCAAAGATAAATTCAAAATACTCTTTGTTTACCATACATTAACACACTTTGTGACATTAACATATATGAGCTCAGAGACAAGCAAGAAGACATACACAAGATACAAGATTGGGATTCAAGAATATTTTCATTAACACAATCAGGATCAGCATACAATTGGCATGACACCAAGATGAGAAAAAGGCACCAAATCAGATCTCTATCAGTATATTGTAGTCAAAAACTAGGGACCAAAAGCAACAAGATTTTAGAACCCTTGCAAAATCCAAAATTTTGCAAATTATATCACTAGCTACCTTGGGATCCTCAAGATCAGATGCAACAAGCTTCAAACAGATAGGGTTAGGGTTTCAACCACCCAACCTGCTGGAAATGGTCTAAAAAGTTATTACAGGGGTTGGAAACACATCAAAATCAGGAAAGAGGAAACCAGAACTGATCCACAATCATGAAATTCTTCTCTACCAGTACAGGGGATCACAAAACCAGGCTCAAGAGGACACCCTGCAACAAGCCTTGAGCACACAACCAAAATGGTACAAGCTCTGCAAACAATCCAATAGCACCCTGGACCACACCACAAACGGAAAACCAGTCATATCTCACTGAACAGGGTCTACTCTGCAATGAATTCCATAAATTTGGTACTTTCTGGTCGCTGGAAGTTCTCAAAAAAATTTGAATTTGAATCATAATGGCTAAATCCTTGGCGCCTACAGAGAAACAACGGCCCACGTTCAAACTAAGACCAACTTTAAAACACAGTCGTCTGATCAAACCTCCTTCGCGGCTTTATGATTTTCCTCTAAAAGTGGCCCCACCAGACTTAGCGAATTGGCGACAAAGGACCTTCACCAATTCGCTAAACATTTCATGCCTTCGCTAAACACTTAGCGACTTCCCGACTATCGTTCGTGCAATCGCCAGACAAACTAGCGAATCCTCTTATCTTTTCACGAATGCGCGACCACATGAAACTTTGTCGGCACCGTTAACTTCTTTATCCACTCCGCCAAACACTAGACTACACTTGGGCCTGCTAGATGCCACATGTCACTATTTCATTTGCAGTTCACACCCGGTCATACTGACACGGGACCCACTTTCCTTAGGCATCAAGATGAACGGCTGGCATAAGATCTCATAGCTCTGACAAATCCCATCAGAACTTACGCCGACCGTAGGATCCATCCTCGTCACAGACCCTTCTGACAACGGCCCCACTTCTGAGCACATCCATGTCGACCAATAGGAACATAGCAACTAAGCACCACATGGCAGACAGTCCCACTGAGCACAACAAGCAACCTGGCAAAATGGAATAAAATCCAACGGATGGCACATGATCTCAAAGGCTTGGAATATTCCTTGAGATCATACGTCGACTGTTAGATTAAAATCTTTCAACACGGGCACCTCTGACATAAACCAAGTCATCACCACGCGAACGAATGAAAACTCACCAACTCAGATCACCGTGGCACATAAGAACTACCTGGCAAATTGGACGCACCACACAAAATGCATACCTCTGCAACAAAAGCCAACGGGCCCACCTGACAAGCCTCATCACTACCTGCTACCAGGACCACACCCCTTTCCACCAACGGGCCTCAAGGACACGTGGCAAGTGGTCGCATGATTACATAGCCAAAAACTAGGCTATGTGATCATGGGACAACCAATCATAGGCTGCCACATCATCACCTTCGGGACCACTACCAAAGAAGCCTTACCCTTTCGGAGGATCAGACGGTTGTCACAAAAGCGCATAGCCTTGACAAATCCTTCGCACTTTAACAAAAATCATTAATGCTCTGACATGTCATGACCCTCTACCCAATTTGGAAACCAGGTCCCACCATCCATTGCACTTGCGCACTAAGGCAAAGTAGATCGCCACGCAGCTGATCAAGATTGGGACCCACACGGCTAGGTGGCAAGCGATTGCATGATTGCATGTCAGAAAAGTCTGACATGCGGCCATATGACAGCCAATCAGGAAGAGCCTGGACCCACCATCCATGTCAGACTTGCGCAGTTGAGGGAACACCAGCAAATAGGGAACTAGTGCGAGGTCGAAAACACACAATGTTTTCGATGAAAGAGGATCGAAAACACACAAAGTTTTCGACATGTCAACAGATAAGCACACAAAGCTGGAAGAGAAAGGGTCAAATACAATGTAGGTTATCGGTAAAAGATCGAAAACATCATGAATTTTTGAAAACACTGCGGGTTTTGGACACTGTGGCAGATTTTGACAATTTCCTGCAGACCTTGAAATTTGAATAACTTTTTGGATTTTATGATTCAACAAGTGAAAATTGGACTAGAGCTTGGTGACAACACAAGGAACACAGGGAAGGACACAAACCATGAAACATTTGTAGGGAGGAAGTCATTTTCAAAGGATTTTGCTATGACAGAAAAATGGCCTAACAGAATGTTCTATAATTGTTTAAGAGGTTTGAGCATGGACTTGTGACACTCAAAAACACTAGAATGTAAACATGATTGAGTTCGAGCACGGTCTCGTGACATCCAACAAGATACTCTGTAAACACTCCATGATACATTGAAACACAATTTTGTAGCATTTTTTCTATTGTTAAGCAACAACATCATTGCATATGATCAATTCTTGTAGCATATTTTAATCAAGCATAATCATATAAACATGGAATCTAATGTCATTTTTTTTCATTCATTATCCAGTTGGATCTTGGCATTTATAGCGTGGTTGTTTTTGTATCTTGCACTTGTAATTCTTTATCTTTGAAAGCACATGTTGTAACTTCCTTTAATGCACTTTGGTACTGCAACATTTTCTGACTGTGATGTGAAAACCAGTCAACTTGAGCACTGCAATTTTATTCTATAAAGCTTAAAAACAACATCAAACTAATCTTGTTAGGTTGGTGAACATGATAAACACATTAGTTTTATGAAAATGCCAAAAAGGTGAGATTTATGAATCAATACCAACAAAGTAATGTTTTTCACTAATCTAACAAGATCCTTTTGATTCTGAAAAAGGTTTCTCAGTCACAAGTACTAAGTCCCTTTGATTCAAATATCTAGTTTAAATATAAAGACAACATGCATAATGATGACCATAAATAGTAAAAGGTTTCATGTAAACACATCCCTTTAATACTACCTTGCATTTTTTGTGGATGCACATTTCCTTATTGCTTAGATCCAACTGGATCTAGCATTATTTTCTCTCCCATGGTGCAGGATAACCCTAAAGACTACTTGAAATGAAGACCTAGACAATGGACCTGTGGACCTGACAAACTTGACAGACAACCGGCCAAGAACATACAAACAACAAAGGCAATGCATGGAACCCTACTCATACTTCTATCATGCTTTCTATTCTGCAAAATGTACTCTTTATTGACATGAACTATGAAATATGAAAGAACATTTGTATACTACATTTAGTTTGAATGCACAATGTAATGATCAATTATGAATTTGAAAATGTGATCAATCCTAGAGTACAATAAAAACAATTGGTATTGAATGCAATAATGAAATGTTAATCAACATCACCTGAAATATAATGTTAATTGGACTCCTAAAAATGCAATCTTTTCCTATTTGTGGTCATTGTTCTGTATGCTGTAATTTTGGGTAACAGCTATACCGATACAAAAACACTATGTAATTTCGACATCAGAATAAGTTGGGTTATCGCTGGGTGATTTTGGGTGGATCCGATAGTTATTATTACACCAATGCGTGGGAGATATGGGGCACAGTTACCTTTTTACAAAATATTTAGATGACGATTACTTTTTCTAAGATCAACGGTGTAGATTAAACTATTCTTGTGTGATTAAGTCTAAGGTGTATAGAAGGATCAGTGCGTAGGTGCGCAGGTCGAAAAAATTTTGTGTTTTCAACCTACATAATTTTCTTGCATCATTTTTTTATATTATTTTATATTATTGGCAATATGCATTTTTGGTCAAAAATAGCAGATGTTTTCGCCATTGTTATAAGTTGACCCTAGCTACTCCGATATAAAACACTATGTGTCTTCACGATCGGCAAGAGGTGAGTGATGGGAAGGGATACTTGGCCCATGCCTATAGGCGAGGTTATGCCAATACTCCATATCGGTATAGCATTTCCCTTGCTATACCAATATAAAAACATTGTGTATTTTTAAAATTGGAATAAGTTGGGTTATCGTTGAGAGATTTTGGTCAAATCCAATAGTCATTGATACACCGATGCATGTGAGATGTGGGGCCCGGTTTCTTTTTTACAAAAGATTTGAAGGTCGATTCTTTTTCTAAGATCGATAGTGTAGTTTAAACTATTCTTGCGCGATTAAGACTAAGGGGTATAAAAGGATAAGTGCGCTGCCTGAAAACATTGTACATGTTTTCGACCCTATGTCATTTTTTTATATTATTGGCAGTATGCATTTTTGGTTGAAAACATCCAATTTTTTTGCCATAGGTATAAGTTGACCCTAGCTACTCCAACACAAAAACACTACATGTCTTCACCATTAGTGAGAGGTGAGTGATCGGAAGGGATACTTGGCCCACGCCAATAGATGACGTTATGTCGATACTCCATATTGGTATAGCATTGCCCAAGTGCTATACCGATAAAAAAACATTGTGTATTTTTGACATCAGAATAAGTTAGGTTATCGCTGAGTGATTTTGACGGGATCCGATAGTCATTGTTACACCGATGTGCGAGATGTGGGTTGAGTTGCCCTTTTACAAAAGATTTAAAGGTCAGTTACTTTTTCTAAGATCAATAGTGTAGTTTAAACTGCTCTTGCTCGATTAACACTAAGGTGTATAGAAGGATAAGTGCGTGAGTGCGTCATTTTTTATGTTTGTCTGAGCGAAAACATGATGTTTTCGACCGTGCACTTGCACATTTAACTTTTGGACATCTTAGATTTAATAGTTATTTTATTTTATTTTAATTTAGAATTATTTTTTATTTTTAATTTTATTAACATTGCTTACTTTTTATTTTTATTTAAAATTGAATTAAAAATTATTTTAGTTATCTAATCAGAAATTTTTAACAAAAAATTTAATTAAATAAATAAATAAATCAATAATATTTTATATGATTCATATTATATTATATTATAATATAATATGTTTAAGATATAATATTTGTATATATTTAATATATAAAATACAAAAAATTAAATATTTTAGAAGAAAAAAAAAAATTAATATTCATAAATATTACAAAGATTTAAAATAAAATAAAAGAAATGGAAGTTTAAAAAATTGATATCTTTTCAAATTCAAAAAAATCTGCATGAAAGATTAAAAATAAAATATAAAAAATCAGGACTGCCAAAGACATGAAATCGGACAGCTACCACAGGTTTGCTCTGACAAAAAATCCGTCCTTGCTCCCAGTCTTTGATCTTTCAGATCCATTCTCCGTTTCCTACCACCGTTTTACTCCATTAGGTATGTCTACTTCCGTTTGCTCCGTTTTACTCCGTTTGGTATGGCTAACATGTAAAATATGTATGCATCATGTAATTTTTAATGTACGGCAATTCAATCTTTGGGAAGCTTAGCCGCGTCCTTAATAGTGTACTATTGATACAAACAAAATTGAACAATTCATTAAAATTATAACTTCTTAAATATTATTGATCCAATAAATAATTTTTTAATAAGAAACAAGTTTTAGAAAACGACTAATAATTGTACCCCGTAGTAATGGAATCCATACCCTAAGTAATTGTAACCGGTAGTAATAATTGTACCCCGTACAAACAAGATTGACCTAAAGGATTATGCGTGATAAGGACGGCCACTTTAACACCAATGGTGGACATTGATCATTTGGAAATTTAGGGATAATGCTTTTCTTTTTCCAGAGAACCTGTTGGGCTTGTTCAGACGATGAAGTTCGACGGACGAGTGATGAAGGTCAAATATAGTAATATCTCTTACAGTGGAGGAGATCCTCGAAGATTATCCAGGCTATATCTTTTACCATTCTGTAGCCGTTGATCGTATGGAATGTGAGCGAGTAGATCTGCTCTACCTATTGCAATGAAAGAAAAGTTGAGAAGAATGTGTTTATGGCTCCTAATATTTCTAAAGATGAATCGGACAAATTTGCAATCGTGAAGAGAGCGTTTGGAACAGATAATATAGTTAATCTTATTCAAGTTATTTGTAGTTATGCCCAGTTTCATAACCCTAATTTTAGAGGGTATATATTCATCACAAATAAGTTGATTCAAGGCAGACTGGTTCCAAACACTCTCTGCACGATTGCGAATTTGTCTGGAACATTTGAAGGAAAATTGGGATGCACAACACTTTGTTCTGTGCATTTCTTACATTGCAGTGGGCCGGGCGGATACTATTTTCTTTCTCTTTTCAGCGAATAAAGCATCACAACGTGTGAAACAGTAGAAAGAATCCTGGATCAGGCCTCAACTGTGTTAAGTCACAGGAGATGGGAAGAGAAAGGTAAAGGAAGATGAGGAGGTAAAGAAATACAAATTTCCTTGGAATCCTTGCCTAGGAGCATACGTGAAAGTTGCGGAGAAGTTTAGGTGCGTATGGGTTCCTCTACTTCTATTGTAGTGTTTTAAATATTAATTATTTTGCTTCTGGGCTTTATTGTATGAAATTAATCTTTGAATGGGTTATAGAGCATATATTTGAATGCAGCGTAACAGGGTGAGATTTCGCTGTATGCACAATAGAGAAGGCTTTTCGACAACGTACAACGTGTTAATCTCTGATCTGTTACGTTGGAAGGCCATAACATATTATTTTAATTGAGAGATGCCTAAATTTTTTTGTCGTGAATGCATGTAAACAGGGGCTGCAGAGGAGATTCCCGGCCTGAACACTGAGACAATGCAGAGCTTGTCTGTCAAGAAGATTCTTTAAGACAAAGTTTCAGACAATGGCACTTGGTGTTTTGGTTTGTAAATTATACAGTCGCCCAATCGTTCTGAAATGGGCCATTGGGCGTAGCTGTATTTTATGTAATGATAAATAAGATACTGTAGAGTTCCCATCTTTGCCATACTTTCCATTTTTTATTGTGTTAAAAGATACTGGCAAAGATCTGCCATTTTATTGACCAACATTTATTTCTTGACCTAAGACGATGAACCCAGAATGTCAAAAATACTCTGGTTTGGTTTATTTCAAAAGAGTTATACTTTAGGTAATCCTGTATGATTGATGGTTCTATTAATCCTTTGGAAAACACCTATATTAGCTAAAAGAAGAGATCTTTGGTATTATGACCATTTAAGATTCGAAATGTTGGTAAAAGAAAATAGTTCACAATCAAATTTTAGAAACCTTGTGATGAATTCATAAACTTGTTCAAATTACCCTAAAAATTAGTAAATACTTTACTAATAAGGAATCCAAGATCTCTCACTAGCAACATTGCATCACTTTCAAGGTTAAAAACTAAGGGATGTGTAAATCACCCTCATTAGAAATCTTAATGAAGGGTTAAGTACACAGATTTGGTGAGATTTGATTCTCAGAAACATATGAAAAGTTCTTTGTGTGTTTTATTCAAGACAGGTCAACATGTTCAGTTTTATCATTCTTATATTATATCTAGAGTCTTGCTTCAAAGGTTGAATATAGAGGTGTCCATATTGTAGCAAAATACTCTTTTCGTTGTGGATCTTAAGATGAAATAACAAAAATGTTCGGGTAAGGCAACATGTAAGAAAATCCATTTTCTAGACTGTACCGTATGAAAAACAAGTTGCGATATCAGAGTTCATTGCAGTAAGAAATGGAGAATATAATAGCTCGGTGCAATTCCTGATCTAGATTGAGGACAACATTATTCATCTAAATCAGATACCAAAGGCAGGATAAATGCTTTCCCTGCATTGAACGTTCTGTTAGATTGTAAGCTAAAAAATGACACATAAATCATTTACTCCTACTGGCTAACCTACACTGTTGAGTTTTCATTTCACCTATGATTTGTTTTAGTTGTATATTGAATGAAAAGAATAGCTTCAGAGTAGGAACTTCCTGTCAAAGAGTTTGAGGACAGTTTTCTTTTTATTTATTGTTTCTTTTTTACATCAGGAAGTTCCTGTCAGAGTGTTTTAGGACAGTTTTGTTTTTATTTATTGTTTCTTTTTCTGTGGCTATTGCCTCTTTCTGGATTGGTACAGGTCGCAAACAGATTGTTGAAATGATGTGTCCTGACAAGATGTCAGCACATGCAAGCACTAACACTAAATTGCTGATCTGATCAAATGAGAGAATTTAGTTTCTCAAGATGAAAAACGAATCTGATCAAATCAGAGATTTAGTTTGTGAAGATGCAAAATTGTGGAACTTAACTTCGTTTCATCATCAGTGAACATACAGCACTTTTAATTTAATGATTACATCCCAAAGTCAAGCCAAACTGTATACACTACACATGCTATAATGACTGACAATTTGGCGTAAAAACTGATTAAAAACCAGACACAGAGAGACACCAGAGAGAAACCCAAATATGGGCTCTACTCATCACAGGCGCATTCTATTAATTTATAATAAATATTTATATCAATAAAGAAAATAGACAAATCTTGATCATGGTCAAAGTTACTAGAGTGTTCTCTTATGAGAGTAGGTGGTATAATACATTTAGTTTCTAATTTCCCCACATAATCTAAATAGGATGGGTCCCAGCATTAGGCCTTCTTAGGTACCCATTTACAACACAAAATTCTAGTTCCCCTTATCACTATCATTTTGGGAAATTTATTCCCATTGTCATTATCACTCTGGGTTTTTAATTGGTTCACCCATAACCATTTGGGATTTTCCCCAACTGATACAATGTTATAAATTTACTTTAGGTTTTTCACCCAAACAAGTGGCTTAGGTTTACCACAAACCTCACTCATGAAAGTGGTTTAAGGATTCAACCACGAACCTCACAACAAGTGGTTTTGGATTACCAAGCACACACTGGTGCCAATGACCACAAATCATCATTACAGGGAAACCATCATTTCTCTGGGGTTTTCTCTTTTTTGTACTTGCATTAAAACTTGACTATTGAGTCCATATAAAAAGAAATCGATCTACCAAGATACATGGATGTTAGAAAGTAAAGATCCCCAAGATAACTGAGAGGGGGGGGGGGGGGGTGAATCAGTTATCAGATAATTTATCCATTCAACAGCTTTAAACAATATAATCAATGTACTGATCAACCATAGAAAGATAATCATACACAATTGCACAATAACACAAGATATGTTGAATAGGGAACCTCTTGAAAAGAGTAAACCCCGGTGGGAATGATGCCCACAAAATGATGCCCTAATATGAAAGTTCCTTGTTAGAGGATGGACCCTCTTAGGAGTCTTATGAAATACATTCAGTACATATAAATTCATGTTAGGAGATTTTGAATCCCTATTAAAAGATTCTAACCTGGTTAAAAGTTTATGGAAGACAGAAGGACCCACTCCCCAAACAGCTTCAAGGCAAGATCTTTGAACCCACTGTCTAAAAGATCTTAGAATTATTCAACAGAATAATATGAAATATATTACCTCCTTCATACTGTGCCAAAACTGCACTCTCTGCAACACAAGATCACAATTTCAGATCTCTGTACTCACGAGTCTTCCTTCATCACTGAATTAGCTCTTTTCTTCACTTCATGCATATATTCGCATCTCACTCTTCATAGTACACATTACAATAAGGAAAACATTCCTTCTTATATACCAAACTCAAATAATTACAAATGAGTCAGTCCTCAATTACAAAATAATAAATTCTACACGCTACACAGAATTCACATAAAACTGTCAGCTTCCAGTTACTGTAACTTTCTCCAAACATATCCTCGAAGTTTGTGCTATGAACCACGTCATCATTAATGAGTCTCCAACATCCCTTTAACTGCACAAAATCAGATTCCATCCCAGCTAAGAGATATCCTCCAATTTTTGAACATCGCTACACAGAAACACTGTCTAAACACTACTTTCACCAAAATGCTCATAACTCCTACAAATGAATGAATTTCTTTTTGCGCTGTTAACCATAGGTTAATAAAACACCAAAAAACATACCATCAACTGTGCAAAAGCCAATCTGTAATAAAACATGTGTGCAAAACAAAATTGTACCTACTTTCCTACTAATATCTAGAATATCACTGTCTTGACATCAATGACAATCCATGTCATGAATGCAACAACAACTGCTATAGAATGACTGCCAAAACACTTTGCATTCATTGCTAACAATCTCCCCCATTAGCATTGATGGCAACATAGATGAAAAACATCCAATGTTCCAAAAATCCAATACTACAACATCACTGCAAAATATCAAATCAAATCTTGCTTCATTTTCCTATTCAGCTCTCTCATACAATCCATAATGTTTTTCATGTATATCTCTCCCCCATTGCCATCAATGACAGAAATTCTATCACTAAGTCAACAACAACTTAATGTCAAAAGACACTTTTTAGAAGAATACAATAACAAGAGTCCTCAAGACTTAGCTCATAAACTCCCCCATAGAGGAAGTTCCAACATCCAATCCAGAAGAAAGAAAGGGCTCATATACAACTGGATGAATGCAATCATTTGCATCAATTCTCAAAAATAGGTTGGGGCATAACCCCAAGCATACCTCTCAGATACACAAATGTATCCTTAGGTAAAGGTTTTGTAAATATATCTTCTATCTACCCCTTTGTACTTATGTACTCCAATCTTACTTCTTTTTCTGCAACTTTCTCTCTTACAACATGATACTTGATCTCAATATGTTTAGTCTTAGAATGTAAAACATGATTTTTTGACATACTCATTGTACTGGTGTTATCACAATGTATAACAACAGGCTCATCAAACTTTATTCCAATATCTTTCAACATCTGCTTCATCCAAATAATCTGATTACAATTATTTGCTGCTGCAACATATTTTGCTTCTGCTGTGCTTTGTGAAGTACAATTCTGCTTCTTACTTAGCCAAAAGACCAATTTACCTCCAAGAAAAAAGGCTCCACCACTGGTGCTTTTCTTGTCATCAACGCTGCCTCCCCAATCTGCATCAGTATAGGTACATAAAGTAAAATCATCAAAATTCTCATACCATAATCCATAATCCATTGTTCCTTTCAGATATCTCAGTATCCTCTTTACTGCTGCATAATGTGATTCTCTAGGTTCTGCTTGAAATCTTGCTACAATCCCCACTGAATGTGCTATATCAGGTCTTGTATGTGTCAAGTACTGCAATCCTCCAATCATAGATCTGTACTTTTTCTACTCAGCTGCTGGTGTCTCATCTTTGCTAGATAACTTATGTTCGGTTACCATAGGTGTTCCAACAGGTTTAGAATCTTCCATTCCAAATCTTTTCAATAATTTATTTAAATACTTAGTCTGACTTACAAATCTACCTTCCTTGCTTTGTGTTATCTGTAATCCCAAAAAATATTTCATTTCTCCAATCATGCTCATCTCAAATTTAGTCTTCATTTCATCTGCAAATTTTTCACTAGCTTCATCTTCTCCTCCAAAGATAATATCATCAACAAATATAACTATAACCAACAAACCATTCTCAATTTCTTTTGTGTATAAGTTACTATCTGCTATTCTTTTTATAAATCCCAATTTCAATAAATACTTATCCAATCTTGCATACCAGGTTCTAGGTGCTTGTTTTAATCCATATAAAGCTTTCTTTAATTTACATACCATATCTCCTTCTTATGTCAAAGGAAAACTTTCAGGCTGCTCAATGTAGACTTCTTCTTCCAATTCACCATTCAAAAATGCTGACTTCACATCCATCTGATACACTCTGAATTTCTTGTAAGTTGCATATACTAGAAACATTCTCACTGCTTCAAGACTGGCCACAGGTGCAAAAGTTTCTTCATAGTCAATTCCTTCTTGTTGTGAATATCCTTTACATACCAATCTTGCTTTGTTTCTTATCACTTCTCCTTGTTTATTCATCTTGTTTCATAATACCCACTTTGTTCCAATCACATTCTTGTCTTCAGGTCTAGGGACCAATTCCCATGTCTTGTTTTTTTCAATCTGCTCTAGTTCTTCTTTCATAGCATTGATCCAATGTTCATCTTCACAAGCTTCATTAGTATTCTTAGGTTCAATTTGAGAAATCAAACATAAATGTACCTTATTTCAAGTCAAAACTCCTCTATCTAAACTTCCAATAACTTGTTCAATAGGGTGATGTCTTGAAGTATACCTGTTAGGTGTCATAGTTATTGATCTTGTCCCGACTGTAGATTCTTCTCTGCTTTCTTCTTTGTTTTCTTCTCTATCTTCTTTAGTATGACTTTCATTCAGCAAATGACTGTTAGTTTCAAAAAATAATTCTACATTTTCAATGTTATGCTGAGGTTGTGCAACTCCATCAGATTCATAATCAAGCATTCTTTCCTGAATTTTAAACTTCTCATCAACTTTTACATTTTCACTTTCAGCAATAGTCTTAGTTCTTTTGTTATAACATCTATATGCTTTTCTTTTTAAAGAATATCCAAGAAATATTCCTTCATCACTTCTAGGATCAAACTTTCCTATATCATCATCTCTCTTTATATAACATTTACTTCCAAAAATTCTAAAATACTTAACTGAGGGTGTATGTCCAAACCATAATTCATAAAGTGTCTTGTTTGTATCTGCTCTGATTTGTACTCTATTCATAGTGTATACTGTTGTGTTCACTGCTTCTCTCCAAAAAGTTTTAGCCAAATCAATTTCAAACAACATATCTCTTGATGCTTCAGTTATTGACCTGTTCCTTCTTTCTACAATACCACTTTGTTCTGGTGTTCTAGGGGCTGAAAGTTGTCTCTTAATGTCATTCATTTCACAAAAAGTTTTAAACTCTCTAGATGTAAATTCACCAACTCTATCAGATCTTAGACACTTAATCTTCATTCTAGATTCATTCTCAATTTTGCTTTTCATGATCTTAAATTTATCAAATGCTTCAGATTTTTCTTTCAAAAATGCAATCCACATCATTCTTGTAAAATCATCAAGAAGAATCATAAAATACCTTTCAACATAGAATCCTCTAGTCCTAGTAGGACCACTCAAGTCTGTATGAACAATCTCCAACTTCTATGTCAATGTGAACTTCTTATTGGGAAATGAACTCCTTTTCTGCTTTGTCATCATACATTCTTTGCAAATCATGTTAGTAGGTTTCATAATTCTAGGTAAATCTCTTACCGCATGTGTAGTGCTCACCTTGACAATATTATCAAAGTTTATATGACAAAAACTTTTATGCCATAACCAACTGTCATCAATCCTAGTTATCAAACATGTCATCTCAGTAGGATTCAATTGAAATACATTACCTCTGGTTCTGGATCCTTTTCCAATCAGATTTTCATCTTTATCTTTTATCACACAAGTTTTCTCAGAAAACCAAACTTGATAACCCTTATCAGCCAATTGTCCAACGCTTAGTAGATTATGTCTTAGTCCATCAACAAAGTAAACATCATCAATGTTAGTCTTTCCATCAAAAGTAATAGATCCTATACCCTTAATCAAACAAGGTGCATTGTTACCAACCCTAACAATTTCTCCATCATAACTATCTAACTTAACAAACTTTCTTTTATCTCCAGTCATATGATGTGAACAACCACTGTCTATAATCCAATCAGATTTCTTTTCAACTTGTGAAACTAATGCTTTTTCTTCCCTTTTATCAGATTCAGAACTTTCTTCTTTAATTGCTACAAATCCTATTTCCTCAAAGTTATCATTATCACTGTCAATTAAATGTTTTTCAATTCCTGCTTCAAAATCTTCATCATTTGCATAATAACATTCTTTAGATCTCCTAGGTTTAAATTTGCTTCTATACTTCTTAACTCTTTTAGGACATTTAGATGCAAAATGACCATATTCTTGACAAGTCCAACATTTAAAGATTTTCTTACCATCTGGTTCTCTTTTTACAAGTAATGCAATACCTTCTTCAATCTTCTTATCTTCTTCAGATCTGCTACTGCTGGCATAATCTTCATTCACACTAGTACTTCTTGTAGGTCTAATGCTAAGAGCACTGAATGTTGTTTCCATTCTAGGTAGCTCTCCTGATAATCTCAAGTTTATCTCTACTGTTTCTAATCTTCCAAGAAGAGTCTCTCTTGAAAAGTTTGATGTACAAGGTATCACTTGTTCAATCATCTGCGTTGTCTACTTGAATATTGGTGTCAAAGTTCTCAGAATTTTCCATATCACTTCATTCTCTATCTTATCACCTCCACAAGACTTTATTCCTGTTACAATCTCAAACATCCTACCAATATAGCTTCTAATAGATTCATCTTCCATCATTCTGATATCTTCAAATGCACAAATCCAATTATGTAATCTAGCCTTCTTTGCATGTTCATCACCTTCAAAAGTAGAATGTAAAGCTTTCCAAATTGCATGAGATGTTTTCAAACATCTTACCTGACTATATTCATTCTCCGGTAGTGCTGATAAAAGTGCTTCTCTTGCAAGTATGTTACACATGAATAGATCTAGTTCATCTTTAGTTCCTACCTCTAGATTGTCTTCCTCAATAATAGTCTTCTCATTCTTTGTAATCAACCAATAACTTGGTCCTAAACACAATAGATGTGTCTTCATCTTTTCTTTCCAGCTGTCAAAATTTACTCCATCAAACTTAGGTCTTTTTTTTCTAAAATTCGCCATGGATCTCCTTAAGTTGTTAAACTTTTCTTTCAAGGACCTGCCGCTCTGATACCAATTGTTAGAAAGTAAAGATCCCCAAGATAACTGTGAGGGGGGGGGTGAATCAGTTATCAGATAATTTATCCATTCAATAGCTTTAAACAATATAATCAATGTACTGATCAACCATAGAAAGATAATCATACACAATTGCACAATAACACAGGATATGTTGACTAGGGAACCTCTTGAAAAGAGTAAACCCCGGTGGGAATGATGCCCACAAAATGATGCATTAATATGAAAGTTCCTTGTTAGAGGATGGACCCTGTTAGGAGTCTTATGATATACATTCAGTACATATAAATCCCTGTTAGGAGATTTTGAATCCCTGTTAAAAGATTCTAACTCGGTTAAGAGTTTATGGAAGACAGAAGGACCCACTGCCCAAACAGCTTCAAGGCAAGATCTCTGAACCCATTGTCCAAAATATTTTAGAATTATTCAACAGAATAATATGAAATATATTACCTCCTTCACACTATGCCAAAACTGCACTCTCTGCTACACAAGATCACAATTCCAGATCTCTATACTCACAAGTCTTCCTTCATCACTGAATTAGCTCTTTTCTTCACTTCATGCATATATTCACATCTCACTCTTTATAGTACACATTACAATAAGGAAAAGATTGCTTCTTATATACCAAACTCAAATAATTACAAATGAGTCGGTCCTCAATTACAAAATAATAAATTCTACACGCTACACATAGAATTCACATAAAACTGTCGGCTTCCAGTTACTGTAACTTTCTCCAAACATATCCTCAAAGTTTTCACTGTGAACCACATCATCATTAATGAGTCTCCAACATCCCTTGAACTACGTAAAATCAGATTCCATCCTAGCTAAGAGATATCCTCCGATTTTTGAACATCGCTACACAGAAACACTGTCTAAACACTACTTTCACCAAAATACTCATAACTCTTACAAATGAATGAATTTATTTTTACACTATTAACCATAGGTTAATAACACACCAAAGAACATACCATCAACTGCGTAAAAGCCAATCTGCAATAAAATATGTGCGCAAAACAAAATTGTACCTGCTTTCCTGCTAATATCCAGAATATCACTGTGTTGACATCAATGACAATCCAAGTCATGAATGCAACAACAACTGCTATAGAATGACTGCCAAAACACTTTGCACTCATTCCTAACAATGGGTACCCAGTAGCTATACTCACCAATTTTATAGGAATTCTTTTCAGATACATGGTTCATCAATATGTTAAACCAAAAAACTTTTAGGGTGTCGGGTACAACCAATAATACACCCCTTACAATAACACAGATACAATATATTCTTCAACTTTGTGATTGCACACTATTTTGGATTGGCATTTTTTCAAGAGCCCCCCAATACTAGCAATACCTTTAAAAAAAAAATTTAAAAAAATTATTGAAGGGTTATTAAGGGGTTTCTCAACAATCTTCTTCAAGAGAAACACATTTACCACTTCAACACTAGCACACTCTTCTTCATAAACTTCAACCAACCAAAGATCCAACAACATTCAACATGGCATCTCACCTCCAAATCCAAACTATTTTCACTTAATCTAATCACAACTAACTTTTGCAACTAATATCTATACTCTAGGTACTCACACTTTTCATCCAAGCCCACATATACTCAAGCCAAAAAAAAGAAAAACTTACAAACTATATTTATTACTGAATTCTCCTTTAGAGGGAAGTACCTCATTGAATAATCTCATTCTATTGTGATAACATGATCTTCAATAATCTGACATCTTTTCTTCTTGGCCATGATCCCATTGTCCAATAACAAACTCAATTAGCTGTTGCTTCTATGCTTGACATGCCCGTTACCAGCTCCACAGATCAACGATCTCTCCATAATTTTGGAATCACACATCTTTAACAGCTCTTCGTGGGTGCCTAGAACTGTGAGATTCCAACAACAAATTTGGTCTGCCATCCATCTTGATAACAGCCGCTCGATAGCTCAAATTTTTCTATTGTCTTGCAGGGATTGCTATCGAAAGTAATAATATTGGTATTGTTGTCCACACATCTGGCTGCAAATCTGTCATCAGGCAGTCCATCCACTCTAGACAGACATCAGGGGCAACAACATTCACATGGGATTCAAACCCACCAAATGTCTACAACTCTGGCAATCTGAAAACTCCACCGCTCTCTTTCACCAAGGGTCTTTCTTTCTTCACTAGCACATCCTGGTTAAACAGCCCGCTAGGTCCCAGAGGCATTTTGATAAGAGACATATGTTGGTGCTGCTTTAGATGCACCACCATATTAAAAAATAGGCACAGAGGAAAGACACCAGAGAGAAACCCAAATATGGGCTCTGTTGAACACAAGCCCTCATCTACTAATTTATAGATAAATACACATTAAATGAAAGTCACATATTTAGCTGGAGTATTAATGTTGGATGGTGAATGGGTGGTTGAGATTGACACTGAGGTGACTAGGTTAACACCGGTGGCTGTAGCATTGGTTGGCTCTTGTCTGCACCAATAATCAGCATAATTAATTTACTCATTCTAACATCCCCCAATAAATTAATTATGCTGATTATTTTAGATATCCCCCTATAATCTAGAAATGATGGGTCCTGGTCTAAAGCCTTGTTAGGTACCCATTTACAATCACTTATCAAATTTAATCTTTCATATTGATTTCCCTCATCATAGTCACTATGGGTTTTCATGGTTTACCCCTAACCGATGCAATTTTGAAGTGGTTTCAAGCTCACCACGAACTCCACAAACATCACACAAGTGGTTTCAAAATCACCACAAACTTCATACTGAAGTGGTTTTGGCTCACTACAAACCTCACTCACAAATGGTTTCAAGATCACCATAAACTTCACATTCAAGTGGTTTTGGATTACCACAAACCAAGCACACACTAGTCACAAACCATCATCACTTTGGGCTTTTCTCCTTCTATTCCTACATACCTACATCAAAATTGATTATTGAGTCCATATAAAAAGAAATCCATCTACTGAGATACATGGGTACACAGTCATTGTACTCGCTAGTTGTATAGGAATTCTTTTTAGATATATGGTTCATGAATATGTTAAACCAAAAACTTTTGGGGTGTCAGGTACAACCAATAATGCACCCCTTACATACTCTAGATTTTTCTTTTAACAAAGGTGACTCGCACTCAAAAGATTAATTCAAAATACATATGCCCATTAACAACCATCACTAGTTCAATCTTCATCACTCTCTTGAGGGATATCAATCCAACAATCTTCTATGACCACAAATGACAACAAGCCTTCACATTTAGATAGTCAAATTCTCTCAATGCCAACTCAAGCACTTTACACCCCAAATCAGAACACACATTACAGACAAACCTCATTGAACCATGAAAACAATCCATCCTCCAGCAAGTAACAACTTCAACCAGCCCTACAACATCTTTACTTTATTTCTTACATAACCTTACTTTGGAAAATGCAAGCATGGCATATAGTTAAACAAGTTTACCCTGTAGATGGCAACTGTGACCATAAATCATAGCTTACACAACAAATACCAAGGCACACAATTCCCATAAATACCATAGATTTAACAGCTAAAATTAAGCCCATACTAACCAAGATTTTTTAAAGAAATTTGATACAATTTCCTCTCTATCTCCTCAGCAGCTGCTACAAATCTTATCTATGTTTGATTGGCATATTCTTTGATTACACACATAATTAACAACAGTTCAACACTCTCAATTCTCTCTTTAAAATGCATATTCAAAACCAACCATATCTTACTTATAACAACTGCTCATGGTTTACATTCACTAATATTTTCAAGCTTTATACCCTCTAACACTTGATCTCTTTTCAAATCTCTTGCCTATATGTTGCCTCAGCTTTGATTCCAACACATCACCTATGTCTTGTCTCCTCAATAAAGAAGCTCCACTCTTTTTTAATCCACAAACTAAAATGCACTCACCTTTAGTAGCTTCAACACACCAACAAATTTGGGAAACACTCTAATGACATTCTCCTTTCTATTATGAAAACAACATACTTGGGTGACACTCCATCCACAATAGATCACCAGATCAGCTCATACAAATCTCCACTAGCATCTGCATGCAATATAAACACAAGAGCACAAAGAGAATCATATGCAACATAACAATGCATATACTTCATTATCACCTTCAGCTCGGATACCATGGTTTCCTCTATACTTCTATTAATTTATAATGAATTTTTACATCAATAGAGAAAATAGAGAAATCTAGAGAGTTGAAGAATAATCTAGAACTTACTAGCTTTCATCACCTATCTGGAAGCTTTCTTGATCATGGTCAAAGCTACTAGAGTGTTCTCTTATGAGAGTAGGTGGTATAATAAATTTAGTTTCTAACAAAAACCAGATGAGGCTCTTGGTAAATTATGACCAAATAAATATCAAATGCATATTACTACCAAAGCCAAATCACTATTTGAAGTGTGATATTGCATTAAAAATACTAAGGTTGAGAATGCTTAGCTATTTAAAAAGATTAAAAAAAAATTTATTTTGAAATCATGACGTTACATATGTACATGTGTTTAAATTTCAAAAAGAAAATGATATTGTAATTAACGGGATGAGGAGGAGTTCTACGTGGAAGACAAAGATGACTGTCAGAAGGAGCTTCATTGTCTCTCAAGGATTGGGAGACTATTTCTAAAATCAATGATAGTTAATATACTTCTTTTTACACTCAGCCATTATGTTTTTTATTAAAGAAGCAACAAGAGGGTGCTAGCCCGTGGTACAATAAAGCAGAGTCATAATGAACATGTTAACAACACATTAACAGGAACAAAGGAAACTGCAATAATAACTATAGCCAAAGTGCAGTTAAGGAGTAAAGTCAAGGAACCAGTAGAAAGCCATAGTCAGTACACAGTCAGCCAAAAGTTGAGTAGAGAAAGAGATACTCAAGGCCAAAAGTAACCAAGTACAAAACATAGTAGTACCAAAAGTTCTTAACATCCCTGATGTTAAAGAGGGACCATGACAACACATTGTCTACACATTGACAGCATAATGACAACACCTTTGGCTGCACATTGATAGCACCTTGAGCCCCACCAAGCCCTGACAGTTGAGCTCAACACAAGTAGCAGTCTCCCAATGCACCTCTAAAGAAAAGTGTTCCACCTCAATAGGAACAAAGCAAAAAGCCCCAATGCTCTCCACCTCAATAGGAGAATTAGCCACCTCCAGGATCATGAACGAACTCTCCACCTCAATAGGAAGTTTATCGACCTCCATAGGAACTGTGAAGAAGGAAGATGACTGAGTGTATGAAGCCCAATGCCCAGAAAAAGAAACAAGATGCTCAATGATAGGGTAGAGCCCAACCTCCAAGCAAGCAGCCTACTTCAACCAAAAACACCAAACTAGAGGGAGCCCTTGAAAACTATCAGTCATCCCCTGGCCACTAGAAAAAAGGAAAACCCTACCTCTTCCACCCAAAGGGGGAAGATCCACTACAAACTGAAAATAGAAGACTAACACCACACCCATTAAAAGCAAAGGGGAAAAGTAGGCAATCAAAAGCCTGTGCAAACAAAAATCTTCTCAAACCAACCCAAAAGAGGTCTGAGAGTAACTCCATGGGAGGGAGAGAATGCCAGAATACAGTCAGCTCCCCCAGACATGCTGTGGTTGCCAAGAAAAGATTGGCCAGGACCATGGACAACAATATGATCAGCAACCACAACCATAATAAGAAGAACCAAAGCCCTCAGAAGCATCAAGCCTGGAGTCTTCCACCGCAAAAGCTGAAGCCCACCAAAAACCCACACCCCAACACTCAGCAGAAAAAATGCCGCCACATAAAATAAAAGGCCCCCAAAAGGAGCCAATAACCCAAAAGATCCTCCGTCCAACATGATGTAACCCAACACCGACAAGGGGAACATTTCCACCATACTTAGCATCTTCCTCATCATCCAAAGACCAATAGTACACAACAGCACCACTCCACGGCCAAGAGAAGTAGGGGGAAGAAAGGGGAGCAGATCCCCATCATTCTTGTCAATAGTGCTCAGCACAACAAGAATCTTATGGGATCCCAAATACCCCACCCCTGCAAACACAACACACTGGAAAGAAAAACAAGGCAGTTCCCAAACCTTCCTGTCCAAGGCACACAATACAACAGGAAGCTCATGGAAACAAACCCACCCCGCCTCAGTAAATAGAGCATGTTGTAGGGAAGAAGCAAAGCCACTATGAAAACTTGACGAACTCCCACCCGAATCGTCAACAACCCTCTTTGTATCCTCCTCCCTAGAAACCCCCAAATTTGAAAGCCCACTCCCACTCCCAGAAACTCCAAAACTAAGCACCAAAAAGGGCAAGTTCTCATCAAGAAACAAAGCATGCAAGAGGTCCAAAAACAAATAGGAAGGTTGAAAAATGGAAGATCCCTCAAAAATCTCCACCACACCCCACCAAACTGTAGCCAAGTGACCAATAGTTCCATCTAGCTCATTATCTGCATCTTCTCCATCATTTACAAGCACCACAAGGCCTTTGCGAGCTGTAGAAACCCTAGTATTCAAAATGCTCCCTCTCCCGCTGCTCCCGCTCTCCATTCTCATACCATTTTTTTTTTATGTTATTGTAGCATGTTATTCACTCAACCATTATGTTGATATAGACTATTAATATGATTTAGAACAACAGAGAGGAGGGGTGAATCAGTTGTTCTCAGGTCCAGATGTATAAAAACAAACTTTAAAACTCTTCAACAAATCCAATCTAATAACCAACACCTACTTGGTGATTATTGATTGCATAACAAAAACATATAACAGTGCAGTCCACTTATCCAATAGCATCTAACTTGTAAAACACAGAAATGTTCAAACCAAAACATTCACACAAGTATCAACACCAGGATATATAGTGGAAACCTAATTAGGGAAAAACTACTTTGTAACATGTTACTATTATGTTCACTCTTCTGAAGTGAACTCGATGAAAAGCCAACCTTGTCAAAGGTTACAAACACACTGCTAGGTGTGACCCGGTTAAAGGATTTAAACCACTCTGTTAAAAGTGTGCCTTGTTTTAGGACTTACATACACTCCATTAGAATGCAACCTTGTTCAAAGGATTTATACCTATGACTATTAGGTCAACCTCTGTTAAAAGGATTTTGACTGATATAATGGTTAGAAAGTAGTAGTAATATTGATCTGAAAAATATACAACTCACTTTGCAAATATCAGATCCAATTCCATACACATATGTTGGCTTACTGACTGTGAACCTTTACCATCTCCATCATTGATCTTCTCAAAATTCTCTTCAAGCAATCACAACACTTCTCATTCAGCCTTCTCTGCTTAGATAGTCAATAACATCAACAACACTTCCAACATCCTCTCTATCATGACCTCTTGCTTAGGTTTCCTTAATACTTACTCTATTAGGTCAATACATCTTTTTCCTCTTAATCTCCTTCATAGATCTTAGGGTTAGGGTAGATTCATCGAATTCATCCTACATTTTGTTCTTTGGCTATCCTTCTAGAAATATCTTGAATCTCTTAATAGATTTACAATAAAACATTTTACAGTCCATTAAATACTTTCATACAATCAATAAATAAAGTCAACACATTTTACATAATCCAAGAATTCAACGATGTCCGCTAGAAATCTAAATTCTTCTTCAAATGCAAAATATTGATGCTCGGTCAATACTGTGTACAACTTCTTGATCTTCACTAGAAAGCTCGGTCACCTCATAAGCTGTTTCCTTGGCTAATACTGTCTTCCTTGGCAATTAACTGGTGTTTGGTCAACACTAAATTTACTTGGCATATATTAGTTCGGTCAACACTAACAACACTCAGCTTAAACTAGATTTCTTCACTTTTGCTCAATTAAGCCTACCAGTTTAGTCTACATTCCTACTTAGATAAACAATACATTGTCTTATAATTGTGCCACATAATCAAGTACTCATTGAAGTATCAAGATAACTCACACTTTTCTTAGGTGCTATTGTTACTGACCTTGCCTTACCCCTTAGCAACAATAAAATAGATATAGTACTTTCTTAAATAGCAACAGTCTTACCAATTTAGGTTTGACATCAATGACACTACAACAATTGCTTCAATTGTAGTTTCCAACAATAGACATGGTTGGTCTGGTTAAACTTTTTGTTACATTTTTTTTTTTTTTGTGCTTTGATGGACATAAACTAGGCCTCTGCAATTCTTTCTCTAAGGCATAAGAGGTTTTTTCAGTACTTTAATCAAATAATGAAAGATAATAGTATAGATTATAATGATAGTAGTAGTAGTACAGCGAATGCTGGTAGTTTTAGACTATTGTTTTTTTATTAATTTTGTTTAGTGTTGCGGTCTATTGGCTTTCAGTTGTAATAGCCCAAAGTCTTTCTTTTGTGATGTAATGTGAATTGTTGGTTTCTAGCTCCAGGGCCTCTCTTGGCCAATCTAATAAAAACATTGATCCAAACAAAGGAATGAGGTATGATGCCAAGCACAAGATGATAGGGACAAAAAATAATTACATATATTTCATTATGCATCAAATATTGAGGTTTGATGATCCAAAACTAGCTAAGTATCAATATGAAGTTTTTCATAACGAAATTGAGACCATGAGTTTGGAATTTGGAGAACATAAAACATTCTCTCTTTATGAGAAAAAACTTTGTGGTGTGTAGCTAAGTATCACTCAAATATGCTTCTAATCTTTGAACTTTAGTGGCATGTGCATTATTATTTGTCTAAGAGTTATCAAGAATAGTCTTTGATAGAGGATCTATTTGTTATTGTAACATGTGCAAGTTGTGTATTTACATGTTCACTTCGAATATATGTACTTGGACTTGAAGAAAATGCTATTGCCTCAGAGATAATTTTAAAGATATTTGTAAGTGTTTTTGTTGGTCTAGTAATTCAGCACATATAACTTATACCTAATATAATTCTTTTTTCAATGAACATGGTAAATTGCAAAAATGAAAATTAGTTTTTTAATTCATTTTCCATTCTTAATGTTTTCAAGTTGGTTTCTTGTAGATAGATAACATCTAATTTGACATTAATATTTTTTCATTTAATATTAATTGCTGACGTGGATTCAAATTATGAGTATTTAATGTATATATAATAACACAAGATGTATGGTCTTAACAATGTATGCCATTTAAATAAGAGTTCAACTAGCCCATGTTTCAAGCCATGTCCTTTCTCATATGATTGTTAGTTTTACCTTGAATTTCTTTTCTATTAGAGGGTTTAAAAAAATAGTATTTGACGAAGGATACTCCCCTTACTAATCCAAACACACAAAATATAATAGGTCCAAATAAATAGAACAATTTGAAGAACATGAACAATTTCTTTCTATTATCTTCAATGAAGTGACATTAAAAAGTTAAAAAAAAATAACATGCAACAACCACATGGGCATTTTAATTACAATAATCTACAAGATAGAGCCACAAACTACCCTTCTAGAACTTATCCTAAAACCCACCTTCATTCTTGCATATGTAGCCCCAATAAGTTCCATAGAATATTCTAGATAGTAAAATAATCTCATTTTTGTTCTCCACAAATAAATTTTCCGCCTAGCTAATTTTTGTGTCCTCTTTTTATTTATTTATTTATTTATTAAAACTGAGTCTTGATGGAAAATCTTCTGGAAGCCATAACTTTTGAACCATTTATCTGATTTTCTAGTATAGCCATTTTTTAGAAACATCTCAAATCACTCTATACCTAGGATGGTGTAGTGTCATCCCAAGGACATAGCATATAAATACTTTAACATCAAGTTCAATGTTTTTGTACCACCCCGTTAAAAATAAAATTCAATATCTTCAAAATCAAACTTGATCTTCCCATCCAAATTTACTAGCATGCTTATATATAAAAAATAAACCTACATATAAGTAATTTGAACAATATGGAAAACTTACTAAAAATAGTAAACCTTTGCCAAAATAGTCCTTATTGAAAAACTAGACAATATTTTTGGTTGGTGCAAGATTGCTCTTTGACCCTAGATACTCCTGCATTAGACACCTAGGGTAATTTGAGAAGTGACCTTGTCACATCTCAAGTTTTTAGAAATTTTTTTAGGAAAACTTGATAGTCATGATGAACCTTTAATAGGCCTTCCTTTCCATTTGATCAAGTACTCTTCATATATTTTGTTTCATGTGCTTCTACCAATATGAATGTCCAAGATGTCTTCTATCTTCTTCTTAGATAAAGTAGGTTCTGGAATATTCCATTGTGCTCTCACTTTTTTTTCTATAATTTTTCTTTCACGATACTCTATGAAGTCTAAACTATTAAATATAGGTGAAATGTTAAGTCCACTTAGAAACTATACCACATAAGCATTTCCAGAATCACATGCTTCTTTAAGATTTTTCATGGTCCAAATTTATTCATCTTCATCTTATTATATATTTCTATTGTCCAAAAACATCCCCTATCTCAAATGAACCATGAATTCTTCTCTAATAAAAAATTTCTTATATCTCATTTTTCATATTCCTTTCTATTGTAATGAATATTCATTTTATTGGTATGATTTCTCACATCTTCATGTAAATTCTTCAGGTATTCTACAAGGTATTTGGCTTCAGTGCTACTCTTTTATCCTTTCTCCAACTTCCTTAATTTGAAGCATTTATAGAACTACTTCAATATGAAATCTAGAATGGTGATTTACTAGTTCTCCTATTGAGAAAATTATTGTACGAAAATTTTTCTTCTGGGAAAATCAATTCCCACCCCTTTGCTTTATCTCCTACTAAGCATCTCAATAGGTTTTCCAAACTCCTATTTACCACTTCTCTCTACCCATCAGTCTGTGGATGGTGTGTTGAGATGAAATTTTAATATTTATATTTTTCTACAATGTACTCCAAAAGTACCCAATACACTTAGCACTCTCAATCTAAAAATATTATCTTTGGTAGACCATGTAAACTCACCAATTCTCCAAAAAATAATCTTCCACATGAAAAACATCATTAGTCTTCTTAAAAGGAATCAAGCGTTGACATTTTGATCAAGATGTTTGAGTCCAAGTGCATGAAATGTTGATGTGGTGTGGTCATTGCTGAAAAAAAAGCATACTGGGAGTGATATATCATTCATATTGATACTGCCTTAGATTAGCCAAGTAAAGTTACTAAATTTTTAAGTGTGCAAGTTATAGGGTAGTCATTTGTAGAATAAATGATCAATGATAAATATTTTTTAGGTTTCAAGTTATGCCATTCATGTAGAAGCATTAATAGTATCATATAAATTTATGTCTATAATTGTATCAACTAATTTACACTACAGGAAGAGATTTGAGTAAGAGATCATGTGATATTATCAAGAGAAGAGTACCAACATAGTAAATCTGATGGAATCAAAGAACTAGTGGAGAAAATGTTAAAGTATGTTTTAATTTCTTGTTGCATTATTTGCATTTGATATCAAGGAATTCAAAATGATGAATCAATGTGGTCACTCAATTATTTTAATTTATTTGGAAGCCAACTTTTGTAAAACGTTTAGGTTTTCTACTTACATGCAAAAATGTCTCTAAAGGAGCTGTAAATCAAAATGTGAAAGGTTGTGATGCATGAAGTTAATTGAAGCTATTTGTTAAAAGGTGTTAGTATACTCTAAACAATGAATTAAGAAGAAGTATAGTGAATCTTTCAAGCAATGTGTGCTATTTTTTTAGAGCACCATCACTTTTTGAATCCTAACAAGTTTGAAAGTTAAATATCTTAATAAGGTAACTCCTAACAGGGTGAGAACCATTCCAATAGGTCTAAAGATTAAATCCTCTAACTAGGTGACTCCAAAAGGATTTTCTAAATCCCTTAACTGAGTAGCTCCTAACAAGGCTTTTGTAATATCATTTAATAGGGCTATAAATACTCTTAATCAAGTATGCCCTTAATCGGTTGATGTAATGCCTTTAACATGGAAAATATTATTGTTATAGTGGTGATAATTTATAGGTAATAATTACCACTATAGTTTTTGTCTCTAACAAAGGGTTTGCATGAGAAAAATATTGGTGTTATTGTGTTTCATGTTGTGGATGTTTCATTCAGTTTATTATTATGTTATTATATCACTTGCATGTTGGTTCATTTGGGAATTCTTGAATAAGGTTTTAAAATATGTGGTTGCACTAATTCATCCCCCTCTCAATGCCTGATAAAACTAACAATTTGTGCCAGAGCCAATCTCCCTTGAATCCTAACATCTTGGGAAGGATCTCTCTTCTCAACTTAAAGATGTTGGAGAATTTCTTTAGTAGTTGAAAGAACAATTAAACCAATCAAGAGCCAAGAGACAAGAACTTATTGAACAACTATCAGTCTGGAGAATATTTTAGGAATCTGAAACCTTGGAGGCTATGTCCTTGGAGAATGAGCAACTAATTAAATACAATAAGAATATAATGACAGAGTTGTAAGATTTGTCTATAAGAATTGGTCAAGAGATGGAAGCAAGAAAAGCTGTAAAAGAAGCCCTAAAAGCTAAGGTGGATGAGATTTTCAAGTCTTAACAATAAGTTGGTACATTTCATGCACATATACATGAAACAAATAAAGAAAATTAAGTAGTCTCGATGAAAAATGAAAATCTAAAAAATGAGAATGAGAAGCTGAAAGGTGATTTGAAGGCTGCAAATGAATTACTGAACAAATTCAATAAAAAAATTTCAAAGATGGATGATAATATCAAGAATTAGAGAATACATGGAAAGAACCATTGCCTAAGACATAAGAGTTATGAGGTTGGTGAGTATTCTAGAACCAAAATGACCAAGAAATCTGTTAAGACTAGACCAAAGGAAACCAAAATAAGTCCCCATTAAGAAGTCTTATAAACTTGTGTGCTTTAATTTTCATAAGGTGGCACATAGTACTAATAGATGAAAAAGTAGACTTAGTACTCGTATATATGTTCTATTTTTCACATGATGTGACACAAAACTAATGAATGCAAGACTAGATCTAGTACTTTTCATGCCTATTATTACAATTGCAATAAATATAGTCATAGAGCTAATGAGTGCAAGACAAGAGTGAACAATCAAAGGTCATATGTGAACCAACAAAGTTATTATCAAAATGAGAACCAGTAGAATGTTACATTCTCACACTGTCACAATTATGCTCACATGGCCAGTAAAAATATAGAATGAGGACTAATAGAGGTAATGCAGGACCTTAGAGAGAAACCACAATGACATGTTTTCACTGTCACAAGATTGGACATATTGCAAATTTTTTTAGGTTAAGAAGAAATAGATCAAATGAACTAGTTAACTAGTCAAATGATCAAAAGGGAGAAAGGATAATGGAAGAGAGAAAAGGCATATGAATCAAATTTAGATGAAAAAGAGTAAGAGTTAATCCTTAGAAGGATATGGATCTTCACTAGATATAGAGAAATCATCATCTAATTAAGCCTATTTTTTTCTTATGGGGAGAAAACATTGCTAGATCTATTTTTAACCCCCCTAGATGTACGTGCGGTAAGTTTTGATTGCATATTCATATGCATAATGATGTTTTGAAAGTTTGATGAGAAGTTTTTATGATTAATATAAAGTTTCGTAGTATTGCAAGTGATAATTTTGAAGTGAGTAGTGTATGTTTATGTTCAACCAATGAGAATTTAATGTGAGTGTGTGAGGGAAGATAAAAGGTTGTTTACATCTCATTTTCAAAGTTAGGCATTCGAAGAGTAGTGAAAGAGTGACATAAGTGATAGTTGAGAAATTTATCATTAATCAAGGTGATCGATAGACATTTTATAGTGATATTATAGAAAGAAACAAAAAGTGTTCAAGTGCTACTCGATTAATGGAAGTCTTAAAGGTATTTGTCCAAATCTATAATTTGAATCTATTATTTCAAGATGGATATACATGTAGTAATTAATATTACTAAGTGGCCTTGACCAAAGTTTAAGAAGCATCTATTTAAGTCAACAAAGGATAATCAACTGAGTTCCCTATCCAATGTGTCCTATGGTGTACTTCATGTCGAAGATAATAGAGTATAAATGTATCAAAAACTAGATGATTTTGGTTCTTCACTCATTTTTTAGAAATATGAAAAGCTTTGTAATAATAATATATTAAAGGATGAACATAAGAGGGTTTGATACAAGGACTTTGAGTATGCAATCAATTTTCCCATATATTTTGATGGTGAAAAAGTTAGATATGTTCTCATTAGAGTGCATGATGAGTTGAAGTGGCTTGATCGACCACATAAGATTGCAAAAGAAGTTAGTCATCTAATTAAAAGTTTTTTTTATAATAAAAAAAGTACTAGTGTTGAGGTCTGTACCTCAGGATGAAGTCACTTGACTGAATCAATCTAAATGGGATAAATGAGAAATAATAGTCAATGACATAGTAGATCCAAAGGTGAAGTTTTCTTCAATAGTAATAGGATACAAAGTTTACCATTCTAGCAGAATGAATAATATTCCTAGTGCTACTATTCATGATGCATACTGGATGATTAAGGAGAATGTTTATTATGACATATGTGAGGAAATAAAAGAGAGATTATCCTCAACATGGAGAATATTAAGAAGGACTAGAGAAAAAAAATCAAATATGGTTAGGTACTTATGGGACTGTTCTTCTATTTTTAGAATTTCTTTCCCAGTATTGGAAATATTACTTGGACTATGGGAAAACTGGTAGTCATAAAAAATATTAATTTCTTTAGAGTTCTTGGTGACAAGTTCAACATATAGCTATGGGGATATATAATAATTTTATAAGAAAATAGACTAGATTCAAAGAATCCCCTGACATAGTAGAGAAGTACAATGATACAATTTTCTTTATCGTAGGTACTGATACATGTCCCCTGGAAGTAGTTAAACCAAGGACCTCATGGGTCATGACTATGGGTTATGAGGTAGAGGCTGATGCACTAAATCTACATGCAGATGATCAATTGTCAAAACTAAATAAATCTAACTTTTAAAACCTTTAAAGGTAAGGACATAGAAGTATAACAAATTGAACCAATTAGCAATAGAGAAAATGGTAAGAAAGGAACTATAGAAATTTGCATTAAAGAAAGGTTTCACCAAGGAGATGATAGATAAGGCAAGAGTCAAGTATGAAGTAGAACAAGATGATACATCTACAGGAGTGTCAAAAGAGAAAAAAGTATAAGTTATTTATGTAGTAATTGACAAACAAACTGGAAGTGCTACAATTGTGAAATAGGATAAATACTCTCTTGCTATAAAATTTCTCGTGAAAAGGTAAGAGAATCTTGTAGAGGATATTAAATATAGGCCTACAAAGGTCAAGGAGACAAAAAGAATAGGGAAAGTTATCAGTAGGAGGGAAAAATGAAAATCTCAAAGCAACAAGAATTATCAAAGGAGTGACGAAGATGGAAATGAATTAGATGATTCCCCAAAGAATCTAAAGGCTAGCAGTAAGAAATCTAATGTAGCTGGTTCCCCAACCATAAAATATGATAAACAAGATATCAGTAAGTTTATTTTAATAGATATAATAGTGGATAAAGCTAGAAAGTATAGTATATTAGTTTATTTTCAAAAACATTGTGATGGATTCAATAAAGAAGAGAGAAAAAAAAGGAAGTAGTTGTATTCAATATGAATAAACTAAGAAAATATCTTATTTAGTTGCAAGGATAGATCCTCATATCTATGTATAACAAGATTGAAGTTGGGTGTCTTGTTGCATTAAAGTAAGATAAAGAATTCATAGAATATATTTTAGTCCAATTACAACTGGAGATGTTAAAGGATGAAATGAAAGAGATTCTTGAGAAAACTAGACTGGCATTCAATTACAAGAAAATATTGACAATGTTACTCAATGGAGAACCCCAATTAGTTCAAGAGGATATCGAGGCTATCTTGAAGAATTTTTTGGGTCTTGAAGAAAAATTAAAAGAAGAAAAACATGAACATGATGAGCCGTAGATAACTCATACCAATGAAGGATGTAAGATTGATGGTGTTGAAGTAACCATGGATGATATTTCCATCATGGATGTTCTTGAAGAGATCAAATTTAGTACAGAAGAATAGGTGGATGCTCCAGAGAATAAATGGATAGAACAAGTCATGAAAGATGTTGTGACTGATGATACCTCAATGAATGAATCAACTAGAGAGAAACAACAAGTACTAATAGGAATCCATGGTGAGCAGGTGGTTTTTTGAATTAAAAAATAGGCAGGATTCTAGGGTTACAGGTTGTGGGCTCTACTGGAGATGGTGTCCTAGCTATTCTAGATCTTGAGGATCCAGAGAACAAGGAAGGGGTCCCATGGGAAAAGTAGAAGGAGCCAAGTAAGGAAGTAGGGGCAGAGGATGGGAAGACCTAGGGGTGTGATCAAAATGGAAATGCCATCAATCACCGATGGTCAACTCTCTTTGGAGTTAAACCTACATGCAAGTCCTCTTTCCCTTCTACTAAGGATTTATCTAACAAGGAGAAAGGAAAATATGTCATAGAGATCCTCGATGAACTGGTTGATCACAATATAGCTTCAATGGACCACACCCTTGTTGGTAAATTTGTGGGGTCTAGACCCAACATAGATATTGTAAGGGTTTTTGCTAAAAAGAAATGGGGTTTAAAGGGCCAAGTTCTTGTCAAAGCTATGGCTAAGGGATTTCTATCCTTTGAGTTCTCATGTAAGGAGGACTTAGACAAAATCCTTTGTGCAGGCACCTCGTCTATAGGAAAGGAAACCCTGGTGTTGCAGAAATGAACTCCTAAGCTTGATCTCAATGATTTTTTCTTTGTCCAAGCCCCGGTGTGGGTAAGACTCCTAGAACTTCCTCTGGAATTCTAGTTTGAAGATGTCTTCGATAGAATAGCCAACTCCTTCGGCTCCCTTCTCTTGATAGACCCTATGACCGTTGCTAGAAGTCGCCTAACCTATGCCAAGATTTGCATAGGGGTGGAAGAGGGTCAAGATATGCCAGAAATAATAGTGATCCAATCCAAACTTGGTAAACATGTGCAGAAGCTGGAGTATGAAAGTGTCCCTTTTGCTTGCTTCCATTGCAAGAAAGTAGGACACAAAGCTAAAACATGCCCAGCGTTCCTAAAGTCAGAGAAAGAAAAGTAAGAAATTGCTGAAAGGAAAAAAAACCAAGCAATATCTCTTTAGGCGAGAAAGCTAACCCAACTAGGGAGAATACTAATCCTCTAAATGGCATAGAGGCCAACACTCACAGAGTGTGGAAAAAAAAGGATCAATCAAAGACCACTCCTAAGACCCTCGATTCTAAGGAAGATAAAAACATATATGCAGAAGGGGAGTCAAGACAACATGATAACACCAAAGAGCTAACTAGCCAAGACAAAACTAAACTCAGAGAGGAGCTCCCTCCACAAGAAGGTATTGACTTAGAAGTCAATCTCTAGCAAGACAAAATAGAAGAAACTAAAGAAAATGCCTTGGCGGAAGGAGGAGACTCGTGCCCTGGGTCTATCTTCATCTCCATTGTTCCAAATTCTCTCGAAACCCTATTGGATGATAGCTTCTCTAGTCCGAGTAGGGAAAAATCTTAGGGCATCCCATCTCAAGAATCCTACCCATGCTTTCGAGACACAAGAAACTAACAAGGTTCAACAAATTGAAGAACTGGTGGGCACATTCTCCCCTAGGTAGCTCACCAAGATAGAGGAGCTCTTCATGAAATACAAAGATGTAAACGAGGGCTGGTCAAAGGTTCAAAATAAAAAGGGAACCAAAAGAAGAGATCCCTCACCGGTCTCTCCAGCAGAAACCAAGAGTAGAAACAAAGCTAATGTTGGGGCTAAACTTAAAACCCCTGGCAGAAAGAGAGTAAGTCAGATAAGGAAAGTAGAAGCTAGTAATAATATTGGGGATGGGACTCAGAAAACCATCCAGGTAGCCTGCAACCCATGTAAGTAATGATTGTCACTTCAACGAACCCCTGTGGGATCTTTAGCTCACTTAAGTAGAAAGTCCCCAAGAACATCATCAGTTATCCCAGATCTTACTTTCATCAGGATGCAATAATTTAGAAGGATATTTCTGAGGGAATCTATTTGAGGAATTCTCCTCAAATTCACTCAACAGTTATCTACAAAGATTTTATGGTTAAGGATGTGCTTCACAATAACAACAGAGGTAGTTTTTCCCAACCTAGTCGGCCTAATATCAAAGGTGTGGCCATTGGGATCCCTTGTCAGGTGGGCAATGGTGGCTCTATGGGTGTTTGATTTTTTCTCACCAAGGCCCCTCAAACAGGGGTCATCCATCCTTGGCCAGAAGCTGACTCCTCAATTATAAACTATCAACTTGTCACGTACCACTCTGATTATGTGTCAAGGCATGCCACCTAGGTCACTGACTGGACCATGATTCTTTCTGCTAGCAAGGATGCCAAAATGAGTCATCTCCATGCTGAAGATTTCTCCAGTGAACTGAAGGATTCTCTCAATGTGGACATTCTCCAAAGTACTAGAGTAATGATCAAAGATAATAATGATGGAAAAGGGATTTTTTGGAGGAGTAATTTCACTAATGAAAAGCTATGGATTGAAAGTAAGATCAATAACTACATGTCCCCTTTGCAGGCTTTTTGGGTTTCCCTTCCCAAGAATTGCAATTATCTCCAAAGGCATTTCTCTAGAAAGCTAAAAATTAAGGTCGCTAGAAAGACAGAGAGCACTAAGGCTTTACAGAAGTAGAGAGAAATCGGAGCCTAGTCTATAGCCATGGTAGGGGAGAGACACAGAAAGGAGTTGGAGAATGATTTCAAGAAGTGGAAGAATCAAACAAAAATATGGAATGTCCTTCAGAAAGGGGAAATCACCACCTTCATTGAAAGACTCCATGTTAACAAAAAGGAGATAACCAAAATCTTTGTTAAAAGCTGGAACAAATGGATGGTGGAGATAGAGGGAAAGTACTTTACTATTACGGAGGAAGTGATTTCAAAGGTCACTGGCATTCCCATAGTTGGGAAAAAATTATACAAAGACTGAAAAAATTTAGACAATGTTGTCAATGAGTTTGCGAGAGACGACCAAGAGAAGAAGGCTATCACCAAGATGGACACTTACTTCCAGCCTATGAGTCTAAAGATGAAGTGACAGTTTGTTCTCAAGGTGATCATTTCTTACATCACTCTGGATACTAGGTTTGATAGAATCTGCACCTACCATTTTGTCTTGTTGAATCAATTTAAGCACCAAAAAAATATCTCCATTCCATTTTATCTATACTCCTCCATTAATGAGAATATTAATGGCTTTAGAGAGAAGAACATAGCTAACCCTTCCCTGCATGAAGGCTTGTTACTTTTTATTTTTGATTACTTCTGGACAAGGAAATTATGGATAAGAAATCTATTAGCCAATATTTAGGGTTGGACTTCATCCCTTGGGACAACTCTGAGGGAAATCTCTCTATGAATAGTGAGGAAGAAGAACATAAAATTTTGAAAAAGGTATCCCCTTCCAAGAAGAGACCCCGGAGTGCTGTCAAAGTTGAAAAACCCCTAAAAAAGAAGGATAGAAAGGAGATTAACTCAGGTGACGAGTACAACAAGAATGAGGAAGACATGGATATAGAATAAGAGGAGGGTAACCAAAATTTGGAAGCCACAAAAATGTCAGTTCAGGTCAAAGGGGAAAACCCCAACACCTTGAGGGATTGCTTGGGTTGCCTCTCTATCGACCTCACTATCAGCGATGACAATTCCCCCCTCCTTAGACCTCACCTAGCACCAAAAATGAGACTCAAGACCCTATTTCTGAGGACCCCAAAGATGAACAGGGCAATCCTTCTACCTAGTCTCCAATAAGGCTAGAGACCTCAAAAAATAATTCTAGAGGGGATGATCAAAGTCATGACACAAGAAAAGGGAAAAAGGTTTGGAGGAGACTCAACATCAACATAGTAAAAATGGGGATAATTAGGGAGGTCATTTTCCACAAAATTCTAGAGGACATTGAAGGTAATGTCCACAAGGAGGAGCTAATTGATCCCGCACTGGTGGTCCTAAGAAATAAAAGCCAGGGAAATGGATTTGGACTTCCTCAACAACACTAAGAATAGCATGTTGGATCAGTATAGGTCCTTTAAATGGCTTTACAATGAAATAGAAGACCTCAAAGAAAAAAATTAGTGTGCTGATGATAAGGATAACAAGACAACAGAATGTAAGAAAATCTTGGAGACAAGGGTTCAACACCTGGAATAAAAAATGATCAGTCTAGAGGAAACCCTTAAGGGCATTGTCGAGAAAAACTTCAACATCCTAAAAGCTTCCAATGACAACATAAAGCTGCTAATCAACAAAATAGAAGAAAAAATGGATAGCAGGATTGATAAGAGGACTACGGAGGAAGGGAAGAAGAAGCCAAGCAAGGGCCTGGGTAAAAGAACTAGAGAAAGAACAATGCAAAACAAGGAGAAGGAAGGCTCCAATGCCTCCCAAGACATCTAGAATGTTAAAGAGGCAACATAACTGATGGAGGCCCTCGAAAGCAATGTTTCTCTCATTCTTAGGAGTCTAGCTTAATTCTCTTTTTGGTGCCTGTCTTTTTGCTCTATTCTATCTTTCTTTTTTGTGGTTGTTTCATGTCTAGCCTTTTTGTGGCATGTCCTTTCATTTGCAAAAACATTACCTTTGAAGTGATCTCATTTATATCTTTTTAATTACTATGTTGTGGGTTTCAGGGACCTTGTAAAACCTATTTTACTTAATCAGAAACAAGTACTGATAGGAGATGTAATCAGAGGGGATGTGTAAGGAGTGCAAGGAAAGAAAGGAATGCAAGAACAAAAGGAAGAGACTATAGATAAGGAGAAAGGACATGTAACATATTCACAGTCCATGTCTTCTATTAATTCTAGTTTGGATGAAGAAGATGAATATTATATTCCAACTATACAGGGGTGAATTCATTTGTGTGTCTGGAGTCCTAATGAACTCACGGATATTTCTACTACAATAAAAACTAAGGCTAAAATATATAATATGAAGGCTCACAAGAAAGAGGCACATGTAATCCAATCAGAAAGAGACATATTATCTAATTTGGTGTATTAGATTGATTATAACTCAAATGCTACATCTATTAATCAATTTAGTAAACTAGTGATAGTTGTAGGAGAAAAAATGTGAAGTGTTGAAGATGCATCTATGAACAAAGTAAAAAAGGACAACAAGAAGAAACTATTAAAGAAGCTAGTACAATCAATTATAGTTTGATAGAGGTTAATTAATAGTAGGTGGACACTAAATAAAAGAATCACATAGGAAGGTAGTAAGCTTCTTCCCATAATTTATGATTTTTCAAATTTTATTTAAGATATTGGGCAGAAAAGTGTTCAAGCTCAATAGAAACTAAATAAGTTAGATGACAATTTTGATCTGGTGAACCACTATATGACAAGTTTTGGAGATTTAGTAAGTATTATTAATCATAATCTTAAAACTTACAATAATGAGTAGGAGAAAAGGGTAGCAACATTATTTGAGTTGTACCATCATCTGATTCCTAGAATGGAGATATTGCAAAAAGGAATAAAGGAGGCTAATGTTGTTTTAGCCTTACGAAATATGAGAACTATAGATGTATGAGAAGAACTAGCTTAGATGTTAAAAGGACATATAGGAATCATGGAGAATCTAAAAAAGACATGGGAGAATGATATATAGGTCTTAAAGACCAATTTTTTTAATATATTTAGTAGAATATAAGTAGTAATTTACTATATTTGTAATACTTTTTTTTTTGGTACTTTTTGCATACCTTTGTCATTGTTTTCAAAGGGGGAGTCAATGGTCAGTGAAAATTTTTGGAGTTAGTGCTAAGTGAAAATAAATTGTGGGACTATGAATATCATATAATGGAGAATTGCATCACGAGGAGTCATGTACAGCTTAGGGGATGCATTTTTGTAAGTATTGGCACTTACTCAAATTTTCCATTCAATGTTTCCATCAATTCCAAAGCGAGAGATTGTTTGCATTTTGACAAAAATATTTGAGTTCAAGTGCATAAAGTGTTGAATTGGTGTTGTCATTGATAACAATATAGTATACTCAGAGTGATAGATCATTCATACTGTAGGTAGAGCATTGGATTGGCTAAGTAAAGTTACTAAGTATTCAAGTGTACCAGTTATAGGGTACATGTTTATGGAATATATGATCAATGATAAATATTTTGGTTGTTTCAGGTTATGTGGTTTATGTTGAAGCATTAACAATGTCATATAAATCTATGCCTGGAATCACATCAACCAATTCAAAGTACATGACAAGATTTGAGGATGAGAACATGTGATATTGGCAAGAGAAGAATACTGATAGAGTAAGTGTGATGGAATCAGTAAATCATTAGGGAAAAAGTCAAAGTATGTTTTAATTTCTTGTTGAATTGCTTAGGGCCAAAAACAAGGAATTCAAAAAGATGAATTAGCATGCTTAGTCAATTTTTTTAGTTGATTTGAAAGATGACTTTGGTAACACATTTATGTTTTTCACCGACATGGAAAAATGTCTATAAAAGGAAATATAAATAATAATGTGAAAGGTTATGATGCATGAAAGTGATTGAAGGAGTTTGGGAAAAGGTTACCATACTATGAGTAGAGCATTGAGTAGAAGTACAATAGATCTATCAAGGAATGAGTGTTATTTTTAAGATCACCATCACTTGTTTTTTATTACGTAAAACAAGATTTGAATGGGCCCTAAAACCATATACAAGCAGTTTTTGAAGGGAACTATAACCCAAATAGGAAGAATTAGCACAAATCAAAGATGAGACAACTAGGAGAAGAAGATAGTCATAACAAAGCCTCCCAACATTGGCTGCCAATGGAACTACCTACAGCCCCAGAACCATAAAAGAATAGTAACCAAAAGGATGTTAAGCACTAAGAAACTAGCTACGCGGAACCATTAGGGTGAAGCCTAAGCTTTACGCCAATAGGAGAAGACCAAGGTTTTGAGGTACCCAAACCTGTAAAATGGGTTTTGAAGTGGCTCCCATAACCAATCTAGGTTTTAACTTGGCATGCAAAACCAACATGGTGGTGAATCTAATCCACCCTTGCAAATCCTAACATGAATAATAACAGGAGCTTAAAATTATTGAGCAATTTTAACTTGAGCTACACTTGAGCATAAGGGTTTTGAAAGGTTCCCCCAACCATCACCAGAAGAATGGGGCAACAAAAGTCTCCCCAAACCACCAAGCCACAATTTGCCAAGAGAGAGAAAGTACGGGCATAGAAATCTGGCAGAAAGAGCTCCCTCCAACATAGGCCAAGCCCAGCAACAAAACTCCTTCACACAACTTTTAACTAGCAATGAGCCACCTCTATAGGCTGAGCCTCCACCACAAAAGGAGCTTCCACCTCTACAGGAAGCGGGAAATGAGAAAGAAATAGCAACCACTGGGCCCAAGAATGAAACCCCACCTTAATAGGGGTTTGCACCATAGAATGGAAAGGGAAGAATGAGCCTATGCTCTGGTACTGCTACCCTCTAACCCTCTGTAACAGAGTAGAGAAGCCTCTCCAAACCAAAGCATCAAGGGGTAGAGCACTCCGCAAGAAGCAAACCCACAAGGCAGGCTTTACCCCAATAGCCATCCAGTCCAAGAGTGCAAGGGGAGAGAAGGCACCCAAAAACATTCCATTGAGTGAAAGGAAAAGAGGAGGATAGGATAGATCCATTGAAAGAGCCAACAATGAGCCACCGGATCCGTCTCCCTTGAGGAAAAAGCCACATTGCCGACAGAGCATACACAGGGCAAGGCAAACACAACCGAGACCTCATGACTCCTACTCCAACAGATCACACTCCAAGAAAGAGACCAAGGGAGAGGGATGAAGTAGGATAAAGACCAGGCATCATGGACAAGAGTGGAGGAGGCCACCACATAGGAAACACTAGTCATCCCAGCACAAATAGCAGCAAGTAGGCACACCAAGAAAGCTTCAGGCCAAACCACGTTGGGCACAAAAAATATCCCATCAGCAAGATCAAGAAAAAGCATAGGTGGGTCATCATCTTCATCACCAGACTCACTTGGGTCCTCCAAAGAACCAGAAGCCCTAGCTCCTATGGCCCTGTTCCCACTCCTATTCTCGCTCTGCTCCATTACCATCACTTGTTGAATCCTGATAAGTTTTGAAGTTAAATCCCCTAACAAAGTGGGTAGGATCCTAATATGTTTGAAGATTAAATCCTCTAGCTAAGTGACTATCTAAAGAATTTTCTAAATCCCTTGCCTGGGTATCTCCTAAGAGGGATTTTTTCATAGCTTTTAATAGGGCTATAGATAATCTTAATTGAATATTCATTGAACTAACTAATGTAATTCCTTTAAGAGGGAAAATATTATTTCTACAGTGGTTAGAATTTATGGGTACAAATTCCCACCATGGTTTGTCCCTCTAACCAAGGGTTCCCATGAGAAACATATTGGTGTTCATGTGTTGCATGGTGTGGATGTTTCATTTATCTTTTTTTTATATTATTATATCACTTGCATGTTGGTTAATTTGGAAGCTATTGAATAAGGTTTTAAGATATATGGTTTCACTTCACTTCCCCCACCCCTCTCAGTGCCTTATAACACTAATATAAAGTATTCCATATTTTTGAAACTATCAACCACCATAAAAATAGAATCAGGTCCTCTTTGTGTCCACGGTAAACCCAAAACACCATCTATTCTAAAATCATCGCATGGCCTCTTTGGTATATGTAATGGATGATATAACCATGTATCATGTTAGCACGTGCAAAAAAATTTATGGCTTCATTGTCTTTCCTCTGGCCTCTGTATCATTTTTCATGTCTCTGGCTAAAATCTTAAGCAAAAAATTCAAAAACTAGCCGTTACCCTTTGTAAAACCCTGGCCCTGTTCTATTTTTGTGTTACCTTTTCCAACCACTAAAGTTCCAAATCTGCATGTGCTTATTAGAGACCACTTTACCATGTTCATGGTTAGGTTTTTCATGTGTCGGCGGGGTCCCCTTTAATTTTTCCTAAGTCTGACTGTTTTAATACTTCCTAATGTTTCAGCTTTGTATTTTCTTGGACCCGGCTCTCTGACACCATCTCCATCTGACGGTGGGCATATCTTCTCATGAGATGTGCCAGAGGCTTGCGAACTTAAGATGGCCATTGGTTCATTTCCATGATGTAACCCTTTTAATGCAGGTGGGTCCACTACCAGGTAGGCTCACGTGGCGGTCTATCATTCATCGAGGTATCTTATAAAGCACGGTGGGCCTGATATCTCAGTCAGATGATTCTAGATCGATGGTTGGCGTGAATACGCATAGAATCTTTTGAGCTTTTTAGATCTTGCACCAGCCGTCTAATCTCCAGATGGTATTATGTTCTCGGTGGGTCCAAAATAACATGTAGGCACAATTGGTGACATCTTATTGGTCGATGTAATAGCATAGTGGAAATTGTCAGTGGGACCTAGTTTTTAGATGCATTAGAGGGTCCTAACACTATCAGTCGATCGACGATAGGCATATGATCTTATGGGATCTGTCAAAGGCTTAAGATCATGCATCGTCCGTCGATTCAATCTTTCTCAAAGAGCATGAAGTGCAGCGGGTCCACATGCCAGGTGTGCTGATTTGGAAAGCTATGATTAGTCCACGTTGTGTGACTGGATATTGTGTCAGTGGGGCCAGGTCTTTCGGGGTTCAGTTGTTTTGATAGTGATAGAAGATCAACAGATGGCGTGTAATCTGATGGGATCTTCTGACTGCATGAGATTTTAAGATGGTCGTCGATCTTCTTGTGCGGGCCTGGTTGAATTTCTCAGTGCTTTTGGTGGTAAGGATAAAAATGTAGCGGTGCTGATAAATTCTTGTCTTGTTCACATGTTCGCGTGATGTTTTGGTGGTGTTCCAAGTTGACTAGTGATTCAGTGAACACTTGTTCGCGTAATCGCTAAAGTTTCTAGCGGTAAGATAAATATTTCTGTGAACTGGCGAAAGGCCTTTAGTCGCCAGTTCGTTGAATGTGATCGAGGTTAGTGACTTTTCTTTGTTCGCTAGATTGTAGGGTTGAGCTCAGGTTAAGGTTTTCTTCTCACGAATAAGGATTTTCCTTGTCACGTGGTCACTAAGTGTAAACCTGAGGGTGGTGGTTGAGTTAAGATCATAAAAGACTACAAAAAGGGATGATCAGACGGTCATGATATAAAGTTGATCCAGATTTGAATTTAGGCCACCAATTTGCTACTGGCGCTTGGATGTAGCCATTTATTTTCAAATTTGAATTTGCAGAGGGTTTCTTAGCGATAGAAAGGACCGAAACTAAATGTTTTCATGGCCAGATTTGATTTGTTTGGTGGCATTTTTTGTTGCAGTGTGGTCCAAGGTGTTATTTGATCATCTGCAGGGGTCTGTACCATGTGGTTTTGTGCTCGAGGTGTGTTGCAGGGGGCTAAAAGGTTTGACAATTTTGAATTTTCATGATTTGCAGTACTTTCCCTGAGATCTATCATGAGTGCAAATCTTCTTCAGGCATGGCCAACTAGTTTTCTTCCCCTGCAATAAATTTTTTGACCGTTTCTAGTGGGTTTAGTAGTTGAAACCCTAACCCTAGTCACCTCAAGCTTGTGCATCCTCTTTGAGGATTCCAAGGTGACTAGTGGTGGTATATAGTGTAGAATTTTGACTTAGTGCAGGTTCCAAAACTTTCTTTTTGGTCCCTAGTTGTTGATGGTTTTATATTGAAAGAGGAGCTCGATTTTGGGTCTTTCCCTATCTTTGTGTTGCTCTGATTGTATATTGATCCTGAATGTGTTAATGAAAATGCTATTGAGTTCCAATCTTACATTTCTGTATGTCTTCTTGTTTCAGTTCTGAGCTCATATATGTTAGTGTCACAAAGTGTATTAACATATGGTAAACAAAGAGTATTATGAATTCATCTCTGAGTTCCTAACAAAGTTAGGATTAAAGTCTTTTAGGTGATTTTAGTGAGTTTGCAACCAAGTAAGAATCTGATGTCCTTGTGTTTGAGGGAGGGGGGTAATAGGCAAAGCACTTATCCTGAGCTCAGCAGTGTTTGATCTAAGATCTTCAGTTGATGTATGTAACTGGGTGACTCTTTGCCCTAGGTTAAGGCATTGGTCCATCCTCTGGAGGCATTTCATTGTCATCAACCACACACACACAAATTCAAATGATCAAATCTTTAAATCAGTTGGTAAAGACTATATTGGTATAACATTTAGTGATTCCTTTCAAGAAGTGAATCAAGGGTACACCCGCCTGAGCATTAAGGCTCAAAGTGTAGGAGTATCTCTTTTGATCCTTGTTAATTGGTCCTCTTCCTTGTAGACTTTAGAGTGGTGATAGAGTCAAAGTATTATTAAAATTATCCATCAAAGTATAAATCTACAAGTTGAAGATCAAAGGGAACGCCCAACATATCATTCTCAATTCCTTTTTCCATTTGACATATTCTATAACTTTGAGCAAACTTTTTAACATCTTGTTATAATTGTGACCAATAATAATGCTCACTAACTAGAAATATAGTTTTATCTTGACCAAAGTGTCAAACCAATCCTCCACTATCCTTGTTTATATTAGGTTCTTTCTCAAGGAACTCTTTAGAATGCATAATTTCCTACCTTTGAATAACATACCATCTTGGATCATAAAATCCAACCATCTGGTCCTATCTAGATTTAGTAAATTCTATGAAATCTCTCGATGTCTTCCCAAAATTAAGATCCTTAGGATACAAACTCTTGAGTTCCTAGAACCCAAAAAAATTAATTTTAATCTCTATCAATAATTCTACCTCCTACCTAGAGAATTTTAACTCCTATCAGACTTTCCACTCCTATTCGTTAAAATAAAAGTGTAAGTCTAGAAAAACTCAACCCATTTTAAATACCTTTGATTCAACTTTCCTTGGCTATTCAAATACTAAAAAGCTTGATGATAAGTAAAGAAAAAAAATTCTTTAGGAAAAAGATAATATCTCCACTTCCTCATTGCCTAAACTATAGCATAAAATTGTTGATCATAAACATGATATTTTTAGTTTGTATCATTCAATTTCTTTCTAAAATAAGTAATGGATTTACTTTCCCAACTTAAAATAGCTCCAATGGCATTGCCACTACCATCACAGTCTACTTGAAATGCCTTATTAAAGTTTGGAAGTGCCAAAATAGGTAGTTTTGTAACTTTTATTTTCAACAAATCAAACTATTTGTTTCTTTTTCAATCCACTTAAATACTTTTCTATCCCCATTGGTTCAATTAAGGGTTCACAAATACTACTATTTAAGAAAAAACTTTCTATAAAAGAGAACCAAATGATGATAATATATTACCTCAATAGAAATCATTGGAGTATGAAATTCAAGTATAGATTTCACTTTATTTTGGTCTATTTTAAGACCATCTACTAAGATAACAAATCCCAAATACATTAACTCCATACAACTATACATTTTTACATTAATTCAAATAACTTTTCTTCCCTTAAGTTCCCAAAGACCATATGAATATACATCATATTTTCTTCCTATCTTTTACTAAAGATCATAATATCATCCAAGTAAATAATAGTAAACTTACTCAAAAAAATATTCCATACCTAGTTCATAAGTCACATGAATGTGCTTGATGCCTTGGTTAGCCTCAAGAGCATGAAAAACCACTCATACACACCCCCCTTTATCTTGAAGGTTGTTTTCCATTCATCTCCTTCTCTAATCTAAATTTCATTATATCTACTTTTCAAATATATCTTTGATAAGTACTCAACTCAACTCAAATAATTTATAATATCATACATCCTTAACAAGGGAAACCTATACTTGATAGTAATCTTATTGATATCCTAAGAATCCATAGACATCCCCCACTCTCATTTTTTCTTTGATGCTAGTACTTATTGTACAACACATGGACACAAACTCACCTAAAACAACCCATTCCACAACAACTCGTGCACTTGTATTTTCAAATCTTCACTCTCTCCTAAATTTATTCTATGGGTTTCCTTGTTTGAAAAACTATCTCTAAGAATCAAGTCCATTTGATGCCGAACAATACTTTGAATCTTATCAAATAGATGTACGACTTCGACAAATACATCTTCTACTTCCTCTGTATTAAATTCTTGAATTAAGAAAATATGCATATGCTCATGCTTCATTCCTTCTAGAATCTTCCTTGCATCAACTAAACATATCTTACATTCCTACATACCTTTTCCTTTGTTTCCTTCAATGGCTTCATCTTGTGTTGACCTTTATCATTTCTCAAAGAAACGTTATTTGAATGTCCATCATGCACTGCATGATGATCAAATTGTAATGGTCTCCATAACAAAAGGATGAAAAAAATCCACATGCATAAAATGCCATAATACCTCATCATGATAGTTTCTAATTTTGAACTTCACTATATATTTTTCATAACCAAATCCTTATGATCCTTAAACAACCAATCAATTTGGTATGGATTTATATGATTCGTTCTCTATAATATCAATTTATTAACTATTTCCTTTGAAACAAGGTTATCATTACTATCATCATCAATAATTGCATTGCATACTTTATCATTATACTTCAATCTCGTGTGAGATAATTTCTTCCTTTGCACACGTTCCTTCTCATAATTTTTTAGAAAGGATCTTTGAGTGACAAGGATCTCTCCTCTTTCAACATATTCAGAATATGGCAACTCAACATCCTCATCTCAATGTGCAACTCATGCATTTTTTTCTAGTCTCCTATTTCTCCTCCCTTTATATTGGAGACACTTATAGGATCTTTGTCCTTCTCTACACTAGAAACACATTCCATAGAAACCTTCTCTTCCATATCCTTGTCCTCTTCCTCTTAGATCTCAAGTATTTTGATCATGAAGATGATAATAATAATTCTTGCTCTAATTTTGACTTCTAATAGAGTCACCATTCTTCTTTTGATGTTCAATTTGGCCTCCATAAGACCACCCACAAGGATTTCCACCATGACCTCTTCCATTTTTAGTACTCTCAAATTCCTTGTTTAGTTGTTCTTCTACATTCAAAGAAAACTGAGATGCATCTTTGATGGTATGCATTCTTACCATTGTCAACTCTTCTAGAATATTCAGCCTCAACCAATTGATATAATGCGCAATGTTTTCCCTTTTAGCTTTAGAATGACCTATTTTGATAAGGAATTGATAGATCTCTTATATATTCACTTTCATTTATTTCATTTCATTTTAAGGCGATTCCTAAACATGGGTTTGAATGAGGAAAACCCCTTTTATCTAAAAATTTTCTCCATTTTCCTATGTGTAGGAGCAAGTGACACAATTGCCATAAATTCTATAGAAAGATGAGGATCTAATAAAGTAACAAAATGATAGTTTCAATAAAAAAAACTAGGAAAACAGTGACTAAAAATGTTCTATTCCAGGGAACATGACATTTGAAATAGTTTTCTCCTCCTAGAATAGGCTCAAATTCATTAGAGATAAGTTAGAGTTCACAGGGTCCATATTTTTAACTATAGGCATTTTAGATATAGTCTATTAGGAAATTGAAATATGAATCAACACATCTACTCTATAGTGTGCTATACTCATTATTTTGACAGAAGTGGCTATGTAGTAGTATACTATTGATACAAATAAAGTTGCACAATTAATTAGAATGGTAACTTTTTTCCATATCTGACAAATACACAATAGGTATTCTTGATCCACTATATGATTTTTTAATAAGCTTTAATTAATAATATCCAAGAAACGATCTTTAGAAAACGAGTAATAATTGTACCCCGTAGTAATGGAATCTCTATCCTTACAACCTGGCATGATTGACCAAAGGATTAGGCGTGATAAGGACGGCCACATTATCACCAATGGTGGACGTTGTTCATTTGGAAATTTAGGGATAATGCTATTTTTTCCAGAGAACCTCTTGGGCGTGTTCAGACGATGAAGTTCGACGGACGAGTGATGAAGGTCAAATATAGTAATATCTCCTACAGTCGAGGAGATCCTCGAAGATTATCCAGGCTATATCTTTTACCATTCTGTAGCCGTTAATCGCATAGAATGTGAGCGAGTAGATCTGCTATACCTATTGCAATGAAAGAAAAGTTTAGAAGAATGTGTTTTGGCTCCTAATTTTTCTAAATATGATTCGGACAAATTTGCAATCGTGGAAACAGCGTTTGGAACAGATAATATAGTTAATCTTATTCAAGTTATTTGTAGTTATGCCCAATTTCATAACCCTAATTTTAGAGGGTATATATTCATCACAAATAAGTTGATTCAACGCAGACTGGTTCCAAACACTCTCTGCACGATTGCGAATTTGTCTGGAACATTTGAAGGAAAATTGGGATGCACAACACTTTCCTTTGTACATTTCTTACATTGCAGTGGGCCGGGCGGATACTATTTTCTTTCTCTTTTCAGCGAATAAAGCATGGCAACGTGTGAAACAGTAGAAAGAATCCTGGATCAGGCCTCAACTGTGTTAAATCAAAGGAGATTGGAGGAGAAAGGTAAAGGAAGATGAGGAGGTAAAGATATACATATTTCCTTGGAATCCTTGCCTAGAGGCATACCTGAAAGTTGCAGAGAAGTTTAGGTGCGTATAGGTTCCTCTACTTCTATTTTAGTGGTTTAAATATTAATTATTTTGCTTCTGGGCTTTATTGTATGAAATTAATCTTTGAATGGGTTATAGAGCATATATTAAAATGCAGCGTAACAGGGTGAGATTTCGCTGTATGCACAATAGAAAAGCCTTTTCGACAACGTACAACTTGTTAAAGTCTGATTTGTTACGTTGGAAGGCCATAACATATTATTTTAATTGAGAGATCCTAAATTTTTTTTGTCGTGAATGCATGTAAACAGGGGCTGCAGAACAGATTCCCGGCCTGAAAATTCAGAGACAATGCAGAGGTAGTCTGTCAAGAAGATTATTTAAGACAAAGTTTCAGACAATGGCACTTGGTGTTTTGGTTTGTAAATTACACAGTCGCCCAATCGTTCTGAAATGGGCCATTGGGCGTAGCTGTATTTTATGTAATGATAAATAAAATACTGTAGAGTTCCCATCTTTGCCATACTTTCCGATTTTTATTGTGTTAAAAGATACTGGCAAAGATCTGGCATTTTATTAACCGACATTTATTTCTTGACCTAAGACGATGAATCCAGAATGTCAAAAATACTCTGGTTTGGTTTATTTCAAAAAAGTTATCCTTTAGTTTATCCTGTATGATTGATGGTTCTACCAATCCATTGGAAAACACCTATATTAGCTTAAAGAAGAGATCTTTGGTATTATGAACATTTAAGATTCGAAATGTTGGTAAAAGAAAATATTTCACAATCAAACTTTAGAAATCTGGTGATGAATTCATAAACTTATTCTAATTACCCTAAAAATTAGTAAATGCTTTAGTAATAAGGAATCCAAGATCTCACACTAGCAACATTGCATCACTTTCAAGGTTAAAAACTAAGGGATGTGTAAATCAGGCTCATTAGAAATCTTAAAAAAGGGTTAAGTACACAGATTAGGTGACAATTGATTCTCAGAAACATATGAAAAGCTCTTTGTGTGTTTTATTCAAGACAGGGTCAACATGTTCAGTTTTATCATTCATATTTATATCTAGAGTCTGGCTTCAAAGGTTGAACATAGAGGTGTCCATATTGTAGCAAAATACTCTTTCCGTTGTGGATCTTAAGATGAAATAACAAAAGAGTTCTGGTAAGGTAACATGTAAGAAAAGCTATTTTCTAGACGGTACCGTATGAATTACTGTGGAAAGCAAGTTGCAATATCAGACTTCATTGAAGTAAGAAATGGAGAATATAATAGCTCGGTGCAATTCATGATCTAGATTGAGGACAAATACCAAAGGCAGGATAAAAACTTTCCCTGCATTGAACGTTCTGTTAGATTGTAAGTTAAAAAATGACACATGAATCATTTACTGCTACTGGCTAACCTACAAGGTTGTGTTTTCATTTAACCTATTATTTGTTTTAGTTGTAAATTGAATGAAAAGAATAGCTTTAGAGTAGGAGCTTACTGTCAAAGTGTTTTAGGACAGTTTTGTTTTTATTTATTGTTTCTTTTTCAGAGCAGGAAGTTTCTGTCAAAGTGTTTTAGGACAGTTTTGTTTTTATTTGTTGTTTCTTTTTCTGTGGCTATTGCCTCTCTCTGGATTGGTACGGGTCGCAAACAGATTGTTGAAATGATGTGTCTTGACAAAATAGTCCAAATCCAAATCCAAATCGCTATTTGAAGCGTGATAGTGCATTAAAAAGACTAAGATTGAGAATGCTTAGCTATTTAACAAGATTAAAAAATATATATATTTTAAAATCATGACGTTACATATATACATGTACTTAAATTTCAAAAACAAAATGATATTGTAATTAACATCGATCCAAATGAGGATGAGGAGGAGTTCCGCGTGGAAGACAAAGATGACTGACAGAAGGAGCTTCATTGTCTCTTAAAGATTGGGAGACTATTTCCAAAATCACTGATAGTTACTTTACTTCTTTTTACACTCAGCTATTATGCTGATATAGACATGGTTGTTCTGGTTAAACTTTTCGTCTTGTTTATTTTTTTTGTACTGTGATGGACATAATCTAGGCCTCTGTGATTCTTGCTCTAAGGCAGAAGAGGTTTTTTCGCTACTTTAATCAGATGATGAAAGATAATAATATAGATTATAATAGTATAGATTATAATGATAGTAGTAGTACAGAGAATGCTGGTAGTTTTAGACTGTTGTTTTTTATTAATTTTGTTTATTGCTGTGTTCTGTTGGCTTTCAGCTGTAATAGCCCGAAGTCTTTCTTTTGTGATGCAATGTGAATTGTTGGTTTCTGGCTCCAGGTCCTCTCTCTGCCAATCTAATAAAAAACATCGATCCAAACAAATGATTGAGGTACAATGCAAATTTGCCAAGCACAAGATGATAGGGATACAAAATAGTTACATATATTTCATTATGCATCAAATACATTATGCATCAAATATTGAGGTTTGATTATCCAAAACTAGCTAAGTATCAATATGAAGTTTTTCATAACCAAATTGAGACCATGAGTTTGAAAGTTGGATAACATAAAACATTCTCTCTGTTGGAAATATAGATGCAGTAACTAAGAGGGGGGGGGGGTGAATCAGTTAACCACAAAATATTACCACTGATCCCTTAAATATCTTAACAAATTATTTACTGTGCCACTCGGTAATTATACAGAGAAATGCTGAAAACTTGATCTTTGAAGTGTGTAATAATTAAACTATTCTTAAGCATTCATCACTGATTAACTTACATGAATAAAGAAAATAACATGAACACAAGAGACACCAGATTTACCGTGGAAACCCAATATGGGAAAATCCACCAATGTAACTAGTTACTGTTTTTCACTCTTCTGAAGTGATGCCCGGTTAGAAGCCAACCCGGTAAAAGGTTACAAAACACACTGTTAGGTGTGACCTTGTTAGAGGATTTAATCACCCTGCTAGGAGTGGCCTTGTAAGAGGTCTTGAAAAAATTCAATAGAACTGTTACCTTGTTAGAGGATTTACAAAATGGTTGTTAAACCAACTCGATTAAGAGATTTTGATATCACTGCTACAATTGCTAGAGAGTAACAATGAAATAACCTACAACTAAATTGCTGAATATAGATCTCTATTCTGTTTCACTAGATCCTTACTGATCAATTAAATCTTTGCTGCTCCTCAAGGATATCTGACCATCGTTTAAAATTCGCACACACCTTTCTTCAAAAATGATTTTTGCATGCTGTATATATTTTATTCACCATTTGACCTTCTATATATATATGTCATTTCATAATCATTTAGATTGACAAGTCGACACTAATAATTATTATAATAGTCGGCTGGGATAAACAAACTGTGATAACAAAATTCTTTGAAAGGGACGACCTTGCTCGGTAAACATTAATCCTGAAAAGATTTCCTTCGGTGACCGAGAGAACTCAGTAACCATAGCGAATTCTGCAACATCCTTTGGAGACCGAGAGAGCTCGGTAACCACTAATTTCTTTCGATAATCGAGGAGGCTCGATTAACATTGTTATCCTGTCATGTTTCCTTTAGACACCCAAGAGAACTCGGTAGACACTAAAAACCGCTTAGCTGACCGACTAAGCTCGGTAGATACTGAGAACCGCTTAGCTGACCGACTGAACTCGATAGATACTGAGAGCGATAATTGATATGACATTTGTGTGACATCAAAGACAACACAGCTAATCCAACAATGTCCTTCAGAGAATTGTATCCAACACTCTCTTCATGAGAAAAATGTAGTGGTGTGTAGCTAAGTATCACTCAAATATGCTTCTAATCTTTGAACTTTAGTAGCATGTGCATTATTATTTGTCTAAGAGTTATCAAGAATACTCTTTGATAAAGGATCTATTTGTTATTGTAACATGTGCAAGTTGTGTATTTACATGTTCACTTCGAACATATGTACTTCGACTTGAAGAAAATACTATTCCTTCACAGATAATTTTTAAGATATTTGTAACTATTTTTGTTGGTCTACTATAAAAGTTACAAACAAAATAAGAGGAATATCGTTCAATATTTTCAAGTTTTTAAGTCATTTCATTCAGCACATATAACTTACACCTAATATAATTCTTTATTCAATGAACATGGTAAACTGCAAAAAAGAAAATAAGTTTCGTAATCCATTTTCCATTCTTAACGTTTTCAAGTTGGTTTCTTGTAGATGGATAATATCTAATTTGACATTAATATTTTTTCATTTAATATTTATTGTTGGTGTGGTCTCAAATAATGAGTATTTAATGTAGATATAATAACACAAGATGTATGGTCTTAACAATGTATGGTCTCCTACGTCTGGGTAGGAGACCGTAGCTTATGTTGCTGCCATGAGGTTTTTGTATTTGATCAGGCATGTTGGCCCTGGTTTTTCTATGCTACTTTCCTGGTTTAAGGTTCATTTGTCTAGTTCCTGGTTTAGCCCTGCATGGCATGCTACTATTAATATGCTTGTTACTATCTTCTTAAGATACTTTGGTTCGTTATTTTTTAAAAGAGCTGTTATTTTTATTTTTGATAGAGGCAGATTAGACACTGGTTTTTTTGCTGACTTACTATTGATGAACTACTTATGACTAGTGCTATTAATATGTTGTTAATGGGCTTCTAGTCCTATTGTACCACTGGCCAGCACCCTCTTGCTTCTTTTTTCTATCACAAACAATGTATGTCATTTTAAAGAGTTCAACTGGCCCATGTTTCAAGCCATGTCATTTCTCATATGATTGTTAGTTTTACCTTGAATTTTATTTCTATTAGAGGGTCTAAAAAAATATTATTTGACGGAGGATACTCCCCTTAATAACCCAAACCAACAAAATATAACAGGTCCAAATAAATAGAATAATTGGAAGAACATGAGCAACAACCACATTGGCATTTGAATTACAATAATCTGCAAAATAGAGCCACAAACTACCCTTCTAGAACTTATCCTAAAACCCACCTTCATTCTTGCATATGTAGCAGCAATAGCTTCCATAGAATATTCTAGATAGTGAAATAATCTCATTTTTGTTCTCCGTAAATCAATTTTCCACCTAGCTAGTTTTTGTCTGCTCTTTTTTTTAATAAAAAATGGAATCTTAATGGAATAACTTCTGGAAGCCATAACTTTTGAACCGTTTATCCAATTTTTTAGTATAGCCACTTTTGAGAAACATCTCAAATCACTCTATAGCTAGGATGGTGTAGTGTCATCCCAAAGACATAGCATTTAGATACTTTAACATCAAGTTCAAAGTTTTTGTACCACCCCATTAAAAAATAAAATTCAATATCTTCAAAATCAGACTTGATCTTCCCATCCAAATTTACTAGTATGCTTATATATAAAAAATAAACCAACATAGAAGTAATTTGAACAATATGGAAAACTTACTAAAAATAGTAAACCTTCTCCAAAATAGTGCTTATTGCAAAACCAGACAATATTTTTGGTTCATGCTAGATTGCTCTTTGACCCTAGATACTCCTGCCTCAGATACTTGGGGTAATTTGAGAGGTAACATTGTAACATATCAGGTGTTTTGAAAAAAATTGAGGAAAATTTGATAGTCATGATGAACCTTTAATAGGCCTTCCTTTCCATTTGAGCAAGTACTCTTCATATATTTTGTTTATTGTACTTCTACCAATAAGAATGTCCAAGATGTCTTATATCTTCTTCTTAGATAAAGTACGTTCTAGAATATTCCATTGTGGTCGCACTGTATTTTCTATAATATCACCTTCATGATACTCTATCAAGTCTAAACTATTAAACATAGGTGAAATGTTAAGTCCACTTAGAAAATATACCTCATAAGTATTTCCAAAATCACGTGCTTCTTTGGGATTTTTCATGGTCAAAATCTATTCATCTTCAACTTATTATATATTTCTATTGTCAAAAAATGTCCCCTATCTCAAATGAACAATGAATTCTTCTCTAATCTAAAATTTCTTATATCTCCCTTCTGATATGCCTTCATGTTGTAATGAATATTCATTTTATTCATATCATTTCTCCCATCTTTATATAAATTCTTCGGGTATTCTACAAGGTATTTAGCTTCAGTCCTACTCTTTTCTCCTTTCTCCAACTTCCTTAATTTCAAAGCATTTATAGAACTACTTCAATATGAAATCTTGAATGATGATTTACTAGTTCTCAAATTGAGAAAATTATTGTATGAAAACTTTTCTTGTGGGAAAATCAATTCCCACCCCTTTTCTTTATCTCCAACTAAGCATCTCTATAGGTTCCCCAAACTCCTGTTCACCACTTCTCTCTACCCATCAATCTGTGGATGGTGTGTTGAGATGAAATTTTAATATTTATATTTTACTACAATGTACGCTAAAAGTACCCATTAAACTTAGTGTCTCAATCTAAAAATATTCTCTTTGGTAGACCATGTAAACTCACTACTTCTCCAAAAAACTATCTTCGACATGAAAAACATCATTAGTCTTCTTAAAAGAAATAAAGGATTGACATTTTGATGAAGATGTTTGAGTCCAAGTGCATGAAATATTAATGTGGTGTGGTCATTTCTGGAAAACAAACATACTAGGAGTGATATATCATTCATATCAATAATGCATTAGATTAGCTAAGTAAAGTTACTAAATTTGTAAGTGTACAAGTTACAAGGTAGTCATTTGTAGAATAAATGATCAATGATAAATATTTTTTAGGTTTCAAGTTATGTCATTCATGTTGAAGCATTAACGATATCATATAAATTTATGTCTATAATTGTATCAACTAATTTATTGTACATGAAGAGATTTGAGTAAGGGAACATGTGATATTGTCAAGAGAAGAGTATAGACATAGTAACTTTGATGGAGTTAGTAACCTAGTGGAGAAAATATTAAAGTATGTTTTAATTTCTTGTTGAATTATTTAGGGCTGATATAAAGGAATTCAAATTGATGAATTGATATGGTCACTCAATTATTTTAATTGATTTGGAAGCCAAATTTTGTAAAACATTTAGGTTTTCCACTTTCATGGAACAATGTCTCTAAAAGGAGATGTAAATCAAAATGTGAAATGTTGTGATGCATGAAGGTAATTGAAGCTATTTGTTAAAAGGTGTTAGTATACTCTAAACAACACATTAAGAAGAATTCTAGTGGATCTTTCAAGCAATGTGTGCTATTTTTTAGATCACCATCACTTGTTGAATCCTAACAAGTTTACAAGTTAAATCTCTTAACAGGGTCACTCCTAACAGGGTGAGAACCATTATAATAGGTCTAAAGATTAAATCCTCTAGCCAGGTGACTCTCAAAAGGATATTCTAAATCTATTCACTGAGTAGCTCCTAATAGGACTTTTGTAATATCTTTTAATAGGGCTACAAACACTCTTAATCAACTATGCCCTTAATCGGTTGATGCAATGCCTTTAACATTGAAAATCTTATTGTTGTAGAAGTGATAATTTATTGGTAATAATTACCAATGTGGTTTTTGCCTCTAACAAAGGGTTTCCATGAGAAAAATATTGTTGTTATTGTGTTTTATGTTGTGGATATTTCATTTAGTTTGTTTTTATGTTATTATATCACTTGCATGTTGGTTAATTTGGGAATTCCTGAATAAGGTTTTAAGATCTGTGGTTGCACTAATTCATCGCCCTCTCAATGCCTGATAACACTGACAATTGGTGCCAGAGCCAATCTCCCTTGAATCCTAACAGCTTGGGAAGGATCCTTAACAACGACATGGAGGGATCAATGAGTTTTCTAAGACAAATTGAGAAGCAACTTAAAGATGTTTGAGAATTTATTTAGTAGATGAAAGAACAACTAAAGCAATCAAGAGCCAAGAGACAAGAGCTTGTTGAACAACTATCATACTGTAGAATATTTGAGGAATCTAAAACCTTGGAGGCTATGTCCTTGGAGAATGAGTAACTAATTAAAGACAAAAAGAATATAAAGAGAGAGTTGTAAGATTTGTCTATAAGAATTGGTCAAGAGATGGAAGCAAGAAAGGTTTCAAAAGTGGCCCTAAAAGATAAGGTGGATGAGATTTTCAAGTCTTAACAATAAGTTGATACATTTCGTGCACATATACATGAAACAAATAAAGAAAATGAAGTAGTCCTGATGGAAAATGAAAATCTTAAAAATGAGAATGAGAAACTGAAAGGTGATTTAAAGGCTACAAATGAATTACTAAACAAATTCAATGAAAGGTTTTCAAAGATGGATGAGAAAATTAAGAATTAGAGAATACATGGAAAGAGCCATTACATAATATATAAGAGTTATGAGGTTGGTGAGTATTCTAGAAACAAAATGACCAAGCAATATGTTAAGACTAGACCATAGGAAACCAAAATAAGTCCCCCTTAAGAAGTCTTATAAACGTGTGTGCTTTAATTGTCATAAGGTGACACATACTGCTAATTTATGAAAAAGTAGACCTAGTACTCCTATATATTCTATTTGTCACAAGCTGTGACACACAACTAATGAATGCAAGACTAGATCTAGTACTTTTGATGCCTATTGTTACAATTGCAATAAATATGGTCATAGAGATAATGAGTACAAGACAAGAGTGAATAGAGGTAATGAAAGACAAGTGCAATAAAAATATAGAATGAGGACTAATAGAGGTAATGCAAGACCTTAGAGAGAAACCAAAATGACATCTTTTCACTGTCACAAGATTGGACATATTGAATTTTTTTTTTAGGTCAACAAGAAATAGATAAAATGAGCCAGTTAACTAGTCAAATGATCAAAAGGGAGAAAGGATAATGGAAGAGAGAGAAGCCATATGAATCAAATTTAGATGAAAAAGATTAAGAGTAAATCATTAGAAGGATCTGCATCTTCACTAGATATATAGAGAAATCATCATCTAACTAAGCCTATTTTTCTCTTAGGGGGAGCAAACATTGCTAGATCTATTTTTAGACCCCCTAGAAGTATGTGTGGTAATTTTTGATTGCATATTCAGATGTATAATAATGTTTTGAAATTACTATGTGAAATTTTTATGATTAACATAAAGTTTCGTAGTATTCCAAATGATATTTTTGAAGTGAACAGTGTATGTTTATGTTCAACTAGTAAGAATTTAATGCAAGTGTGCGAGGGAAGATAAAAGGTTGTTTACATCTCATTTTTAAAGTTACGCATTTGAAGAGAAATGACTAAGTGACATAAGTGATAGTTGATAAATTTATCATCAATCAAGGAAATCGGTAGATATTTTATAGTGATCTTCTAGAAGGAAACAAACAGTGTTCAAGTGCTACTCGATTAATGGAAGTGTTAAAGGTATTGGTCCAAATCTATAATTTGAATCTATTATTTCAAGATGGATACACATGTGGTAATTAATATTAATAATTTGATGAAGGTTTCTCCCCTTAATACCACAAATACATAACAGAAACAGAGAAACAACAACAATGTGCAAGAACAAAAAATGGGCTTCTTATTATCTCCACAAATGTGGAATTACAAACTTTCAGAATTACAATATGCAAAGCCACATGGGCATTCCCTTACAATATTCTATAGGAAAAATCCTTGAATCCATACCCAGATCTACTACACAGAACAGTCCCGAACTACTCTAAACTGCCTAAGACAACACTACAACCTTCCTTATATAGGCAATTTTCCACTGCCTAGGAAGGTTCCAGAATTTTAACCAACAAGGCTGACGAAACTTAGAATTATTTTATTTTACACTTTATTACATCAAATTTGGCTCAAAATAAATTTTGAAACCCAAACAAAAATTTTGAGGGAAAATCATTTCTGCTATTTCAGGTGACCCAACTTCTGAAAACCATAAATCATTGCCAGTTGACCCGATTGACTATTATAACCCCATTCTGGAAAGGCCACAAAGCACTCTACAAGCTTGACTCATGCAAGTGCCTATCACCCAACTTCTCGACCTCATCTGGGGCCTCTAAAGACTTCAAAACTCAGTTCAAAGTTTCTGTACCCTGTTGCCAATACCAAAAATCTTCAATATCTACAAAGCTAGACTTGATCTGTCAATGAAACTTTACTGTCAGGCTGAACATGACCAAAATAAACCTCCAAGGAATAAATTAGAACATTCTGAGATCGAATGACCAACTTACTAAAAATAGCAAGTTTCCATAAATAGCAGCTCTGCACAAGATAGCCCTTATTGAAAACAAAACCAAAAATATTTTTGGGTGATACAAGATTGCTCTTACAACCAGGATGCTCCTACATCATAAGTGGCCTTGACCAAAGTTCAAGAGGAATCTATTTAAGTCAATAGAGGATAATCAACTGAGTTCCCTATCCAACGTGTCCTATGGTGTATTTAATGTCAAAGATAATAGACTATACTATTGGAAACAATTATCTAAAGAAAATTGCTACTCAAATTATGTATTGTCTTTGATGTCACACAATGTCATAGTTCGCAACAATCAATACCTACCGAGCTCAGTCGGTCTGCCTGGCAGTAAAATTAGTGTTTACCGAGTTCACTCGGTTATCAAAGAAAATCAGCATCTACCGAGTCCACTCGATTATCAAAGAAAATTAGTGTTTACCGAGTTCACTCGGTTGTCAAAGAAAAGTTAGCATTTACTGAGCTCACTCGGTTATCAAAGAAAAATGATGATTAGTGTTTACCGAGTTCCCTCGGTCTCCGAAAGATTGTAGAAAATTTAATTATGGTCACCGAGCACTGTCGGCCCTTGAAGGATCTTTGCAAATAAAGTTTTCTTAATTCATCCGACTGTTATACTAAGTAATGCCGATTTGACAAATCTAAAATCATATAAATAAAAGGTCAAATGTGAAAAATAAACAATAGATATGGAAGAAGATATATAGAAGAAAGACAGGAAAGGTGTGTGCAAAATTGTGAAGGATGACCAGATATCCTTTTGGAGCAGCAGAGATATATTCGATCAGGAAGGATCTCACTTATACAAAACAGAGATCTGTAATCAGCAAGGCAGTTGCATTATTATACAGGTCATTTTCATTGTTACCTTTTTATCATTGTAACAGTGAATTCTAAATCTCTTAACCGAGTTGGTTTAACAACCATATTGTAAATCCTCTAACAAGGTGACAATTCCATTGAATTGTTCTCAAGACCTCTTACCAGGCCACTCCTAGCAAGGTGATTAAATCCTCTAACAAGGTCACACCTAACAGTGTGTTTTGTAACCTTTTACCGGGTTGGCTTCTAACCGGGCATCACTTCAGAAAAGTGAAAATCAATATCTAGATACATTGGTGGTTTTTCCCATATTGGGTTTCCACATTAAATCTTGTGTCTCTTGTGTTCTTAATAGTTATCTTAATCATATACAAGTGGTGATGAATATCTAAAAGATAATTTTACTAATACTTTCTGCATCTACCAAGTTACTGCAATCTAATTACCGAGTGTTAAATAGATAATATTCATTAAGATATCCTAAGGGATCTTGAAAGAAATAATAGTGAAGTATTTTATGGTTGACTGATTCACCCCCCCTCTCAGTCACTTCATCCATATTCCATCAATTGGTATCAGAGCTTTTGGTGCTTGCAGGAAGGTTTTCAAGGACCTAAGCTAAAGATCAAGATGTCTTACAAGAGAGAAATTCCAAAGCTCAATAGAGATAACTTTTCAGCATGGCAAGGCCTCATGAGACTTCATCTGGCTTCCATTGGTGATTCAGGATGCAAATACATTGATGAAGAATACACAGTTCCTACTGGCGCATTAACTGTTGAAGACATTGCAGAGAAAAAGAATCATAACACCATGATGATAGACATTGCATCAGCTCTCAGCTATGAAGAATTTGATTAAATTAAAGAATGCACTACTACATATGAAATGTGGATCACACTAAAGAAAATATATGGTGGTGATGCAAATGTGAAAAGAGCCAAAGCAGAAAGCCTAAGAGGATAGTTTGACAAGATGAATATGAAAGAAGATGAAAACATTGCAAAATATGTTGAAAGGATCAAAGCAAGTGTTAGTGCAATTAGAGCTTCTGGAGGAACAATCTCTGATGAAACTGTTATAAGTAAGGTACTCAGAACATTACTCCCTATCTATGCAATAAGAGTATCAGCTATTCAAGAAAGAAGATGTGAAACAAACCACAATATAACTTTGGATGCTTTAGTTGGAAGATTGACAGCCTTTGAATTAGACAACTATGACAACTATGTTCCAGTTTCCAAAAATATTGAGTCAGCATTTGAGGCCAAGGTTTCACTAAGGAAGAACAAGAAAATAAAAGAAGTTCAGTCAGAAAGTGAAGAAGTATCAGAAGAAAGTTCTGATAGTGATCTTGAAATTGTAGAAACACTACTTGCAAAGAAGTACTCTAAAGGGAAAGGTAAATATAAAGGTAAAACTCCTTTAATCTATTTTTCATTTGAATAAATTGGACATATTGCAGCTAGGTGCCCAAACAAGCAGGCCAAGGAAGAGAAGAGAGGTCACAAGTACTATGGCAAAAAGAATTTCAAATCATTCAAGGATAAAGGTAAGAAAACATGTTTTATGGCTAAAGATTCTGATGATAGTGAAGAAGAAATTGTCTTTATTGCTATAAAAGATGAATCTGATGATGATGAAGATAAGATGGCACTTATTTCTCATATAAGAAAAGATGATATATAGATAATAGATAGTGGATGCTCACATCACATGACTGGTGACAAGACAAAATTTGAATACCTAGAAGACTGTGATAGTGGCAATGTAAGATTTGGAAACAATGAACCTTGTTGTATAAAAGGAAAAGGAAGAATCTCATTAACCAAAGAACTCATATGTGATAATGCTTATTGGGTTGAAGGACTAAAACATAATCTTCTAAGTGTAGCACAGCTAATCAACATTGGTTTCAAGGTTGAATTCATGAATAGTCAAGCAAGACTGCTGGATGAAAAAGGAAAACTCATTGGATCAGGCAAACAAACAAAAGGTAACTTATTTTATCTTGATCTCAGTGAATATTCATGTTTTATTGCTCAAATTGAAGATAGTTGGCTATGGCAAAAAAGGTTATGTCATGTGAATTTTGATAACATGATGAAAATAAGCAAATTCAAGAAGGTAAGAGGCATTCCTATTTTGAAGAAACCTGATACTGGTCTATGTAAGAATTGTCAGATTGGCAAAATGAGTAAGACTAGTTTTAAGAGTAAGAACTATCAGTCTAAAGAGATTTTGGAAATTGTGCATACTGATTTATGTGGACCTATTGGAATAGAAAGCTATACTAGAGATAAATTCTTTATTCTTTTCGTTGATGATTATTCTAGAATGATGACTGTTATGTATTTAAGAGAAAAGTCAGAAGCATTTGAAAAGTTCAAATGGTACTTGGCAAGAGTGGAAAAGGAAACAGGGAAAAGATTGAAATGCTTAAGATCAGACAGAGGTGGTGAATTCATCTCCCATGAATTTAACAACTTTTGCATTGAAAGAGGAATCAAAAGATAGGTATCAGCTCCTAGAACTCCTGAGCAGAATGGAATAGCAGAAAGAAGAAATAGATCTATTAGGGATTGTGCAAGGACTCTAATGATAGAAAAGAACATCGCCATAAAGTACTGGAAGGAAGCTATAAGCACTACAGTTCATACCTTGAACCGAGTACAATTGAAGAAAGACACATTCAAAACTCCTTATGAGTTATGGTATGGCTATAAACCCAATGTAAGTTACATGAAAGTATTTGGTAGCAAGTGTTATATCTTAAAAGAATCTAGAAGAAATAAATTTGATGTGAAAAGTGATGAAGGAATATTCCTAGGATATTCTAGCAAAAGTAAGGCATACAAATGTCTGAACTTGTCTACTCACAAACTCATAGAAAGTATACATGTAAAATTTGATGAGTTTGCAGAAAAGACTGAAGAAGAAAGCAAAAGGGAACCTGAAAACTACAGGAGATTTGTTTACATTGAACCTGAAACATTGCCAGACACAACTATCAATAAGGAAACTATATCTATCGAGCCTAGCACAGTAACCGAGTCACAGGAAGAAGTTCAAACCGAGTCACAGGAAGAAGTTCAAACTGAGTCACAGGAAGAAATTCAAACCGAGTCTCAGCCTGAAGTTACCGAGAAAATATCTACCGTACCAGAGCAACTTGAAGAAGAGATCCTAGAAGACAACAACATGACTCATTTAAAAGGCAAGGAACCTATACTAGCCAAATATGTCAGAAGGCATCATACACCAGATCAAATTATTGGAAACAAATTAGATGGTACTATGACAAGAAGTAAGCTAAAAGGTACATGTCTGCTTACTAATTTTGAACCTAGAAATATCAAAGATGCATTGAAAAATGAAAGTTGGATTGAAGCAATGAATGAAGAATTAGAACAAATACAAAAGAACAAAACATGTACTCTTGTACCTAGACCTAAAGATAAGAATGTAGTTGGAACAAAATGGGTATTCAGGAATAAGCTGAATGAAGACGGTCAAGTATCTAGAAACAAAGCTAGATTGGTATGTAAAGGTTATTCTCAAGAAGAAGGTATAGATTATGGTGAAACTTTTGCTCCTGTTGCAAGATTAGAAGGTGTAAGAACTCTACTTGCTTATGCAGCACATAAAGGATTTAAGGTATATCAGATGGATATAAAATTTGCATTTCTCAATGGAATTCTTGATGAAGTCTACATTGAGCAACCTGAAGGTTTTGTTGATCCAGATAAAAAGGACATGGTCTGCAAGTTACACAAAGCATTGTATGGTTTGAAACAAGCTCCTAGAGCATGGTATGAAAGACTCCATAACTATCTGATTTAGATTAATTTCAAAAGAGCCAATGATAATAGCAATTGGTATATTAAAGAAGGATCGGATAACAAAATTGTATTGGCATAAATATTTGTAGATGATACTATATTTACAGGGAATGATGATCAGTGCAAAGAATTTTCAGAGCAAATGAACAAAGAATTTGAAATGTCTATGTTTGGTTTAATAAAATTCTTTGTTGGTCTTCAAATTCAGCAAAGCAAGAATGGTATATACATTACTCAATCTAAATACATTAAGGAAATACTTAAGAAGTTTGGTATGGAAGATTCAAAACCAGTTGGTACACCCATGTGTACTGGACTGAAACTTACCAAAAATGATGATTCAAAAGAAGTAGATCAGACCTTATACCGATCTATGATTGGAAAATTATAGTATGTAGTACATACAAGACCTGATATTGCCTTAGCAGTCGGTATAGTAGCAAGATTCTCAGCAAAACCTAAGGAAAATCATATGATGGCAATCAAAAGAATCTTAAAGTACTTAAGAGGAACTGAAGAATATGGTTTGTGGTATAAATTTGGAGGCAATCTAGACTTAAAAGTGTTTACTGATGCTGATTGGGCAGGGAACATTGATGACAGAAAAAGTACAAGTGGTGGAGCATTTTTTCTTGGAAAAAGACTGGTATCCTGGACCAGTAAAAAGCAAAATTGCACATCTCAATCCACAGCTGAAGCAGAATATGTTGCTGCTGCAATAAATTGTTCAAATATTGTTTGGTTTAAACAGTTATTACAAGGTATGAAGGTTGAGATCAAAGAACCAGTTGTTATATTTTGTGACAATACAAGTGCAATAAACATTTCGAAGAATCTAGTAATGCATTCCAAAACCAAGCACATTGCTATTAAATATCACTTTGTCAGAGAATTGGTGTAGGACAAGAAATCAGATTAGAATATATTCATACAAAAGAGCAGATTGCAGACATTTTCACCAAACCATTACCCAAGGATGCATTTGTGTATCTAAGAGGTAAGTTAGGGGTCATTCCCCTATCCGAGGCTCACTAAATACAGTTTTAGTGATGCATCAACCAGAACATGATTGAAAATCAACAAGTTGATGCAGCATATTCAAGGAATCATTGCATATGAATCAGTACTTGAGGTACATTAGTTACACTGGTAATATGTGAATTATCTTTGGCATGTGTCGTCAAAGAGGGAGTGTCTTTGCTATGTCTTTGCTATTACTTCAAGAAATTTTCAATAGTCAGGAGGAAGAGTTTTCAAGAAAAAGCAAGTTTGCTGACAGAGGGAGATTTAAATCTGAACCGAGCTAATCCTTTCAAAATTTCTTATGCTATGACATATTGTGTTGCCATCAATGCCAAAGAAGGAGATTGTTGGAAACAATTTTCTGAAGAAAATTGCTACTCAAATTATGTATTGTCTTTGATGTCACACAATGTCATAGTCCACAACAATCAGTACCTACTGAGCTCAATCGGTCTTCCTGGCAGTAAAATTAGTGTTTACCGAGTTCACTCAGTTATCAAAGAAAATCAGCATCTACCGAGTCCACTCGGTTATCAAAGAAAATCAATGTTTACCGAGTTCACTCGGTTGTCAAAGAAAAGTTAGCATTTACCAAGCTCACTCGGTTATCAAAGAAAAAGGATTATCAGTGTTTACCAAGTTCCCTCAGTCTCCGAAAGATTGTAGAAAATTTAATTATGGTCACAAAGCACTGTCGGCCCTTGAAGGATCTTTGCAAATAAAGTTTTCTTAATTCAATCGACTGTTATACTAAGTAATGCCGATTTGACAAATCTAAAATCATATAAATAAAAGGTCAAATGTGAAAAATAAACAATAGATATGGAAGAAGATATATAGAAGAAAGACAGGAAAGGTGTGTGCGAAATTGTGAAGGATGACCAGATATCCTTGAGGAGCAGCAGAGATATATTCAATCAGGAAGGATCTCACTTATACAAAATAGAGATCTGTAATCAGCAAGGCAGTTGCATTATTATACAGGTCATTTTCATTGTTACCTTTTTATCATTGTAACAGTGAATTCTAAATCTCTTAACCGAGTTGGTTTAACAACCATATTGTAAATCCTCTAACAAGGTGACAATTCCATTGAATTGTTCTCAAGACCTCTTACCAGGCCACTCCTAGTAGGGTGATTAAATCCTCTAACAAGGTCACACCTAACAGTGTGTTTTGTAACCTTTTATCAAGTTGGCTTCTAACTGGGCATCACTTCAGAAAAGTGAAAATCAGTATCTAGATACATTGGTGGTTTTTCCCATATTGGGTTTCCATGTTAAATCTTGTGTCTCTTGTGTTCTTAATAGTTATCTTAATCATATACAAGTGGTGATGAATATCTAAAAGATAATTTTACTAATACTTTCTGCATCTACCAAGTTACTGCAATCTAATTACCGAGTGTTAAACAGATAATATTCATTAAGATATCCTAAGGGATCTTGAAAGAAATAATAGTGAAGTGTTTTATGGTTGACTGATTCACCCCCCCTCTCAGTCACTTCATCCATATTCCATCATATACATCCATTAAAAACTAGAGGATTTTGGTTCTTCACTTATTTTTGAGAAATACGAATAGTTTTGTAATAATATTCTATTAAAGGATGAAAATAAGTGGGTTTTAGAAAAGGGCTTTGAGTATGCAATCATTTTTCCCATATATTTTGATGGTGAAAAAGGTAGATATATTCTTATTAGACTGCATGATGATTTGAAGTGGCTTGATTGACCACATAAGATCACAAAGGAAGCTATTCATGTAATTACAAGTTGTTTTTGTAATCAGAAAAGTACTAGTATTGAGGTTTGTACGTCAAGATGAAGTCACTCGACTGACTTGATCTAAATGGGATAAACAAGTCAATGACAGTAAATCTAGAGGTGAAGTTTTCTTCAATGGTAATAGGATACAAAGTTTATCATTCTAGAAGAATGAATAATATTCCTAGTGCTACAATTAATGACACATATCGGATGATTAAGGAGAATGTTTATTATGATATTATGTGAGAAAATGAGAGAGAAATTGTTCCTCAAGATGAAGAATATTAAGGACTAGAGAAAAAAATTCAAACATGGTCAAGTACTTATGGGAATATTCTTCTATTTTTAGAATTTCTTTCAAGTATTGGAAATATTACTTAGACAATGAGAAAACTGGCAGTCATACAAATTATTAATTTCATTAGAGTTCTTGGTGACAAGTTCAACAAATAAGTATGGGGATATGAAATGATTTTATAAGAAAATCGATCACAAACAAAGAATCCTTTGACATAGTAGAGAAGTAAAATGATACATTTTCTTTATGGTAGGTATTGATACATGTCCCATGGAAGTAGTTAAACCAAGGACCTCTTGGGTCATGCCTATGGGTTATGAGGTAGAGGAAGATCTACTAAATCCACATCCAGATGATCAATTGTCAAAATTAAATAAACCTAACTTTTAAAACCTTTAAAGATAAGGGCATAGAAGAATAATAAATTGAACCAACTAGTGATTGACAAAAATGTAAGAAAGGAAGTATAGAAATTCTTATTAAAGAAATGTTTCACTAAGGAGATGATAGATAAGGCAAGAGTCAAGTATGAAGTAGAACAAGAAGGTACATCTACATGAGTGGAAGAAGAGAAATAACTAGAAGTTATTTATGTAGTAATTGACAAACAAATTGGAAGTGCTACAATTGTGAAATAGGATAAACACTCTCCTACTATAAAATTTCTCATGAAAAGGTAAGAGAATCTTGTAGAAGCTACAAAATATAAGCCTACAAAGGTCAAGGAGAAGAAAAGAATAGGGAAATTTATCAATAGGAGGAACAAAGGAAAATCACAAAGGAACAAGGATGCTCAAAGGAGTGAGGAAGAAGGAAATGAATCAGATGATTCCCCAAAGGATCTAAAGGACATTAGTAAGAAGTGTAAGGTAGCTAGTTCCCCAACCATGAAATATGATAAACAAGATATCAGTAAGTTTTTTTAATAGATATAATAGTGGATAAAGCTAGAAAGTAAGGTATATTGGTTGATTTTTAGAAACATTATGATAGATTCAATAAAGAAGAGAAAAAAAGAAGCAGTTATATTGAGTATGAATAAACTGAGAAAAGATCTTATTCAGTTGCAAGGATAGATCCCCATATCTATGTATAACAAGACTAAAGTTCGGTGTCTTATTGTATTAAAGTAAGATAAAGAATTGATAGAATATATTTTAGTCCAATTACAATTGGAGATGTTAATGGATGAAATTAAATAGATGCTTGAGAAAACTAGACTGGCATTCAATACCAAGAAAATATTAACAAGGTTACTCAATGGAGAGCCTCAATAAGTTCAAGAGGATATCTAAGCCATCTTGAAGAATTTTTTGGGTCTTGAATAACAATTAAAAGAAGAAAAATATGAACATGATGAGCCATAGATAACTCATACCGATGAAGGATGGAAGATTGATGGTGTTGAAGTCACCATAGATGATATTCCCATCATGGAGGTTCTTGAAGAGATCAAAGTTATTACAGAAGAACATGTGGATGCTCTAGAGAATACATTGATAGAACAAGTCATGAAAGATGTTGTGACTGATGATACCATAATGAATGCATCAACAAGAGAGAAACAAAAAGTACTGACAGGAGATGTAATTAGGTGGGATGTGTAAGGAGTGCAAGGAAAGAAAGGAATACAAGAACAAAAGTAAGAGACTATAGATAAGGAGAAAGGACATGTAATGCATTCACAGTCTATGTCTTCAATTAATTCTAGTTTGGATGAAGAAGATGAAGATTATATTCCAACTATACAAGGGAAAATTGATTTTTGTGTCATTAGTCCTAATGAACTCATGGATATTTCTACTGCAATAAAGACTAAAGCTAAAAGAGATAATATAAAGGCTCACAAGAAAGAGGTACATGTAATCCAATCAGAAAGAGACATATTATCTAATTTGGTGCATGAGACTGATTATAACTCAAATGCTACATCTATTGAGAAACTAGGTAAACTAGTGACAGTTGTAGGAGAAAAAATGCAAAGTGGTTAAGATGCATCTATGCACAAAGTAAAAAAGGACTATGAGAAGAAATTATTAGAGAAGATAGTACAATCAATTGCACTTGACACAGGTTAATTAATAGTAGTACAATCAATTGCACTTGACACAGGTTAATTAATAGTAGGTGGAAACTAAATGAAAGAAGCACATGAGGAAGGTAGGAAGCTTCTTCCCATAATTTGTGATTTTTTAAATTTTATTCAAGATATTGGGCAGAAAAGTGTTCAAGCTCAATAGAAGCTAAAGAAGTTAGTTGACAATTTTGATCTGGTGAACCATTCTATCACAAGTTTTAGAGATTTAGTAAGTATTATTAATCATAAGCTCAAAGCTTACAATAATGAGTAGGAGAAAATGGTAGCAACATTATTTGAGTTGTACAGTCATTTGATTCCTAGAATGGAGATATTGCAAAAAGGAATAAAGGAGGCTAATTTTGATTTAGTTGTTACCCCAACTTTCATGTGCATGCAAATTTGGCTAAAACCTATCCCAAGATCTCTATTTTTATCCTGCAAAGCATCCCTAAAAACTTCATGGGTTCATGTCCATCCTCCTAGTCTCTGCAATTTTTTTCATTCCCTGGTCTCCAGGTCAAAATATTTGAAAAAGTAGTCATTGTGCCAAAAAACCCTAAGAAACCCTAAGCCAGTTTTTATTTTTCATGTTACTTTATCTCGGCCACTTAAGTCCTTAAAACCCATGTGTGCTTTATTCTCATTGGTCGGTCGTAGGTTCTCTAAGTTCTCTGATGGCTACCCCTTTTATTCAATGATTCAGTGACTACATTGGTTCTCTTAGTCACCAAATGTTTGGCGATTAAGTCTTAACATCCCGCGACCCAGTGAAACAGCTAACTTCCCTTCAGTCGCCTTTTCACTAAGTCTTTTGGCGATCACTTTCATGGGGTCCCAGTCAGGAAGATCTGATGGTTGTCATGAATTCACAAGGGGTTCTTCTAAGACATGCAATCTTGCGATAGCCGTCAATCTTCCCTTTTGTCCGGTGATTCATTTGCTAGGTGGGTCCACTGCCACGTCGTCCTATGTGGAAGCTTTTCATTGGTCAGTTGGTGATGATTTGGAAGTTTTTCAGAGTGGGTCCAAAGGACTGTGTAGCTTTTAATCCAATGATTGGCACATGATCTCATAGAGATTTTCTAACACATGAGATTATGCACCGACCGTCGATCTTGATTTGTTGTCTGAGCTTCATTTGGTGGGTCCTTTCTTTCTGACGTGCTCACATTCGATTGGTCACTGGGTGCACAGCTAGAATTTATCAGTGGGGCTATGTTAGAGTCTTTGCAAAGATGTCAGTAGGATGAAGATTGATGGCTGGTGTATCTTCGCATAGCCCTTTTCTGACACATGCGATCTTATGCCCGCTGTTCAATTTGCCAAGTGTTCAAGTCCTGTCAGTGGGTCCGATGCCAGGTCAAGGTGATATGTCATCTTCTTATTGGCCAAAGTAAAGGTAAATGTCAGGTGGGGCCAGTGCCGCATGTTGCTAACTTTCTCAAATATGATTGCTTGTCGTGTGCTAACGAAGACTTATAGGTGGACCAGTGTGTCAGTAGGGTCACAGTTAGGAAGGATCTACGGCTGGAGCATAATGTGAAGGAATATTGGGAGGCTATGAGATCATGTGCCCACCGTTAGCTTAGAATCTATTTGCAGGGGGTCCATTGTCAGAAAGCCTACCAAGGTGTTTGCTGATGAAGCAGTTCAGAATGAATAGAAGATTGACATGTAGCAGAATGGGCCCAGGGTTTGAAGTTATTTTGCGACTCGGTGACTAAGGATTTCTCTTGTTTGCTAAATCTAACTGGGGTCAATTGAAGGATTAAGCTATTCAGCGACTGTAGTGTTTGTGTAGTCACTTAACTAGACTAGGGTTATGCTAAGTTCTTCACGAGTTAGAGAAAAGTCTTCGGTCACGTACTCACCAAAAGACTTAAGAAGGAAAAGCTCAAGGTGGGGCCAAAATGACAAGTATGCTAATTTTCTCATGTTTCATTGGTTGCTAACTTCCAGGTGGTAGTTGACCTATCTGAGATAAGTTTTTCAAGCTATTTTCAAGTGCATTGCAGCCATTCATATGCTAGGAAGGGTTTCTCATCGATGGTTATGTTTTAAAATTTTCCGCTAGCCATTATATTTCAAAATTCAAAAGTCTCTGCAAGGGTCTTGCGTTCTTTCGGCCATGCACGATGTCAGGTAGCTAAGGAATTGATTTCTCAGGATGGTGGTGGTTGTGAGGATGATAGAAGTGACTCTTGGCTGGAATTGTAGGGTCCTTTGCCACGTTTTCATGATAGGAGGTGCTAGAAAGAGTTGGCACCACCTTTTGAAGAGTACCACTCCCAAGGAAATATAATCTGATTTGGAGCCTTCATGGCTTAGTGGAGTTGTAGGTGGGTTGGTAAGTCAAGGTTGTTGTCCCTGCAGGTGATTTTCAATTTAGAAGGATCAGCACGCAAAGAAAGATATGATTTGATCACCGGTGTTCTCAAATATTTTCATAATAGGTGATCAGTCCCCATAGGGTTTAATATCAGTGTTTAATTTTGTAACCCTAGTTAGGTTTTTGACTCCTACCTGCGTGCAGTTGAGTATGTATATATTGTATTTTTGGAGCCTTAGCCCTCAGAGTTGGACAATTGTAAAAGAATTCACCTTTTCTCAAGGGTCATTTGTGGTATCATTTCTACCCTCTGGCTTATACAGTTGTGTATCTTTCATTGATGATTCAGATATTGCAGAGGTATTTTGTGACAATCCGTCATGTCCCTATGCTTCCTTGTTTAAATTATCTCTTATTGGATCAAAGTATATGATTTTTTTGGTGGTATCTTAGGGTTCTTGATCCCTCTTACTTTCTATAATTGTGTGTGTTATTGTGTTTAATTTGATTTAGATGTTTTTGTGGGCATACTTCAGCCCCCTAACAGTCTTGTCTCATTCCTACACCGAGTTGCAGAAGTGAATGTCTGTTTGTAGGTCATAGGTTGTGTCTTATGTTTAGACCCTCCTATGAAACACTTATGCAAGCCTATTCAGTAAGTTTTGATCTACTAGACCTAAGCCTTTCATTGATTCCATTCCTTTATACTGAGATCCAAACCCTAATTTTGGTGTATCACCTAGTAGGTAGTTTTCTTTCAGTCATTTCTCTTTCAAGCATTCCTTCTATCCCTTTCCCTCAAAAGTTTTACTTTTCATGTCCAGAAGAAAATTTAGGTGATTATCCAAGAGGAACCAGCCTAGAACCTAGAGGTCTCATCTCAGTTAGCATAGGTCCCACAACCTAGAGATGATTCCCATGTTATACTAGGTTATCAAGACTACGAGAGCTTGAAACAAGGGTGCAAACTTAGTGTATAACAATTCTGGCACACCCGATGGGACCACAAAAGAAGTTCATTTTTTGAATATTATGTTATCTCTAATATACAGATTGCATGAAATAGGCTTTTAGAAGTCATTCTATCAAGTATATCTGGTGACTCCACTGATTTCAAAGATCCAGGCCAACCTTGTTCAAGGTTTATGAGAAAGATTGAGACTAGAAGCTCAAAGCCCACTAAATTTTTAGAGCTGCCCTCAAAAGAAAGTCATAAAGGCATGTCAACTCAAAGAACATCCCCTACAAGGAGAGTTCAATCAACACCTCCTAACACCTTAGAAGGGAAACCTTTTCACTTTCATTCTAGAAGGAGAGGCAGATCTCTAACCAGAGATCTAGAAGAGGATTCAAATCCAGCAGCAAATACAGCTCATATAGTTGTTAATCTTCAAATCACAACTCCTACAATGGCTAGATAGTTTGCTTTTATACCATTCAACCAAGGGAGTCCATTAGCCTTTTCTCAACATCATGATGTGCCCTTGGTGGCACTAAAGAGTATACCTAATTTCACAAGTGAGGGGCAGACAACTACTTTTGAACACATAAGAGATGTGACCACCATCTGCAGTGTACACAACATAACTCAAGAAGATGTGGCCACAAAATTATTAGCAGCCTCTTTAAAAGGTAAGGCTCTTGAATGGTTTAGAACTCTAATTGTTGGTTCTATTATTTCATGGGATGAGTTAGGGGATGCATTAAGTAAGAATTTCAAGGACAAATCAGATAACTTGTCTCTAGTTTAGCAGTTAACAACTATTAAGAGAGACCCTCAAGAGAAAATGATAGATTACAATAGTAGATTCCTCAAAACATGGAATAGAATTCTAGTCTCTGTAAGACCATCAGCCGACCATGCTTTTCTATATTACCTACAAAGTTTGAATGGTCAAATTTTTCTCATGATCCAATCCATGGGTGGTACTTCTTTACCCCAAGCTTTTGACATAGCTGTCAAGGCTGAAAATTGTTTAATCCAAGAAGGCATGATTGCTATAAGGCCACCAATGCCCATTATTCCTAGCCTTCAACCCATTGCACCTGCACAAGTACCCCCATTTACCCCTATTCCCACCATACCAGCACCTCAAGCTAGTACCAGTGGTCAAGAGCTAACAACAAGTTTCTCTCAAGAGCTACAAGAAATAAAGAATAGCCAACAAAGTAGTAAACAAGAAATGACAAACTTGTTGCAGACCTTGACTAAGGAGGTCACAAATCTAAAGAAACAAGGTCAAGCAATCAGACCACCATTTCAGCCACAAGGCCAAGGTCCTAATCAACAATACCAAAATCAAGGATAGCCTTATCAACAAAATAGGCCATCATACCAAGGAGGTTATGAAGGACAAAGACAAAGTTTTAATCAAAGACCATTCCAACCATATAACCCTGCACCCCTCAATTCTGCAAATCCATTGAGGGATATGGTTCCTAGTCAAAATAATGTGGCCATGGACAATGAATGGTGTTTTCCTTGTAATCAGCCTCATAATCAGGCTACATGTTCAAATGGATGGATCAACCAAGCACTAATGGTTGAAAATGCATCACAAGCTCAATCAGAGGCTTCATCTAGTGGGTTGGTTCCTCAACAAGAACCACAAGAGAATGAGACTTCTCTTTTCAATTGGGAGCAACCAGACTTTAATGGAGCCAATGATGAAGTTGTTTTTGTTGCCTATACAAGAGAAAAAAGAAGGGCTCAAGACATGGAGAGAGTAGATTCTAATTCCAAAGCCACCACATCTACAGAGCCACTACAACAAGCTAATCCCATCACACCTAAGGAGGTTCCTACTATTACAAGCAAGGAGAGCCAAACTCTCAATGAGGTAGAGCCCATCATAGTAAAGGCACAACAGAGGGTACACACCATGGTACCTTTTAATATTGTAGACAACATGAAAAAGGTGAATATCACCATGTCTATGTGGGACTCTTTGGCTCTTCGAGGGTAGCCTAAAATTTTGAAGAAGACCATGACAGAAGTGACAACTCCTCAACCTGCAAAAGAAGCTGCAAAGCCAGTGTTGGTTAACACTGATCGAGAAAAGGAGACTCCAAGTAGAAACTCCAAAGGCAATACCACACAAGGTAGGAATTCAAAGCCACCTCCCTTTTATGTATCTCTAATTATTGGAAAATCTTTAGTGCATAATTGTATGGTTGATAGTGGAGCTACTAGCACTCTAATGCCCAAGAAGGTAGCTAACCAATTAGGACTGAAATATGAACCCTTCCAAAAGAAGGTTACCCAACTTGATGGATCCTCAGTCAATACTATAGGTTTGGCTAAGGATACCAGTCTAATCCTTCATGCTAGTCCTAATTTCTCCATCCTCCTTGATATATATATTATAGATCTCCCTGCATTATTTGCTATATGTCTTTCAAGGGAGTTCACAGCTAAGATAGGAGGCTATCTATCTTCTGATTGGTCTCACATGCTATTTCATATAAGGTATGGGACCAAGGTCACCATTAAGTCAGAACCATTGGCAGCACACCATATAGAGCCATATGTATCCAATGCCATCAATGTAAACTTCCCTATATTTGATAATAGTGACTTCCAAACCATTAGTGAAGCAAGCACTAAGATAGAAAGTATCCATGATATTCTTCTAGATGAGAGAGCTTCAGAGGCCCAAGAAAATATTGTTTGGGATTTTGGTTTGGGAAGTTAACTGATATAAGAAAGTGGAGCCATAGAACCAAGCCTTCTCAAAGAAGGCACTAATTCAGAGGATCGGAGCAATCAGGTTTGGGAACTATGTTTTGATGGAGCTAGAAGTAGACATGGTTCTAGTGGTGGTTCTATGTTAGTGTCCCCAAAAGGAGAAAGGTATTATACTACCTTTAGATTCAGTTTCTCCCGCACTAGCAATATTGTAGAATATGAAAGTCTAGTCAATGGAGTAGAGTGGGCTAGAAAAAGAGGGCTTAAGGCCTTAAAAGTTTATGGTGACAGTGAATTAGTTGTTAGCCAAGTGAATAAGTGCAACCAAAAATGACACCATGAAAGCATACAAACATAGAGTTTGGGATGTAATTGAAGATTTCCATGCTTTTAATATTGTTGCTATCCCTAGGAAACTAAATCAAAATGCAGATAGGTTAGCCACTGTTGGATCTTAGTATGACATTTCAAATAGTGTTTCAAAAGAAATAGATCAACAGCATATCAAAGTGATTTTCAGACACTCTATTCCTGATAATGATGTCAATTGGCAAGTGTTTAACAATGATGAACAAATTCTATAGTTCTTGTTTGAAGAAGATGTTTTTTCATAGTATAATCAAGATAGGCTATGACAAAACTATGGTGACCAGGTGATATAACTTAAGTCTAATAAGATGCCTAGAGGTCTTGTTACCTTAGAGACTATCTTCAACAAGGATGATGAAGTTAAAAAGAACAAAGCTGGCATAGTAGTTCAACAAGAACATTGTGTTGAATTAGAGTTGGAACCAAGTAAGAGCTTACAATTTGGAAAAGTGAACACTGAATTAGAAGAGCAAGCTTACATCCAATTATTCAAAGAATTCAGTGATGTTTTTGCATGGCAATATGAGGACCTCAAGGGTTTTGATCCCACCCTTGCTCAAAACACTATTGAATTAGAGCCTAATGCCAAACCAGTGAGGTAGGAGCAAAGGCCTATTAATCCCAAACTTGAGCCACTTATGCATAAAGAAGTACTCAAACTAATAGAGAGTGGTATCATCTACCCCATCAAGCATACTAGTTGGGTTTCCAACCTTGTTCCTGTCAGGAAGAAGAATGGGGAGCTGAGGTTATGTTTTGACTTCAGGGATCTTAACAGAGCTTCATTAAAAGACTGCCATCCATTACCCTCTATGGAACAAATCTTACAATGTGTCTCTGGATCTGAGAGATTTTCATTATTGGATGGCTATTCAGGATACAATCAAATTTTGGTTAATGAAGAGGATCAATATAAGACTGCATTTACAACCAACTGGGGAACCATGGCTTATCAAAAGATGCCCTTTGGTTTGTGAAATGTAGGTGCTACATTTCAAAAGGTAATGGATATGGCCTTTAAAAGCCTCATGTACAAATTTGTGCTAGTCTATCTAGATGATATAACTGTCTATTCAAAACATGCAGCAGACCACATCAAACATTTGAGGAAGATCTTTGAAAGGTGTAGAGAATTTGGGATATCTCTTAATCCCAAGAAATGTGTGTTTGCAGTTCATGAAGGAAAATTGTTGGGATATGTAGTATCCAAAGAAGGAATTACAGTGGATCCTAAGAGAATTGTAGCTATCCTAGAGCTACCCCTACCACATCACAAGAAAAGTCTCCAATCTTTAATAGGGAAGATTAACTTTATTAGGAGGTTCTTGCCTAACATTGTAGATTTACTAAAGCCTTTGACAGCCATGTTAAAGAAGAGTTCAGCTTTTAGCTAGACCAAAGAAGGGAGAGTCGATTTCCAAGCTATCAAACAGGCCCTAACAGAAGCTCCTTCCTTGTTATGTATTATCCATTTTATCCTTTATGCTTATGGAGGTCATGATGCTATATCTACAATGTTGACTCAAGAAAATTCAAATGGATTGGAGCAGCCTATTGCTTTCTTTAGCAAAGGTTTAGAGGAGTATGAATAGAGATACTCTTTTATAGAAAAACATGTACTTGTTGTGGTAAAGAGCCTTAAAAAGTTCAGATATCTATTGACCCATAGCAAGGTACACTTGAAAGTTACTCATCCAAGTGTCAAAGAATTTTTTCTTTCCAAGGACCTAAATGAGAAAAGAGCTGGTTGGATCACCAAGGTGATGGAATATGATATTGACATTTAGACTACCAAGATGGTTAGAGGAAGAGGTCTTTGTGAACATTTGGTAGGTGATGAGAGTTCAAAGAAATCAGAGAAAATAGATGCATCTATGGTGGTGCATTCTACAGAAGAACAAGCCAAGGCAACAAGTTGGTTGCCTAATATGATCAATTAGTTGAAGATAGGACAATATCCTGCAGGTTTGGATTCAGCAAAGAGGAGGTATTATAGATTACAATCTATTCCTTTTGTGTTGATAAATGAAGTTCTTTTTTAAAAAGATCACAATGGTGTCCTTTTAAGATGCATTGATTCAGAAAAGATACCTGATGTCCTATTTGAGTTTCATGATGGACCTTTTGGAGGTCACTTTTCTCCTAGGACTACTACTTTTAAAATCATGAGGGTTGGATACTATTGGCCATCTATCTTTAAGGATAGTCATGAGCATACAAGAAAATGCATCAAGTGTGCCATGTTTGCAGGAAAAGAAAGGCTTGCAGCCTTGCCCCTATAGCCAGTCAAAATAGAGCAACCTTTCATGAAGTAGGGCATAGATGTCATTGGAATGATCAATCCTCCATCTAATGTAAGCCATAAATGGATAATTACTGCAACTGATTATTTCACTAGATGGATAGAAGCAATTGTATTAAAAGAAGCCAATGAGAGTGTTGTCCTAAGTTTTTATGATGATATAGTTCATAGGTTTGGCACTCTTGATTCCATCATATCAGATAATGCATTAGCATTCATAGGCCTTAAAGTCTCAGAGTGGGTAGTAAAAAATGGCATCTATCTGAATACCAGTTCCAATTACTACCCCCAAGGCAATGGCTTGGTAGAATCCACCAATAAGAACTTGATTAGGATAATCAAGAAGACTCTGCAAGACAACCAAAGGGATTGGCATACTAAACTCAGATCTGGCTTGTGGTTAGATAGAATTACCCCAAAGAAGATCATTGGTAATTCCCCCTACATGTTGGTATATGGGAAGGAGGCTAAGTTGTCCATTTCAACTGAATTACTAGCTCTGGACTTAGCTACTCAATATGCCCTGTTTGAAAAAGGAGATCCCTTGCAGATCAGATATGCTCCGTTGATGGAGTTAGAAGAACTCAGAGATAAATCAATGCAGGATATGGAGTTCCACCAGATTCAGACAAAGAAAAGTTTTGACAAGAGAGTCAGGATCAAAAATTTCAAGGTTGGAGATGTAGTCCTCAAGTGGGATGAGTTCAGATCCAAGCTTGGCAGACATACAAAATTTGACTCATTTTGGGGTGGACCATTTGTTATAACAGAGTGCAAGGGGCCTAATGCTTTTTAGCTATCAAATCTTGAAGGAGTTCCCTTTCCTATCTTAGTAAATGGTTTCCACTTGAAGCCCTATTTTGAGGTTAGTCCTTCCTTGTAAATCTCTGTAAATATTTCAGCTACTTTCTTTCCCTGCTTTCTAGGTTAGTTTCCTTCTTTTCAAGAAGTGCTCGTGCACAAGTTTTCCCTTCTGTTTCAATTTTGTCCCTCTGTCAAATTTTTTGCTCAGTGATGACCCCATGCCCAATGGATTATGTCAAGGCCACTAGTTTTCAATGTCTAGCAGGCTGACATCCAGTAGAAATCACCAAAATGTTACCCCAATTTTCATGTGCATGCAAATTTGGCTAAAACCTATCCCAAGATCTCTATTTTTATCCTCCCAAGCATCCCTAAAATTTCATGGGTTCATGTCCTTCCTCCTGGTCTCTATAGTTTTTTTCATTCCTTGGTCTATAGGTCAAAATATTTGAAAATGTAGCCGTTGTGCCAAAAAACCCTAAGAAACCCTAAGCCAGTTTCTATTTTTCATGTTACTTTATCTCGGCCACTTAAGTCCTTAAAACCCATGTGCGCTTTATTCTCATTGGTCAGTTGTAGGTTCTCTAAGTTCTTTGATGGTTACCCCTTTTATTTGGTGATTCAGCAACTACATTGGTTCTCTTAGTCACCAAATGTTTGGTGGTTAAGTCTTAACATCCCGCGACCCAGTGAAACAACTAACTTCCCTTCAATCACGTGTTCGCTAAGTCTTTTGGTGGTCACTTTCATGGGGTCCCAGTTAGGAAGATCTGATGGTTGTCATGAATTCACAAGGGGTTCTTCTGACACATGTGATCTTGTGATAGTCGTCGATCTTCCCTTTTGTGTAGCAATTCATTTGCTAGGTGGGTCCACTGCCATGTCGTCCGATGTGGAAGCTTTTCATTGGTCGGTTGGTGATGATTTGGAAGTTCATCAGAGCGAGCTGAGAGGATTGTGTAGCTTTTAATCCAATGATTGGTGCATGATCGCATAGAGGTTTTCTGACACATGAGATTATGCACCGACCGTCGATCTTGATTTGTTGTCTAAGGTTCGTTTGGTGGGTCCGTTCTTTCTGACGTGCTCGCATTTGATTGGTCACTGGGTGCACAGCTGGAATTTGAAAGTGGGGCTATGTTAGAGTCACTACAAGGATGTCAGAAGGATGAAGATCAATGGGTGGCATATCTTCACATAGCCCTATTCTGACACAAGTGATCTTACACCTGCCATTCGATTTGTCAAGTGTTCAGGTCTTGTCAGTGGGTCCGATGCCAGGTCAGGGTGATATGTCATCTTCTTATTGGCCAAAGTAAAGGTAAATGTCAGGTGGGGCCAGTGCCACATGTTGCTGACTTGCTCAAATATGATTGGTTTTCATGTGCTAATGAAGACTTACAGGTGGACCAGTGTGTCAATAGGGTCACAGTTAGGAAGGATCTATGGCTGGCGCATAATCTGAAGGAATATGCGGAGGCTATGAGATCCTGTGCCCACCGTTAGATTGGAATCTATTTGCAAGGGTTCATTGTCATAAAGCCTGCCGAGGTGTTTGTTGATGAAGCAATTTAGAATGAATAGAAGATTGACATGTGGCAAAATGGGCCCAAGGTTTGAAGTTATTCTATGACTCGGTGACTAAGGATTTCTCTTGTTTGCTAAATCTAACTGGGGTCAACTAAGGGATTAAGCTATTCAGTGACTGTAGTGTTTGTGTAGTCACTTAACTAGACCAAGGTTATGCGAAGTTCTTCACAACTTAGAGAAAATTCTTCAGTCACGTAGTCACCGAATGACTTCAGAAGGAAAAGCTTGAGGTGGGGCCAAAATGACAGGTATGCTGATTTGCTCACATTTCATCAGTTGCTAACTTCTAGGTGGCAGTTGACCTGTTGGAGATAATTTTTTCAAGCTATTTTCAATTGCATCATAGCCATTCATGTATCAGGAAGGGTTTCTCATTGACAGTTATGTTTTAAAATTTTCCGCTAGTCGTTATATTTCAAAATTCAAAAGTCTCTGCAAGGGTCTTGCATTCTTTTGACCATGCACGATGTTGGGTAGCTCAGGAATTGATTTCTCAGGATGGTGGTGGTTGTGAGGATGATAGAAGTGACTATTGGCCAGTGTTGTAGGGTCCTTTGCCACATTTTCACAATAGGAGGTGCTAGAAAGAGTTGGCACCACCTTTTGAACAGTACTGCTCCCAAGGAAATATAATCAGATTTGGAGCCTTCGTGGCTTAGTGGAGTTGTAGGTGGGTTGGTAAGTCAAGGTTGTTGTGCCTGCAGGTGATTTTCAATTCAGAAGGATCAACACGCAAAGAAAGATATGATTTGATCACTGGTGTTCTCAGATATTTTCATAATAGGTGATCAGTCCCCATAGGGTTTAATATCATTGTTTAATTTTGTAACCCTAGTTAGGTTTTTTACTCCTTCTTGTGTGTAGTTGAGTATGTATATATTGTATTTTTGGACGCTTAGTGCTCAGAGTTGGACAATTGTAAAAGAATTTCACTTTTCTTAAGGTTCATCTGTGGTATCATTTCTACCCTCTAGCTTATACAGTTGTGTATCTTTCATTGATGATTCAGATATTGCGGAGGTATTTTGTGACAATCCTTAATGTCTCTATGCTTCCTTATCTAAATTATCTCTTATTGGATTAAAGTATATGATGTTTTTGGTAGTATCTTAGGGTTCCTCATCCCTCTTACTTTCTATAATTGTGTGTGTTATTGTGTTTGATCTGATTTAGATGTTTCTGTGGGCATACTTCAGCCCCCTAACAGTTTTGTATCATTCCTACACTGAGTTGCAGAAGTGAATGTCTATTTGCAGGTCATAGGTTGTGTCTTATTTTTATACCCTCCTATGAAACACTTATGCAAGCCTATTTAGTAAGTTGTGATCTACTAGACCTAAGCCTTTCATTGATTCCATTCCTCTATACTGAGATCCAAACCCTAATTTCAATGTATCACCTAGTAGGTAGTTTGCTTTCAGTCATTTCCCTTTCAAGCATTCCTTCTATCCCTTTCCCTCAAAAGTTTTACTTTTCATGTCCAGAAGAAAATTTAGGTGATTATCCAAGAGGAACCAGCCTAGAACCTAGAGGTCTCATCTCAGTTAGCATAGGTCCCACAACCTGGAGATGATTCCCATGTTATACTAGGTTATCAAGACTACGAGAGCTTGAAACAAGGGTGAAAACTTAGTGTATAACATTAGCCTTACTAGATATGAGAACTATAGATACACTAGAAGAACTAGTTTATATGTTAAAATGACATATAGGAATCATGGACAATCTACAAAAGACATGGGAGAATGATCATCAGGTCTTGAAGACCAATTTTTTTAATGCATTTAGTAGAATATAAGTAGGAATTTACTATATAGGTAATACATTTTTGCGTTTTGGTACATTTTGCATACCTTTGTCATTGTTGTCAAAGGGGCAGTCAATGGTTAGCGAAAATTTTTGGAGTTAGTGGTGAGTGAAAATAAATTGTGTGACTATAAATATCATATAATGGAGCATTACGTTAGGGGGAGTCATGTACAACTCAAGAGATACATTTTTTTAAGTATTGACACTTAGTCAAATTTTCCATTCGATGTCTCCATTAATTCCAAAAGGGGAGATTGTTGGCATTTTGACGAAAATATTTGAGTTTAAGTGCATGATGTATTGAATTAGTGTTGTCATTGATAACAATAAAGTACAATGGGAGTGATAGATCATTCATACTGGTAGTGCATTGGATTGGCTAAGTAAAGTTACTAAGTATTCAAGTGTACCAGTTATAGGGTACATATTTGCAAAATATATGATCAACGATAAATATTTTGGATGTTTCAGGTTATGTGGTTCATGCTGAAGTATTAATAGTATCATATAAATCTATGCATGGAATCACATTAGCTAATTCAAAGTACATGAAAATATTTCAGGTGGAGAACATGTGATAATGGCAAGAGAAGAAGACTGACCTAGTAAGTCTGATGGAATTAGGAAACCATTTGAGAAAGAGTCAAAGAATGTTTTGATTTCTTTCTGAATTGTTTAGGGCCAACAAAAAGGAATTCAAAATGGTGAATTGGCATGCTCATTCAAAATTTTAGTTGATTTGTAAGCTGACTTTAGTAACATGTTTATGTTTTCCATTGACATGAAAAAATGTCTATAAAATGAGATAAAAATAATAATGTGAAAGGTTATGATGCATTAAAGTGATTAAAGGAGTTTGGTAAAAGGTTACTATACTATGAGTAGCACATTGAGTAGAAGTACAATATATCTGTCAAGCAATGAGTGCTATTTTTCAGATCACTGTCACTTATTGAACCCTGCCAAGTTTTGAAGTTAAATCCCCTAACAAAGTGAGTCGGATCCTAATAGGCTTCAAGATTAAATCCTCTAACTAGGTGAGTATCTGAAGAATTTTCTAAATCCTTTAATAGGTAAAATATTATTTCTACAATAATTAGAATTTATGGGTAATAATTTTCACCATGTTTTTTCCCTCTAACCAAGGGTTCCCATGAGAAATAGATTGGTGTTTATGTGTTGTATGGTGTGGATTTTTCATTTACTTTGTTTTTATATTATTATATCACTTGCATGTTGGTTGATTTGGAAGGCATTGAATAAGGTTTTAAGATCTATGGTTTCACTTCACCTCTCCCTCCCCTCTAAGTGCCTTATAACACTAATATAAAGTATTCCATATTTGTGAAACTATCAACCACCATAAAAATATAATCATGTTGTCTTTGATTCCATGGTAAACCCAAAACACCATCTATTCTAAAATGCTCACATGGCCTCTTTGGTATATGTAATGGATGATATAATCCTCTATCGTGCTCAATTCCTTTTTCTATTTGACATATTCTACAACTTTGAGAAAACTTTTTAACATCTTGTTATAATTGTGGCCAATAATAATGCTCACTAAGTAGAGAAATAGTTTCACCTTGACCAAAGTGTCAAATCGATCCTCCATTATGCTTCTTTTTATTATATTATCCCTCAAGGAACTCTTTAGAATGTGCAATTGCCTACCTTTGAATAAGATACCATCTTGGATTATAAAATCTAACCATCTAGTCCTATATAGATTTAATAAATTCTATGAAATCTCTCTATGCCTTACCAAAATTAAGATCCTTAGGATACAAACTCTTGAGTTCCTAGAACCCAAATGTAATGTTCCTGCTAGGGAGCCCATAAGGAATTAGGTCTATGACCTAAAATTACAACTAACAAATATTTTTTTTTCTTAACATTCTATCATACCATCATTACTATTCACAAGTACATTCCTTAAGGTTCCCTTAATGAATTTATTTACCATTATCAAGTATTACTTAATCTAACGAATTCTATTTCTATTTCAACTTCAATTTACATTGAGATATTACTTTCATTCTACTTCAAACCAATTACCTTAATGAATTAATTGAATTCATTTTCTTTTCCAAACTAACACATCATTTACTTTTAGAAATGAAACCAACACATAGTACATTTATTCCTTCCTATTTATTTGCTCCTTAACCTTATCTATGCTCAACTCAATTGCACCATGAAAACTCAATTATGCTTTTCCATTAGGAGTCCTTACTTTCTATTTTCATTTCAATATAATAATAGAAAGAGTGTAAAGTACTTAACCATATATTGATAACCAACATAAACCATTTAATGAATCATTTTAGCCACAAGTTTATCTTCCACAAATTATCATCTATAACCTTGTAAACATCTATTAAAGGATTTATATTAAAAGCTAGTTTGAATAACCAGACATCACTCACATTGAACTATAGATTTAAGAAATCACATCCCATTACTTCTTTCAATAACATACATGTTTCCTTTTCCCTTATTATTTCACCTGGAGATACCATTGAACCCTTAGCATATCTTTTTACTAACCATACATCAAAACAAGTTTCATTTTAAAGAATTTTACATCCTTAAGTACTTTCATTACAAAGGTTTGCATAGAACCATTAATTTCAATTTCATTTAAAATTAACAAGAAATATAAGGTAGGAATTACTCATTGATTTAACCATATTCAATCCCCTTTTCAAATTCATAATTCTACCCTTCCCTTATACATAACTTATTTCTTACAATTTCCTTTTACAAACATAATTACAGTTACTGCACATTGCTCGAAGGCATATAGAAAGATTATTACATCAAGTTTCCCAAAGCTCACCATACATGTTTACATCTCGATAACAAAAGATAGAGGTACATGATACAAGAACAGAATCTTCACCACTGAACAACTTAGAATCCAAGCCACGACATGAACCACAAACAATACCTCGAAAGAGATTTTCCACCCAACCATGTGAAACTAATAAAGTTCCACCCCCCATGCTAGGAGATAGAACCAAGGTACTCTCAAGACATTAAAGCAATCTAAGTCTTAAATACCAATAAATCCAAGACTCAAAATAAAAACAATAAGGCACATAAAAATATCATCATATTATATCACAAAGGTTAAGGTTTTAGGAGACCACCTAAGTGAGTGTCATCACACAACCTATATATTGGGATCCTTCTTGGCAACCATGTAACCCCAATCCCCCCTTTATGAATAGGGATCCATCCTGGCAGTTATCCCTAGTCCCAGTACTCCAATCAGGTCTATGTGGCCATTATTACATTTTCTTTCATTATCTTTTGAATCCCCCCTTCCTAGGTTAATTTTTAAAGTTATCACTTTTTACAAACCCACCCATAGGATCATCTGGCAACCACTTTAGGGTTCCAACACCTATGGTGAGCCACTCACTTAGGGTTCATATTCCCTTACCCCATCATAAGCCACAAATACAAGATAACACTTCCAAGTCTTGATTCATAGGTTTAGGAAACTCCCCTACACACTCAAGCCCTTAGAGAGAGTCCTAACCTTAGCCATATACATAACAAGAACCATTGGAAAAGTGTCTATCAAAAGAGACCTAAAACCATAGCATAGAACTTTCCATATTCATAAATACAACTTTCCATGTCTTATTTATAGATCTAGGGAACCCTCTCATGCACATAGGCCACAGAGACGAGTACTAGCCTCATAAACTAAGCTCAAGTATATGCAAAGTGCAAAAACATCATAAATAACACCATATAAAATCAACAAAATAAGTAATGAATATACATAGGGGATAAAAACTTCCACATACATTAACACATTATTATGATAAACTTAAAAAAATAAAATGAACATTAAGAGAGGTACAAAGATGCAGACAGAGACCACGATCAAGGTTGGAAGATACAAACCAAACCCCAAGCCAAACAATTATCCAACACTGAAATTCATGACTCAAAAGTTTCCACAATAGGTCCAAATAGAAAAATAAAATTAATATAAATCATAAACTAATAAAGATTGATGGGGAAATGACTAATTTTTAGAAACATATATATGATTGTCATAAAAAATAGAGTCCCGGTACAGTGAGCATACCTAGTTTTTGAACCGTTGGATTTTCTTAATTTTCACATATGTTGGATACAACCTAATTGTGCACATTCTCACTAGAGAGATTTTCATAATAATTTTAGGTTCAAAATTTATGCACAACACAATATGGGTATAGGAAAATAAACTAGAACACTTTGCCTATTTCCAATTAACATATCCTTTTTCATTATCATCCAAATAAAAAAATCATTCCACAGAATAAAATTGTAGACCATATTGACAATATAAATATTTAATAATACACACATATACACAGATAAATATATCAAATTATGATTATATAATCAATCATATACTTCCAAGAAAGATTTTATAAAACCAAAAACCATAAAAACATACATATTCTACTTCCCAAAAACACATAAAAATAGACAGAACATAAGATATTTATATTTTATTTTTCAATACATAGTAAACAATCAAATATCAATCCAATAACATAGAATTTAAATAATCAAACACACACAAACACATAGGAGAATTCATCCTAGTTAAGACCCTACCTAGGTCCTATGGAGAATTCTCTTCCCTTGGCTGGAGACTCTCTACAAATCTTCAAGCCTTGAGTAGATAGCCTCCTGGAGAGCTTCCTCTAGCAATTCAATTCCAAACAATACACACACTCTTGTCTTCACAAAATAAAAGACTCTCAAACTCACAGAAACTTCAAATAAATTTCTGAAAAAATAGTTGTAGACAACTCCCCCAAAATCTTCCAAAAATTCTCCTTTTTTAAACCACACAAAATTGTAATTATTTATCCTCCAACTATGTGGTTGGGGAAGTTTCTTTACTAGAAGCAACTTCTCCAACTTGCATAGTTGGTTGGAAAATTAACCAAAACATTCTCGTAAAAGACTTAATAAAGTTTTAATAAATTTAATTAAAATAGCTTAAAAAAGAAAACCATAACAAGAAATTCAAACAAATAACTTTCAAGGAAAAACACATAGCACATACGGAAACCAACTAGCCTAACTTCTAGGAGGTATTGAGTTCAAATCCCTCCTAGATAGCTAGTTTTACTACAAACAATATTTATTTTATTAATTACTATTATTACTTATTATTTTCACTTTTTATTTAATACACTTCATTCAATACATTTTATTTAATTATTAAAATACCATCTTCACAAGAAATTTAAAACATACAAATAATATTATTTATATAAGCATGGGTATATGTGTGTGCACCCACATATACACATACCTATATAACACACAATCAATTATAACAAATATATATATATATATATATATATATATATATATATATATATATATATATATATATATATATATATATATATATATATATATATGGACAATTCTAACTCACAACATAAATCTCATAACAACATCAAATCATAAATCACAAGACCACATCACATACTACATTCAAATCCCCCAACTAGGGTAACCTCCTAAACAAAATCTAAGTCCATGGGTAACTTTGAGAGTAACCTTGGTAATATCTCCACACAATAATAGTTCGAGGATTTTTAAGGCACACTCTGACCTACATAGCTAGGTGGAGTTGATGCCTAGTACTTGCATCCTGCAACACCAATTGACATGCATACATATATATTTATATATAAACAAACAGTGGCAAACAAGGAGGGAGAGTGCGACATCGTGTGGACCTCCTGTAGGAGTAACTATGACTACCTCCCCCCACCCTACATTCACATTAGATAGTGACATCAACAAATCATAAATGGATTAGCATGATTAGTACCAAAATAATCTCTATTTCATATTGCATCATAACATAATCATGTAAATGTAAATTATCTATTGACTTTCACAACCCAGTTTAATCATCAGGCATGTACTCATAATATCTTATTACCAAAACAAATCACACAATCCTCACTATACAAATCATGTCTAATCTTGAGTATAACAAGTAACATCATTAAAATAAGTAACACATCTAACTGCTTTAAGTTCAATTATAATTAATTAACCTAAGATAATCTTAAATATTAATAATGAGCATTAATTTCACATAGAAGCATATAAGTCTATTAGGTGATCCTTTTAGCATTAAGGTCCTAAACTATCACTGACACACAAAAAGATTTATAGGAACATACCTATGCAATATTATTATTTCCCACATTAACATATCAAGTTATAATGATTAGGAAGAAACCATCTCAAGAAGGATCATTCTCTTAACCATGAAATCACTTATAACATGATCTAACTTCCTAGAGAGCATAACCAAGATTGATAGGGTTGGAGGGGCATTACACCAACAAATTTAATTTTAATCTCTATCAATAATTTTTCCTCCTACATAGGGAATTTAAAATCCTATCAGACTTTCCACTCCCATTCTTTAAAATAAAACTGTAAGTCTAGAAAAACTCAACCCATTTTAAATAGCTTTGATTCAAATTTCCTTGGCTATTCAAATACTAAAAACCTTGATGATAAGTATACAAAAAAAATTCTTTACGAAAAAGATAATATCTCTACTTCCTCAATGCCTAAACTATTGCATAAAATTGCTGATCATATACATGATATTTTTAGTTTGTATCATTTAATTTCTTTCTAAAATAATCAATGGATTTACGTTCCTGACATAAAATAGCTCCAATGGCATTGCCACTAGCATCACACTCTACTTGAAATGCCTTATTAAAATTTGGAAGTGCCAAAATAGTTAGTCTTGTAACTTTTGTTTTCAACAAATCAAACTATTTGTTGCTTTTCCAATCCACTTAAACACTTTTCTATCCCCATTGGTTCAATTAAGGGTTAAAAAATATTACTCTTTTTAAAAAAACTTTCTATAAAAGAGAACCAAATGATGAAAATAACTTGCCTCAATAGAAATCATTGGAATATGAAATTCAAGTATAGCTTTCACTTTATTTTGGTCTATTTTAAGACCATCTACTAAGACAAAAAATCCCTAATACATGAAATCCACAAAACTATACATTTATATGTTAATTCAAACAAATTTTCTTCCCTTCAGTTCCAAAAGACCATATGAATATACATTATATTTTGTTTCTATCTTTTACTAAAGAGCATAATACCATCCAAGTAAGTAATAGTAAACTTAATCAAAAAAAAAATTCCATACCTAGTTCATAAGTCACATGAACATGCTTGATGCCTTGGTTAGCCTCAAGGGCATGAGAAACCACTCATACAAACCCCCCTTTATGTTGAAGGTTTTTTTCAATTCATCTCCTTCTCTAATATGGATTTGGTGATATCTACTCTTCAAATATATCTTTAATAAGTACTCAACTCAACTCAAATAATTTATGATATCATCCATCCTTAATAAGGGTAACCTATACTTGATAGTAATCTTATTCATATCCTAAGAATCCATATATATCCTCCATTCTCATTTTTTCTTTGATGCTAGTACTTATTGTACAACACATCGACTCAAAATCACCTGAATCAACCCATTCCACAACAACTCACGCACTTGTCTTTTCAACTCTTCACTCTCTCCTAAAGTCATTCTATGGGTTTCCTTATTTGAAAAACTATCTCTAAGAATCAAGTCCATTTGATGTTGAACAATACTTTGAATTTTATCAAATAAAAGTACGACTTCCACAATTACATCTTCTACTTCCTCTCTATAAAATTCTTGAATTAAGAATATATGTATTGTTGGAAATATAGATGCAGTAACTAAGAGGGGGGGGGGTGAATTAGTTAACCACAAAAATATTACCACTGATCCCTTAAATATCTTAACAAATTATTTACTGTGCCACTCGGTAAATATACAGAGAAATGCTGAAAACTTGATCCTTGAAGTGTGTAATAATTAAACTGTTCTTAAGCATTCATCATTGATTAACTTACATGAATAAAGAAAATAACATGAACACAAGAGACACCAGATTTACCGTGGAAACCCAATATGGGAAAAACCACCAATGTAACTAGTTACTATTTTTCACTCTTCTGAAGTGATGCCCGGTTAGAAGCCAACCCAGTAAAAGGTTACAAAACATACTGTTAGGTGTGACCTTGTTAGAGGATTTAATCACCCTGCTAGGAGTGGCCTTGTAAGAGGTCTTGAAACAATTCAATAGAACTGTTACCTTGTTAGAGGATTTACAAAATGGTTGTTAAACCAACTCGGTTAAGAGATTTTGATATCACTGCTACAATTGCTAGAGAGTAACAATGAAAAGACCTGCAACTAAATTGCTGAATATAGATCTCTGTTCTGTTTCACTAGATCCTTACTGATCAATTAAATCTTTGCTGCTCCTCAAGGATATCTGACCATCCTTCAAAATTCGTACACACCTTTCTTCAAAATGATTTCTACATGTTGTATATCTTTTATTCACCACTTGACCTTCTATATATATATGCCATTTCATAATCATTTAGATTGTCAAGTCGGCACTAATAATTATTATAACAGACAGCTAGGATAAACAAACTATAATAAAAAAATTCTTTGAAAGGGCCGACCTTGCTCGGTAAACATTAATCCTGAAAAGATTTCCTTCAGTGACCGAGAGAACTTGGTAACCACAACGAATTCTGCAACATCCTTTGGAGAACGAGAGAGCTCGGTAACCACTAATTTTCCTTTGATAACCGAGGAGGGTCGGTTAACACTGTTACCCTGTCATGTTTCCTTTAGACACCCGAGAGAACTCGGTAGACACTAAAAACCACCTAGCTGACTGACTGAGGTCGGTAGATACTGAGAGCAATAATTGATATGACATTTTTGTGACATCAAAGACAACACATAGCTAATCCAACAATGTCCTTCAAACAATTGTATCCAACAATCTCCCTCTTTGGCATTGATGCAACACAACATGTCATAGCACAATGAAATTTCATAGAGAAACCAAGAGTAAGAAACATATCCTTAGCTTCATTCTGATTCCCATCATCTTCAAACTTCTTTCTCTGACTAAGAACTCTCCCTCTTAACTTCTCAAATTATTCTTCTTAGAAATTTCTTGAAATGACAGTAAACTCTCCCTCTTTGACAACACATGCCAAAGACAACTTACACAGTTTCGGTAAATATCAATGTACCTTATGTACTGATTCATATGCAATGATTCCCTGACTATGCTGCATCAACTGATTGATCTTCAACATGTTCTGGTTGATGCATCACTAAAACTTTATTTAGTGAACCTTGGACAGGGGAGTGACCCCTAACTTGCCTCTTAGATACAAGAATGCATCCTTAGGTAGTGGCTTGGTGAAGATATCTGCAATTTGTTCTTTTGTATGAATATATTCCAATCTGATTTCCTTGTCCTGCACCAATTCTCTGACAAAGTGATATTTAATTGCAATGTGCTTGGTTTTGGAATGCATTACTGGATTCTTTGAAATATTTATTACACTTGTATTATCACAAAACATAACTACTAGTTCTTTGATCTCAACCTTCATGCCTTCCAAAAGCTGTTTAAACCATATAATATTAGAGCAATTTACTGCTACAGTAACATATTCTACTTCTGTTGTGGATTGGGATGTGCAGTTTTGCTTTTTACTAGTCCAAGATACTAACCTCTTGCCAAGAAAGAATGCTCCACCACTTGTACTCTTTCTATCATCAATGTTTCCTGCCCAATCAGCATCAATAAACACTTTTAAATCTAGATTGCCTCCAAATTTATACCACAAGCCATAATCTTTAGTTCCCCTTAAATACCTCAAGATTCTTTTGATTGCCATCATGTGATTTTCTCTAGGTTTAGCCAAGAATCTTGCCACTATTCCAACTGCTAAGGCAATATCAGGCCTTGTGTGTACTACATACTATAATTTTCCAATCATTGATCTGTATAAGGTCTGATCTACTTCTTTTGAATCATCATCTTTGGTAAGCTTCAGTCTAGTACACATGGGTGTACCAACTAATTTTGAATCTTCCATACCAAATTTGTTAAGTATTTCCCTGATATATTTAGACTGAGTAATGTAGATACCATTTTTGTTCTGCTGAATCTGAAGTCCAACAAAAAATTTTATCTGACCAAACATAGACATTTCAAATTCTTTGTTCATAAACTCTGAAAAATCTTTGCACTGATCATCATTTCCTATAAACATAGTATCATCCACAAATATTTCTGCCAAAACAATTTTGTTATCTAATCCTTCTTTGATGTATAAATTGTTGTTGTCATTAGCCCTTTTGAAATCAATCTGAGTAAGATAGTTATGTAATCTTTCATACCATGCTCTAGGAGCTTGTTTCAGACCATACAATGCTTTGTGTAATTTTCAGACCATATCCCTTTTGTTTGGATCAATAAAACCTTCAGGTTGCTCAATATAGACTTCTTCCTCAAGAATACCATTGAGAAAAGAAGATTTGATATCCATCTGATATACCTTAAATCCTTTATGTGCTGCATATGCAAGTAAAGTCCTCACACCTTCTAATCTTGCAACAGGAGAAAAAGTCTCTCCATAATCTATTCCTTCTTCTTGAGAATATCCTTTACATACCAATCTTGCTTTGTTTCTTGATACTTGACCATCTTCATTCAACTTATTTCTGAATACCCATTTTTTCCCAATTACATTTTTATCTTTAGGCCTAGGTACAAGAGTCCATGTCTTATTTTTCTCTATTTGCTCTATTTCTTCATTCATAGCCTCAATCCAACTTTCATTTTCTAATGAATCTTTGACATTTTTAGGTTCAAAATCAGCAAATAAACATGTACCTTTTAGTTTACTTCTTGTCATAGTACCATCTGATTTGTTTCCAATAATCTAATCTGGTTTACAATGCTTTCTGACGTACTTGGCTAATATAGGTTCCTTGCTTCCTGAATGAGTTACCTTGTCATCTTCTTCATCTTCAGGTTTAGATTGCTTGAGCTCAGTAGGTACTTGCTCGGTAGCTTCAGACTGAGACTCGGTACTTTGTGACTTGGTCTGAACTTCTTCTTGTGACTTGATTACTGTACTGGGCTCGGTAGATGTAGTCTCCTTACATGTGTCTGGCAATGTATCAGGTTCGATGTAAACAAATTTTTTGTAGTCCTCTGGTTCCTTTTTGCTTTCTTCTTTAATCTTTTCTGCAAACTCATCAATTCTCACATGTGCACTTTCTATGATTTTATGAGTAGACAAATTTAGACATCTATATGCCTTACTTTTGCAAGAATATCCCAAAAATATTCCTTCATCACTTTTTACATCAAATTTTCCTTTTCTAGATTCTTTTAAGATGTAACATTTACTACCAAATACTTTTAGGTAACTTACATTTGGTTTGTAGCCATACCATAGCTCATATGGAGTCTTGAATGTGTCTTTTCTCAGCTATACTTGGTTCAAGGTATGAACTACAGTGCTGATAGCTTCCTTCTAGTATTTCATAGCAATGTTCTTTTCAATCATTAGAGTCCTTGCACAGTCCATGATAGATCTGTTCCTTCTTTTGGCTATTCCATTCTGCTCAGGAGTTCTCGGGGCTGATACCTATCTTTTGATTCCTCTTTCAATGCAAAAATTATTAAATTCATGGGAGATGAATTCACCACCTATGTTTGATCTCAAGCATTTTATTCTTTTTCCTATTTCCTTTTCTACTCTTGCTAAATACCATTTGAACTTCTCAAATGCTTCAGACTTTTCTCTTAAATATATAATAGTCATCATTCTAGAATAATCATCAACAAAGAGAATAAATAATTTTTCTCTGGTATAGCTCTCAATTCCAATAGGTCCACATAAATTAGCATGCACAATTTCCAAAATATCTTCAGACTGATAGTTTTTACTTTTGAAACTAGACTTTCCCATTTTACCAATTTGACAATTCTTGCATAGACCAACATCAGATTTCTTCAAAGTAGGAATACCTCTTACTTTCTTGAATTTGCTTATTTTCATCATGTTGTCAAAATTTACATGACATAACCTTTTGTGCCATAACCAACTTTCTTCAATTTGAGCAATAAAACATGAGTAATCACCAAGATCAAGATAAAACAGGTTACCTTTGGTTTGTTTGCCTAATCCTATCAATTTTCCTTTGTCATCCAGCAATCTTGCTTTGCCATTCATGAATTCAACCTTGAATCCAATGTTGCTTAGCTGTGCTACACTTAGAAGATTTTTCTTTAGTCCTTCGACCCAATATGCATTGTCACATATAAGTTCTTTGGTTAATGAAATTCATCCCTTTCCTTTTATACAATAGGGTTCATTGTTTCCAAACCTTACATTACCACCATCAAAGTTTTCAAAATGTTCAAACTTGGTCCTGTCACCAGTCATATGATGTGAACATCCACTGTCTATAATCCATGTATCATTCTTGCTTATATGAAAGATAAGTTCCATCTCATCTTCATCATTATCAGATTCATCTTTTACAGCAATGAAAACAATTTCTTCTTCACTATCATCTGAATCTTTAGCTAAAAAACATGTTTTCTTACCTTTATCCTTGAATGATTCAAAATTTTTCTTGCCATTGTACTTGTAATTTTTCATCTCATCTTTGCTTTGCTTGTTTGGACACCTAGCTGCAATATGACCAATTTCTTCACATGAAAAATAGATTAAGGGAGTTTTACCTTTGTATTTTCCTCTGCCTCTTGAATACTTCTTTGCAAGTAATGCTTCAATAACTTCAAGATCGCTATCAGAACTTTCCTCTGATTCTTCTTCACTTTTTGATTGGATTTTCTTCCCTTTCTTGAGTGAAAGTTTGGCCTCAAAAGTTGATTCAATATTTTTAGAAGTTGGAACATAGTTGTCATAGTTATCCAGTTCAAAGGCTGTCAATCTTCCAACTAAGGCATCCAAAGTTATATTGTGATTTTCTCCACATCTTCTTTCTTGAATAGCAGAAACTCTTATTGCATAAATAGGGAATAATGTTCTAAGAACCTTACTTATAACCATTTCATCATCAATTTTTCCTCTAGAAGCTCTGATTGCACTAACACTTGTCTTGATCTTTTCAACATATTTTGCAATGTTTTCTTCTTCTCTCATTTTCATTTCATCAAACTGTCCTCTTAGGCTCTCTGCTTTGGCTCTCTTCACATTGTCATCACCGCCATAAATTTTCTTCAGCTTGTTCCACATTTCATGAGCAGTTGTGCAGTCTTTGATTTCATCAAATTCTTCATAGCTAAGAGCTGATGCAATGTCTATCATCATAGTGTTATGGTTCTTCTTCTCTGCAATGTCTTCAATAGTTAATGTGCCAGTAGGAATTGTATATTCTTGATCAATATATTTGCATCCTGAATCACCAATGGAAGCTAGATGTAGTCTCATGAGACCTTCCCATCCTAAAAAGTTATTTCTGTTAAGCCTTGGAATTTCTCTTTTGTAAGACATCCTGATCTTTAGCTTAGGTCCTTGAAACCCTTCCTGCAAGCACCAAAAGCTCTGATACCAATTGTTGGAAATATAGATGCAGTAACTAAGAGGGGGGGGGGGGGGGGGGGTGAATTAGTTAACCACAAAAATATTACCACTGATCCCTTAAATATCTTAACAAATTATTTACTGTGCCACTCGGTAAATATACAGAGAAATGCTGAAAACTTGATCCTTGAAGTGTGTAATAATTAAACTGTTCTTAAGCATTCATCATTGATTAACTTACATGAATAAATAAAATAACATGAACACAAGAGACACCAGATTTACCATGGAAACCCAATATGGAAAAAACCACCAATGTAACTAGTTACTATTTTTCTCTCTTCTGAAGTGATGTCCGGTTAGAAGCCAACCCAGTAAAAGGTTACAAAACACACTGTTAGGTGTGACCTTGTTAGAGGATTTAATCACCCTGCTAGGAGTGGCCTTGTAAGAGGTCTTGAAACAATTCAATAGAACTGTTACCTTGTTAGAGGATTTAAAAAATGGTTGTTAAACCAACTCGGTTAAGAGATTTTGATATCACTGCTACAATTGCTAGAGAGTAACAATGAAATGACCTGCAACTGAATTGCTGAATATAGATCTCTATTCTATTTCACTAGATCCTTACTGATCAATTAAATCTTTGCTACTCCTCAAGAATATCTGACCATCCTTCAAAATTCACACACACCTTTCTTCAAAATGATTTCTGCATGCTGTATATCTTTTATTCACCACTTGACCTTCTATATATATATGCCATTTCATAATCATTTAGATTGTCAAGTCGGCACTAATAATTATTATAACAGTTGGCTTGGATAAACAAACTGTAATAACAAAATTCTTTGAAAGGGACGACCTTGCTCAGTAAACATTAATCCTGAAAAGATTTCCTTCGGTGACCGAGAGAATTCGGTAACCACAGTGAATTCTGTAACATCCTTTAGAGACCAAGAGAGCTTGGTAACCACTAATTTTCCTTTGATAACTGAGGAGGCTCAGTTAACACTGTTACCCTGTCATGTTTCCTTTAGACACCTGAGAGAACTCGGTAGACACTAAAAACTGCCTAGCTGACCGACTGAGCTCGGTAGATACTAAGAGCAATAATTGATATGACATTTGTGTGACATCAAAAACAACACATAGCTAATCCAACAATGTCCTTCAGACAATTGTATCCAACAATGTATATGCTCATGCTTCATTCCTTCTAGAATCTTCCTTGCATCAACGAAACATATCTTAAATTACTACATAACTTTTCCTTTTCTTCCTTCAATGGCTTCATCTCATGTTGACCTTTATCATTTGTCAAAGAAAAGGTATTTGAATGTCCATAATGCACTTGCATGATAATCAAATTGCAATGGTCTCCATAAAAATGGATGAAAAAAATCCACATGCATAATATGCCATAATACCTCATCATGATAGTTTCTAATTTTGAACTTCACTAGATATTGTTCATAACCAAATCCTTATGACTCTTCAACAACAAATCAATTTGGTATGGATTTATATGATTCATTCTATCTAGTATCAATTTATTCATTCTGTCTAATATCATTCTATGAGTTAATTTCATCCTTTTCACAAGTTCCTCCTTATCATTTTTTAGAAAGGATCTTTGAGTGACAAGGATGTCTCCTCTTTCAACATATTTAGAATGTGGCAACTCAAAATCCTCATCTTAATATTCAACTCATGTATATTTTTCTAGTCTCCTGTTTCTCATCCCTTTATGTTGGAGACACTCATAGGATCTATGTCCTCCTCTACACTAGAGACACATTCTATAGAAACCTTATCTTCCATATCCGTGTCCTCTTCCTCTTCCTCTTCCCCTTCCTCTTCCTCTTCCTCTTAGATCTTCTATATTTTGATCATGAAGATGATAATAATCATTCTTTCTCTGATTTTGACTTCGAATAGAGTCACCATTCTTCTTTTGATGTTCAATTTGGCCATCATAAGACCACCCACTAGGATTTCCACCATGACCTCTTCCAGTTTTAGTACTCTCAAATTCTTTGTTCAGTTGTTCTTCTACCTGCAAAGAAAATTGATATGCATCTTTGATGGTATACATTCTGACCATTATAAACTCTTCTAGAATATTCGGCCTCAACCAATTCATATAATGTGCAACATTTTCCCTATTAGCTTTAGAATGACCTATTTTGATAAGGAATTGATAGATCTCTTCTATATTCACTTTTACTTATTTCATTTCATTTTAAGGAGATTCCTAAACATGAGTTTGAATGAGGAAAATGCCTTTATCTAACAATTTTTTCCATCTTCCTATGTGTAGGAGCAAGTGACACAATTGCCAGAAATTTTGTAGAAAGATGAGGATGTAATAAAGTAACAAATTGACAGTTTCAATAAAAATTACTAGGAACAGAGTGACTAAAAATGTTCTATTCCAGGGAACATGAGATTTCAAATAGTTACCTCCTCCTAGAATATGCTCAAATTCATTATAGATATAATTTAGAGTTCACAGGTTCCATATTTTTAACTACTAGCATTTTAGATATAGTCTATTTTGAAATTAAAATATGAATCAACACATCTACTATCTTGATTTGAGGTACACATAAGTCTTCCTAGTTTTTATTTTAAATATTTCATTTATGTGAAGGATCATTTTTCTCATTCATTGCCTAGGATGTACTTGAGCCTATTATGACATTTTCCTTTGGTTTGTATGTTAGAAATAACAAAAAGTAATGGAGCAAAAAGGAAATAACCCAAGTGTGAGTGCATGAAAGGAATTTACCAAGAGAGAGAAAGAGGAACTGCTTCAAAGTATCAAGCCAAAAAATCCAAGTACTCCAAGAATCCAAACAATGAATCAAGAGATTTTGAAAGGGGAAAGCAAAGAAAACCCCTTGTGAATTATGAATGAGGCTCAAAGCCTAAGGAAGAAGAGAGAAATGGAGCATAAAGATCATTTCAATATGGAGAAAGAATGAAAGAATGAAAGAATGGAGAAGATTATTCTACAAGTGTGTGAGAGACATCTCTTAAGTAGAGATGAGTGGAGGATTTTGCATGTAACTCCCATCTCAAATGAGTGCCACATTCATATTATTTGTGTGACAAATGTGAGATTCCTCTTAAGGAGGAATATCTAATTTTCTTATTAAAGGAATTACAAAAATGTGACATGTCCTCCTACTTGGACTAGAGGACAAATACAATATAAGATACCTTGGTTTATCCTTTAATTACATATACATACCGAGGAAAGATTAAATTCTAACACCCCCCTTTAATCTTTACTTGGGGTGATTACATCAGTAGGTATCAAACCCAAATGTTTACAATGATTTTGAGATGTTTCTTTTGAAAGAGTATTCACTAGGATGTCTTTGGCTTGATCATCTTACATGTCTTCAACTTGTTCTTTGGAGCTTGAATGGTACATAGGACTTTTGGTAAAGTGAGTAGCACTTTGAGAAAAAAAAGGTTTATGTGCTTGTTGAGGGGAGCCCAAATCTTCAAGTGACCATTGAGATTCTTGAGATGCATTTATGCATTCTATATATTCATTTCTAGTAAAAAAAAGAGATGGAGCATAATCATACCTGAGGCTACAATAAGGAAAGAACAACTAGTAGAGCGTCCATCATTGGGGTCACGTAGTGCTGAATCAGTAACACTTTGGAAAGAAAAATCATATTGTGAATCATGAGGAAAATAATTAGAAATGAAATCTTTAGTTTCATAAAACAAATCTGTAGCATATTCATCATAATGTGAATCATGAGTCATAGAATTAAAAATGCAATCTTTAGTTGCATAAAACAAATCTGTAACATATTCATCATAATATGAATCATCAAGAGGAGAGTTAATATAAGCATCATTATCATTAACCTCCATAATAATCATAGGATTAGTACTATTATCATGGATTTCATCTTGAGTAATAAACATATCTTTCAAAGTAATATTAAGAAAGTTAGATATAATTTCCTCTTCTTGGTCAAACATATCATCAACATTGAGAGCAAGGATCATCAAATTCCATTGCATCATAAGGAGAGAGCATATAATCAGTTTGAGTAGGAAGATAGTAATCAAGAGGGTTATTCCAAGAATATCATCATCATGATATTCATCCCAAATAGCATTATCATCAAAATGAGAAGTAGACATCCCATAACAAATAGTAAAAGCATGACAGGTGTTATTATTATGATAGGTTTCATTATTAGGAGAAGATGACTTTTCATGTTTAAGTTTCTAAAATAATTATTGATCACATGACCAACTTTCCCATAATAATTACAATGGGGTCTATTATAATTGTTATGATAACCATTATTATGATTATTTGAATAACCATTATTATGATGATTATTGTTACGATAATTATTGTTGTTATTGGAATAATTATTGTTATGATGATTAGTATGTGAGTTAGTATTTGGATTTGGATTTTTAGATATAAAAGAATGTTCAGCTGATTTAATAGTACCAAATTGTAAAAATTTAACCTCCTCTTGACGTAACAAATTTTGAAAACTAGGATAAGTTAAAAGAGGAGCTAAACTAGAAATAGCAAGCTGAGAGTGGATGTTAGTGATAAATTGCTGAAACTCTTGAGGGAGATATTTCTTAAGAATTAAAGTAATTAATCTAATATATGTAAGAGTAACATTTAAACCATTTAACTAAGTTCCAATAGCATCAAACTTGAGTAAGAATTCATCCATATTTTTAAAACCAGTATACCTTAGGTCTTCCAAGTTGTCTTTGAGCTGAATCTTACGTGATTCGGAGGAGCTGTCATAGGTTTTCTTCAAGATGTCCCATGCTACGTGAGCTTTGGTGCAATGTCCAATAAAGATATAGAGATCGGGACTGATGGAGAGTCCAATTAGACCTAGTGCTTCATCATTCTTAACTTGTCAGGCATCTTTGGCAATTTGAGCAGCAGAGGCAGCTGGATCAATCATCGCATCTGTGGCAACTTCAAGCAAATGTTTAAAATGGAATAGAAAGGAAACATGAATTTTCTATTGATGATAGCTAGAAATATTTAGTTTAATTTCTTGAATTAGAGTAGACATGATGAAATTAGCGAGATGATGAAAATAAAATTACAATTATGAATTTTTCTTTCAGAAAATTTTAAAATTTTCTTAAATGCTCAAAAAACAAGGAGCTAGAAGTGAAAAAGAAATACGATAAGAGTGAAAATATCTGATAAATAGATGAAATGAACAATGTTAAATAGTTAAATTAGATTTGTTTACTCAAATAGCTAGAAACAAAAAAAATTAAACTTAAATGCTATGATAAAAAATTAATAAACTTGAAACAAAAAAATTAATTGTTAATACAATAAAAGCAATGATTAAATGATATTATATTGAATGTAAATATAGAACAAAGAATGATAAACACTGCTTAAATTGAACTCCAAAAAACTTAAATATTAATATGAGAATTTTTTAAATGAAGTTAAATGTTATAAAACTATTTAAACATTATAGATAATTATAATAAAATGGAACTATTTTTTTTTTTTTATAAACTAACAATTATATAAAAAAAGTTAAACTACTAATAATGCAAAGTTAATGAGATTTTCTTTTTTTCTAGAATTCTTTTCAATAGAAATTTAATCTCTATCTGATCTAAATGAAATGCCAACTGTAACAAACAAGAAAATGCAAATGATGACAAAATTACTATTAAAAAAAAATTGTGTCACACTGGCCTGAGCAATGAGGAAACAATGAGAGGTAGGAATGAGGGGACAGGTTGATAATGTGTAGTGAAATGGTAAATAGTAATTGTTGTAGCAGTAGGAGACGTGAAAAGGGGTGAACAGCAGTAGGTATAGATTCTAAATTGAGGTTTATATCATGCTTTATTTCTATCTACTGATTCTGTATGGGCATGCAACGGCAACAGGGAGAGATTCCTCATTATGGCAGTAGCAGGAGATGTTACATGCACATGCACGGGAGACAAAAAAAGGGACAGGTTTTCTAATGCATAATTGACCTACTACCAGATTAAGCATCAAAATTTACCACAGTAAAGAGCATAGATTCAAATTCCATTATATTTCCATGTCAAACCATCTTGCAGCAAAAATAAAGAAAATTGTGCACACAATACAACAAAATTGAAACAAATTATATAGTTTTTCTAACCTGCTAGTAGGTTCAAGAACCCAAAAGTTAACACAAAATTTAATAATAAATTTAAAGAAAGTAATAAAATTAATTATCAATAAAAATAAAAGAACAAAATATTCAAATAATATTGCATTTCCACATCATTAAAAAAAGCTGAGACAAAATGTTGAATTCTTTTGCACCCAAAGTAAAAAAATGAAACCACCAAGATGCTACACACCAACGCTGAGTAGCTGCATAAAACGTTAGCAGTAGATAACTTTTGCGAGTTAGCAGCAGCAACTAACTTTTGGGAGTTAGCAGCAGCAGCAGGAAACGTAAATAGGTTAGCAAGAAGATACAAGATAACAACAGCAGTGATAAGCCTCCAAATTAAATGAATGCTACTAGATTCATTTTCCCTTATGCTCATATATGATATAGTTTTTTTAACAATAAAAGATCCTTTTTAAAAAAAAGAGAATGCATAATATATTTGGCAAGGCTAGAAATTGAGCTTGTAGTTTGAAGACAACTTACAATTATTGTTGTTGAACTTACTTTTAGAGTTTGTTAGCAATCAAATACTAATACCATGGGAATTTTTCCACCACTCACAGCTGATGCAAATGCACTCACACGAATAAGAGCCAATGACCTTTTTCAAACAAATTTGGTTCAAGAGATGTTACTTCCAAAATACATGTTGGATGTCTAACAATCAGTGGCCGTAATCTACTGAAAAAGTTTGAACCAAACTAGGGAGAATGTAGATCACAACACTCTTAGTGTGAAATGGTATGACACCTAAGCTGAGTATTGGAAGTTTGACTTAAAGTTTAAAATGCGATGATATTAAAATAGTTTGGCTACAAATTTAGAGGGCATGGCAACGTGAATAATTTGATGAAACATTAACAGATTCAACTTTATGGCTGAGATAGAATAAAAAGTAGAGATATTAGAAAATAACAATAAGAAATAGAGATGTATTAGAATATGAAATATTAAAACCTGCAACCATCAATAAACCAAAGATATTTAAACAAAATATGAGCAATAATTTCAGATCTTGCACAAAATGATTACAAAAAAATGAGTAGAAAACTTGCAAGAACTGATAGAACCAGATTTAAGGAAAACTTGAAGAGAAGAAAAAAAGGGACTTAGATCTGGTGGCAAGCCATCCAAATCTAAGCTGAAAAAAGTTAGATCGTAAGAAAATTAAAGAAGAAAAACCTGCAAAAAACAATGATTAGAATCCAAAAACTTTGTCCTTCACAGTTGAAACATCCTTCAACTATCCATGCATGCACACTCAAGAGAAAAGATTAAACATGCTTTGATACCATTTTAGAAATAACAAAAAATAATGGAGCAAAAAGGAAAGAACCCAAGTGTGAGTGCATGAAAGGAATTTACCAAGAGAGAGAGAGGAATTGCTTCAAAGTATCAAGCCAAAAGATCAAAGTGCTCCAAGAATCCAAACAATGAGTCAAGAGATTTTGAAAGGGGAAAGAAAAAAAAATCCCTTGTGAATTATGAATGAGGCTCAAAGCCTAAGGAAGAAGAGAGAAATGGAGCACAAAGCTCATTACAATATGGAGAAAGAATGATAGAATAGAGAAGATTATTCTACAAGTGTGTGAGAAACATCTCTTAAGTAGAGATGAGTGGAGGATTTTGCATGTAACTCCCATCTCAAATGAGTGCCACATTTATATTGTGTGTGTGACAAATGTTAGATTCCTCTTAAGGAGAAATATCTAATTTCCTTATTAAAGGAATTACAAAAATGTTACATGTCCTCCTACTTGGACTAGAGGACAAATACAATATAGGATACCTTGGTTTATCCTTTAATTACATATATATACCAAGGAAAGATTAAATTCTAACATTGTATAATTTGTAAAGGAGAGGTATTGTACCCTTTTCATTTCTCTCATTTACCTATTATACATAAATGCAAACCAAAAACATGTCATTTCCATTCTAATTTTGGTACATTATATATTCTTTATTGCAATCTTGGATCTAATTTTGATATATTTTCATGATGTTTACTATGTTAGATTGGTGTTTGATAACCTATGTCATTACATTTATTACTACTTCTCTTTACCAATCACATGGTATGGATAGTAATTTCTTTCATTTCACAATATTTATATTTCTTCATGGCATTCTTTCATATGGTATTATGAGAATTTCAAATATATTTCTATTATGATTGATATTATGAGATTTTATTAATATTTCATGTAGTTTCCTCAATCAATTTCTAGAAAAATGCATGGAATATATTGATTATACAAGAGTCCTTAATGATGAAACTAAAGATAATAATAGCATAAACCACCTTAATTCATCTCCTACATTACCTATTAGTAGTGAGAATAGAAATAAACCTCCCAATCCTATATTAGTGCGACATAGATTATCTCTTCCTCAACCCATTTTAATGAATAGGATTTATTTATCTAGTTTATGAATTTCTTTGGATGATCTTAAACACTCTTCTTTTTATCAAGATATATTTCATTATTCCAATGTTATCTTTTTCATTGATGATTTATCCCCAAGAGTGACATGAAGTAGACATGAATCTTGACAAAAATTCTTCCTTCTCCCAACCTAAAGAAAATAAGAATAGTGATAGGAATTATAATCTCCATAAAGAGAATCCTATTTCATGTCCTATTCCTCCCTATAGTATATATTTCCATAAATATCAAGATGAATCTCTTTCTCGCTTATTAATGAAAGAAAATTATGATGTGTGATATGATATTACTACTTAACAAGGTTGTAGTGGACAAGGTCTTGTTATTATTGAAGAAGTTATAATAAAACCTAATAGGGATACAAAAGAGAAAGGGACAATGAGAGGTGGGAGATGAAGGTGTTGCTAAAAGTATTTTAAAAGATGGGAAGATCATCTACAGACATGTCAAGATCAATAAAAAAACCATGCCCAATTTTCATATTATGTATTAGGTTGGAAACCGGTTAGAAGAATCAGTCTAAATGAATCTTCATTTGGATAGAACTCTACCCTTAAATGATAAAGACAACCTAGGGAATCTAGAAGGATACCAAGGGCTGAGAAGTTTAGACCGACAATGAGACATGGATATGGGAAACTTATATAACTTAATTACATTGTGTGGAGAAATTTTTAAAAGAAAGTTTGAAACCTAAAAGGAAATAACTTAGATGTAGTCAATACTATAGGTGATAAAGCCAACATGGACTGATAATTAAGGTAATTTTCGACTAGAAATGTATACTCTGTATCGATCAATTTCAATAATATTATTTGGAGTGATTTAGTTTGTTGTTTGAGGGAGAAGGGTTTTTTTTTAATGAAATGGGAAAGTGAATGGCCATATATTAAAAAAAAAGGAAATGGTCTAAGGATACCTAGTTGTTCAAATAGAAATTAAAATTTAACCAAATACTTATTTCCTAATCATATGTGAACTAGGTCAAGTGAAGCAATGGATTATAAATAATGGACTCTATTTCATGAGTGGGTGGGGAATATTTATCAAGGAATGGGAACTTAATTTCAACCAACTAAAGATACAAGTTGATAACATTCCTAACTGGCTACACTTGTATTTAACCTACCTTTCAAATATTAAGATATCGATACTATCAAAGTTATAGGAAATAAGCTAGGTAGTTTCATTAAGGGTGGGGAAGGCATTGAGGTAAAAAAAATTATCATGTTTGAAAGGATTCACATTAGTTGTAACCCCACCCAAGCACTGCCCAAATAGATTGAAATTGTATCAAATGTTGGAATCTATAAGAAAAGTGCAAAAGATGAGGACTTTATAGAAAATTCTAAGGCATGCAAGGGTTATGGTCACACTGAATGGGAATGTTCAAAATTGGCTAAATTAAAGCTAAGTGTGGATGAAGCCCTATCTTGAAAGATTGATTTGATAACTAAAATGGATGTATTAACTAAATATCAAGATGAACCTAACCTTCAAACTCTTGGAACTAAGCTCAGAGCCCAAGATGAAAATCCTAAGGAAAATATGCTACATCAATGTGAATATGATGTGTGCGAGGTTTCTGGTAGACAGGGATATAATGATGAACAAACACTTGAAGGTTTATAAAAGTAGACGATGGGATATGCCAAAAATAATGATTGTTATTATACACTAGTATAAAACAATATTGACCTAAGTAGTGGACCACTAAATTATCCAAACATAACTTATGCAACCCTACACGGGAGATGATGGTAGAAAATAAACAATTCCATCTATACGACCACATGATTGGCATGAACGTACGTCATTCCTTGGCCAAGTATGTACCACACACAAGAAAATGTAGCAAGATGGTGGAGGATATCATGGCTTCAACATGTATGAAGTAGAATATGAGGCAAGATAAAGGAATTATCTTGGAAGAGTTTCTATAAATTTTTCCATTACAGGCCATCAGGGTAAAAAGCCTCCTCACAATAAGCCAAGGATGTCGAAGAGAAAGGATGAAACATAAGTTGGGATAATTTTTTGTTAGGAGGAATCTAGATAGAGTGCGAACACAAACAAATTGGATTTTTGATAGTCTGAGTGTGATTTGAGCTTGGATGAGGAAGATATCATAGTAAAGATATTAGTGAGCCAAGCACAGGCAAAAAAAATCAAGGTTGGGTAAAAGTACTGAATGAGACACACATCAAATAGAACCAAACTAGATATATCTTGTAGCACCAAATGTCATGAAGGCCCTATCATGGAATGTTAGAGGCTAAAATACCTTTGAGAAAAGATGCATATTCAAATGACGTTTTCATAAGAAAAAACTATATATTATAATATTGTAGGAAAAAATAATAAATAAAGATGAGTTCGTAAGCATGTTATGAGATTAGAAAAGATGGGAAGGAAAATTTGTCATTTCTATAGGCACAAGTGGGGACTCAAAAGTTCTTTGAAATCCTTGAAATTTTAGGGTTCAGTGAAATTCAGAATGATGTTCACTAGAAGCTATTACATGTATTCTCTCTATATTGTCTTTACACTAATAACATTTTAGACACTATAAGTATAAATACACATACACATAATTAAGAGGAGAGAAGGAAGATGGAAAATGGAATAGGGTTTAGGGTGCAATATTGATGGTAAAATATTTAAGGTATATAAGGTTGAGCGTATTTCCTATGTCGATACTTTTCTCTCCATCTCTCTTATCTATACTTTATCTAAGTTTCTCTTTCTCATTCTTCCACTATTGGCCTATCTTCCCCTTCATCCTTGAAACTCCATCTTACCACTCTCTCCGTCTCTACATATCTAACCTTTATTCCCCTATCTTTTCTCTCCCTAGGTCTCTCTCTCTCTCTAGATTGATTGTGCAATTTATAGAGACATAAAATAAAGTTGTACAGAGATGAGAGAGAGAGGCCCCTCACACTCTCCATTTATCCCCTCCACCTTCCCTCCTCTCTATTTTCCTATCTCTTACTCTCTCCTCTCTCCCCAATCTCCCTTTCACTCTCTCTTTCTCCCTCACTCTACTTCCTCTATCCCTTTCCCCCTCTCTATATACCCATATTTATTCCCACTTCCTCTTTTAGATTATCACTTCCTGCCTCCACTTTCCCCATATATCTATCCCCCTCTCAATTGTTGGATATAATTGTCTGAAAGAGATTGTTGGAATGATTATGTGTTGTCTTTGATGTCACACAAATGTCATATCAATTGTTAGCTCAGTCAGTTAGCAAAGTAGTTCCCAGTGTCTACCGAGCTCAGTCGGTCAGCAAAGCAGTTCCCAGTGTCTATCAAGCTTAGTCGGTCAACAAAGTAGTTCCCAGTGTCTACCAAGACCTCTCAGGTGTCAAAAGGAAAGTATGGCAGAAAATAGTGTTAACCGAGCTTCCTCGGTTATCGAAGGAAAGTTAGTGTCTACCGAGTTCACTCGGTCTCTAAAGGATATTGAAGAATTCATAGTACTTGCCGAGTTCTCTCGATCACCAAAGGAAATCTTTTTCGGATTAATGTTTTCAAGCAAGGTCAGCCCAGTAAAGGATTTTGTCAATTTGAGAAATAAAGTTGGTTTACTCCAGCCGACTGTTGTAATGATTAGTAATGTTTTGTAATAATTATTAGTGCCAACTTGACAATCTGAATGGTATATATATAGAAGGTCAAGTTGTGAATTATGAGGATGCAAGTGAAAAAAAAGGAAGAATAGTATGAGCAAATTTTGAAGGATGATTAGATATCCTTGAAGAGCAGCAGAGATATATTTGATCAGGAAGGATCTAGTGAAGCAGAATAGAGATCTGTAATCAGCAATTCAGTTGCATCACTATTCAGGTCACTTCATTGTTACTTTCTTACCATTGTAGCAGTGATTTCAAAATCTCCTAACCAAGTTGGTTTAACAGCCATTTTGTAAATCCTCTAGCAAGGTGACAGTTCTATTGAATTATTTCAAGACCTCTTACAAGGCCACTCCTAGCAGGGTGATTAAATCCTCTAACAAGGTCACACCTAATAGTGTGTTTTGTAACCTTTTACCGAGTTGGCTCCTAATAGGGCATCACTTCAGAAGAGTGAAAATTAGTAACTAGTTACATTGGTGGTTTTTCCCATATTGGGTTTCCACATTAAATCTGGTGTCTCTTGTGTTCATGGTATTTTCTTTATTCATGCATGTTAATCACTGATGAATGCTTAAGAACAGTTATAATTAACACTCTCTGTAATTACCAAGTTTTAGCATTTCTCTATATGTCAGTAGTAAATAATTTAATAGGACATCTAAGGGATCAATGGTAATATTTTGTGGTTAACTGATTCACCCCCCACCCCCCCTCTCAGTTACTACATCCATATTTCCAACAATTGGTATCAGAGCTTTTGGTGCTTGCAGGAAGGGTTTTAAGGACCTAAGATAAAGATCAGGATGTCTTACAAGAGAGAAATTCCAAGGCTTAACAGAGATAACTTTTCAACATGGCAAGGTCTCATGAGACTTCATCTGGCTTCCATTGGTGATTCAGGATGCAAATATATTGATCAAGAATATACTATTCCTAGTGGCACATTAACTGTTGAAGACATTGTAGAGAAAAAGAACCATAACACCACGATGATAGATATTGCATCAGCCCTTAGCTATAAAGAATTTGATGAGATCAAAGACTGCACAACTGCCTATGAAATGTGGAACAAGCTGAAGAAAATTTATGGTGGTGATGACAATGTGAAAAGAGCCAAAGCAGAAAACCTAAGAGGACAATTTGAACAGATGAAGATGAAAGAAGATGAAAACATTGCAAAATATGTTGAAAGGATCAAGGTGAGTGTTAGTGCAATCAAAGCTTCTGGAGGAAAAATTGATGATGAAACTATTATAAGTAAGGTTCTTAGAACATTGCTTCCTATCTATGCAATAAGAGTATCTACTATTCAAGAAAGAAGATGTGAACAAAATCACAATATAACTTTGGATGCCTTAGTTGGAAGATTGACAGCTTTTGAATTGGACAACTATGATAACTATGTTCCAACTTCAAAAAATATTGAATCAGCATTTGAGGCCAAACTCGCACTTAAGAAGGGCAAGAAAATCCAGTCAGAAAGTGAAGAAGAATCAGAGGAAAGTTCAGACAGTGATCTTGAAGTTATTGAAGCATTACTTGCAAAGAAATATACTAGAGGTAGAGGTAAATCCAAAGGTAAAACTCCCTTAATCTATTTTTCATGTGAATAAATTGGTCATATTGCAGCTAGGTGCCCAAACAAACAAAGAAAAGATGAGAAGAAAGGTCACAAGTACAATGGCAAGAAGAATTTAAAGTCATTCAAGGATAAAGGTAAGAAAACATATTTTTTGGCTAAGGATTCTGATGATAGTTAAGAAGAAATTGTCTTCATTGCTGTAAAAGATGAATCTGATGATGATGAAGATGAGATGGCACTTATCTCTCATATAAGCAAAAATGATACATGGATTATAGATAGTGGATGCTCACATCATATGACTGGTGACAAAACTAAGTTTCAACATTTTGAAGACTATGATGGTGGTAGTGTAAGGTTTGGAAACAATGAACCTTGTTGTATAAAAGGAAGAGGACGAATTTCATTAACCAAAGAACTTATATGTGATAATGCATATTGGGTTGAAGGACTAAAACATAATCTTCTAAGTGTAGCACAACTAATCAACAGTGGACTCAAGGTTGAATTCATGAATGGCAAAGCAAGACTGCTGGATGACAAAGGAAAATTGATTGGTTCAGGAAAACAAACCAAAGGTAACCTATTTTATCTTGATCTCGATGAATGCTCATGTTTTATTGCTCAAATTGAAAAAAGTTGGTTATGGCACAAAAGGTTATGTCATGTAAATTTTGATAATATGGTGAAAATAAGAAAATTCAAGAAAGTAATAGGTATTCCTACTTTGAAGAAACCTGATATTGGTCTATGCAAGAATTGTCAGATTAGTAAAATGGGAAAGACTAGCTTTAAAAGTAAAAACTATCAGTCTGAAGATATTTTGGATATTGTGCATACTGACTTATGTGGACCTATTGAAATTGAAAGCTATACTAGAGAAAAATTCTTTATTCTCTTTGTTGATGATTACTCTAGCATGATGATTGTTATGTATTTAAGAGAAAAGTCAGAAGCATTTGAGAAATTCAAATGGTATTTGGCAAGAGTAGAAAAGGAAACAGGAAAAAGAATGAAGCGCTTGAGATCAGACAAAGGTGGTGAATTCATCTCCCATGAATTCAATAATTTTTGCATTGAAAGAGGAATCAAAAGACAAGTATTAGCTCTATTGGTAATCTTTTTCCCCAAAGGTTAGGTTGGCATCAGGATTGACAGGGCTAGTGTCACATTCACTCAACACTCCAAAACTAACAGGAAAAAGGGACAACTGACAAGGATCAAAGAGAGATCCTTCTACACTTTGAGCTCCACATCACTCAGGCGGGTATACCTCATCTGCACACACATATTACCTTGTGTCATACTATAGGCCTGTAGGTAACTGACTATAGAATGATTTTCAAACTCTTCTAGGTATCATGTACCTCAATGAAGCCAATATCTCATGCAATAGCCTAACTTCCATGGAGTGAGTATGAAAACCAGAAACCTACACTAACAACTTGAAAGGGAAAGGGTGGGACAAAAAGGAAATGATTTGAATGGATTGAAAGGAACTCTGAGATGCCCTAAGTCTCTAATAGACCAATGCCTTATCCAATGGGCCACCGAGTCAAATACCCTACTACAAGAGATAGTTATGAAACAAGAAAATAATAGATTTAATGTGTTGATGCCTGACATCAATCACACACCATGACCAAACCTCAACTTAACACCCACTTGTGCATTCAACCATGCTATTATCCATTCAAAGGATTTTAACCCTCCCCTTAGAAGAGACCTATAAATCAGACAATACATTGACCAGCATCTACTGGAAGACAAGCATGAAACATCTTTGACACCTCAACTCATACATGCATAAACACTAACCCTGAACCAGTTACCTCTGCGAAGATAACTTCACTTGCAAACACTTAGGCAATACAAGCAGAAAAACCAGACACCCTTGATGTGTGATTAATGAATCTAGAATTCAAATGGAGATAGCTTAGTGACAGTAAGAATACATTGAGTCCTCATACATAAGACAAATCTGCTGCAGCATGCATTATATTCTCTGAAACAACAATGGAAATAGAACACCCTATATGTAGAGAGAAGGGGAAACCTGCAGAGCAGAAACTTTCATTGGAACTAACAAAATTCAGAACCATCTCTAAGTCAAAAATTTGACACTTTATAGCACTAGCTGCCATGGGAACCCAAAACAGGTTGCAACAAGCTACAGACAGCTAGGGCATAGCTTTTACCAACCAAGCCAATTGGAAATGGTCAAAAATTTATTACAGGGGCAGGAAAGAGGAAACCAGAACTAATCCCTAATCATGAAAATCCTCTCTACAAGTACAAGGGATCACAAAACTGGGCTCAAAAGGACACCCTGCAACATGCCTTGAGCACACAACCACCACACTACAAGCTTTGCAAACAAGCACACAGTACCCTAGACCACACTGCAAATAGAAAACCAGTCATTTCTCACTGAATAGAGTCTTTTCTACATTCAATTCCATAAATTGGTCTTTCTGGCGCTGAAAGTTCATAGAAATTCAAATTTGAATCTGCAACAGCCACCATGCAATTCACAGGCCTAATATTCTTCAACTACCTGCCCCTAGTCATGCAACCGCGCAGTCATGAATTTCACTGCCATAGAAAATGGGCTCACCTTATGCCTAGTCGCATGATCGCATAACCCAAAAATGGGTTATGCAAACATGCGACAACATTTACCTTCACCGCCGATGCTATCGCTTGCCATAAGATAGTTTGTCGCATGTTCACAAGCTGGAAGATTGGCCCACGTGAACATGCGACAAACCGCTACCATGCACCCTGTCAGACTGGCACGTTACCACCAAGATATCCTCACCTGGGCCCGCATACAAACCCTAACAGCCCACCAACACAGACCAATCGGAGATCGCCATGACCTCACTTTCCACTGAGCCCACCAAACAAAAAATAGACAGGCCCCAGGGACACGTGGCACCCTGTCACATGATCGCATAGCCCAGAAATGGGCTATGCGAACATGCGATAGCCTGCAAACCTTAGCCAATGTGACCACCACCGCAACTACAAAAGGTACCGCAACTGGTATGTCACATGATCGCATGCCATGGAAATGGCCCTTGCGATCATGCAACAAGGCCATGAGACCACTTCATCACTACCTGCCGGCCAATGAAAAAAAAAGAACACCTCAGCACTATGTGGCATCCGGACCCACTGCACAACATGCATACCTCCACAATAACAACCAATGGGCCCATCTGACAAGACACCAACACACTGCCATGGACACATGGCAAGTGGTCGCATGATCATATAGCCAAAAACTTGGCTATGCGACCATGCGATAGCCTATCACAGGTTAGCACATGTCTGCCATCCGGGACCGCTGCTAGAGAAGCCACCAATTGCTAAGAACCGGGACCCATGTGGATAGATGGCAAGCGGTCGCATGATCACATGTTAGAAAAGTCTGACATGCGGCCATGTGATGGCAAATAAGAATGTGCCATCTGTCCCCCCTTCGGCACCGGGCCCACTTCACTGAGGCAACACTGGAAACAAACAAGATCAATGGCAAGTGCATGATCGCATGGGGAAAGAATATACCATGCGATCACATGCCAACTGTTCATCTCCTTCCTCTATTTTCTTGAAGAAATTGGCCCCACATCATCACACTTGCGTGCTAAGCAAAGAAGACCGCCAGGCAACCGAACAGAAACTAGGACCCACCATTCCGTGATCACGCGACTGAAGAGAAATAAACTGTCCGCCGAGTCACTGAAGGCTAGGCACTTAACCACCAGAATTAGGAGACCCCATGACTACACAGTCACATAGTCACTGAAAGACAAAGGTAACCACCAAGGAATAAAGTGAACCAACAACTGACATGATGGAGAACTGGGCCCCACAAGACAGGTGGCAGTCGGTCGCTACGCCGCAAAGAATAAACATTGTGCAACTTCCCCAAGAGAACATGTGACCACCATAGATTTTGTCTAAACTTTAACTGCACCCATCAACTGAGAAGAACCGAGTCCCACCACCCCTCACACCTGCGTAGTTAGAGAAAACACAGCAAACAGGGAACTAGTGCGAGGTTGAAAACACACAATGTTTTTGATGAAGGAGGATCAAAAACACACAAAGTTTCTGACATGTCAATAGATAAGCTCACAAAGCAGGAAACATAATGGGTTGAAAACAACATAGGGGTCGATAACACCATGGATTTTTGAAAACACTGTGGGTTTTCGACACTGTGGCAAATTTTGACAATGCTTCCCGCGGACGTTGAAATTTGAATATCTTTTTGGGTGTGTTGATTTAGGAGATGCAGTTTGGATTGATGCAAGGTGACACATTGAAGAACATAGGGCCAAGGGGCACTCAAGAAAATTTGCAAGAAAATAGGCCACTTTCAAAGAATTTTGCACTGATAGAATACTATCCTAACAGTGGCTCTTGTTCGGGATGCATGTCTCTTGTAGGCATGGCAAGAACTTAGAATCACTGGGAGAAGTAGACCACACCTAGACAAAACAATTAGGCCCTCACCCCACTTTAAAACCCAAAAATTTACAAACTAGCTCCCTACCCAAAAACTTGGCACCACAACATAGGATATACAAATTATACACAAGCAACATCTGGATGCCAAAGGAATGCTATCCTTTTCCTCTATCAAAAACTTGGTTTCTGCTCACAAAATCAAACAAAGGTCTGAAACCTTTTCCACATGTACAATGATAGAAAACATTGTCAAGCACTAACTACAAAACAACCCTGGGTTTATCATCGCCAATGCCTTCCTTCATATGTCCCCCCACAAACTCACTGCTTGAAAAACAAGCATCATCAAAATCACCATGGATTGAAACATATGAAAGGGGACAAGAAACTGATACCTTTTCTTCCTGGCTGCAATCATCCAACTCACCTTCAATGTACTCTTGCATATCAAAAGAAAAGCAACTATACTCAGTTTCACTTACCTCAGCCAAGGCCACTGAAACATACTCATATATCAAGTTACTCGGGTTTATCAAGTCTAATTTCTCCTGATAAATCACACCCTTATCCTTATAGGGATGATTCACATGATCAACATCATGAACTAGATTATCACCATTATTTTCACTACTTGGTGGCAGAAGAAAAACACTGTCTCAATGTAATGCATCTTCATCAACAAAGCAACATTCATCCTGCATTACCTTTCTTTCAACTGGCCTCATTGGTGAGGGAGACTCCAAATCAATTGTATGTGAAGCTTTAAGTGCAGAAGGTGAGTAATCCTCAACAAATTCCATACTCTAAGAACATTCCTCAAATAGTGGGTTAGAAACAACATGGAATTGTTTATCATAGTAATTCAGACAAAGCTCCAACTGGTTCTCACTAGTGTCCTCATCAAATAACTCATTTGCAACCTCACTATATATGTCTTCATTTCCATCATCATACACATCTTCAAAAGAAGAAGAGAATCTAGAATCAAAGCCAAAGCATGACTCACCATCACTGCTATCGACATATGAACAATCAGTGTTGCACTCATCAAAATAGTCATCCCATGGATTTCCCCACAAGTCTTCAACCTCATGCATGCTCCCACAGTTAACACTTTTCTCAGCATCTGTATCAACATCACCATCATTACTTTCTTCTTCCCATATTGTATCTGACTCATATGAAGACACCTCTCCATCACTGCCTTCGTCACCCTCACTTGAGTAACCACTTTTAGCACTATGTTCTTCTATCTGTGACTGATATGAAAATGAATCACATTCCTTACCTTGTGCAGCAACATCAAACTCATCATTAGAGACATAACTTTCAGCCTCTTCATTTTCATAGGATTGAGATATAGAAGCAACAATTTCATGTCTAGGAACATCAGTGGTATTATATTTATAATCCATATCACAAGGATTGACTGCAGTAGCTAATTCACAACTCAAAACACCAGTACACTGCTCAATCCTTTCAGGGTCTGGAATATATCTCACTGTTGTAGCATCCTGAATACATGTCTCATCAGCAGCAAAAGACTCAACAACATTTATACACATATCCTAATTTGACATCACAATTTGATTACAAACCATAGTAGAAGTGTTGATATACTGATTTGGGACTGTAGTATTAGCACTACATTCTTCTTTTCTTTCATATTCGTTATACCGGCAAGCACTCATGGAAAAATGCCCTCTGGTCAATCCATATTTCAAATTGTTTTCAATATCCATTGCAGTTACAAATGCCTGATATAATGTCCTAGGTTCTTTTTCCCTCAACAAGTAAATCATTTTCTTATCAAATGCATCAAAGTAGACATTTACACACACTTGGTCATTGGGTCTATAACCTTCATGGATTTCATTCAAAACTTTTGCAAATCTAATATTGAACTGAGGGACAAGTTCATCTTTCTCAATATGAATCTTTAAAAGCTTATCATAAGAATCAGATATCCTTACCCTTTCTCCAAACTGCTCCATGAAGGCCTAATGCATCTCAGTCCAGGATGAAATAGAACATGCCGGCAGGAAAGAAAACCAGTCTCTAGCATCACCCTCTAGAGTTTGGACAAGCAATTTCATCCATAGGTCTTCATGGAAAACCTCAAAATCATTCATCACATCAGCAAAACACTGAACATGCTTTCTTGCTGACTGATACTGGTTCCTATTAAACTTAGGCAAGTATCCCCTAATTTTATCAGGGATCTTATTAGGGAAACCAAGTATGCCATCATAACAAAATGGTGCATAACCTCTGACAAAAGAAACCCTGTGAACATCCATCACTAGCTACAACTGTTGCACACCTACTTGAAAATCTTCAAGACCAATGACAGGAAATCTATACTTGAATTGATCCTTCTTTTGTCACTGAATCTTTCCTACATACTTCATTCTTATATGTCCTTTCTTAATGACAAAACCATTTGATAAGGACCATGAAAATGCAATACACTGAATGGAGAATACCTGGTTTGCCCTGCTGAATGCTGCTGCCTTCTTCTTATCTGACTGAAGTCCCAACAACACTTCATAATTCAGGTTCTTTCTAGCATAGAGTCACCACCTCTCTTCAGAGGACACAAATTTTACTGATCTGTCTTGAAACACCAAAAGACTCTGAGCACTCCCATAGCAAAGCCACATATAAATCAATCAGAAAATCCAGGTAGCACACTTGTAAATCTGAAAAACAATTCTCAGACTGGAAAACATATAAGACTCTGCCCCAAACTAAATACAACAAGACTCTAGGATACTCTTATTAGTAACTTATTTCATTTCCCCAGTGGAGTTGCCATCTTGCTAGTGATCTTTTTCCCCAAAGGTCAGCTTGGCATCAGGATTGACAAGGCTAGTGTCACATTCACTCAACACTCCAAAACTGACAGGAAAAAAGGCCAACTGACAAGGATCAAAGAGAGATCCTTCTACACTTTGAGCTCCACATCACTCAAGCGGGTATACCTCATCTGCACACACATATTACCTTTTGTCATACTACAGGCCTGTAGGTAACTGACTGTAGAATGATTTTCAAACTCTTCTAGGTATCCTTTATCTCAATGAAGCCAATATCTCATGCAATAGCCTAACTTGCATAGAGTGAGTATGAAAACCAGAAACCTACACTAACAACTTAAAAGGGAAAGGGTGGGACAGAAAGGAAATGATTTGAATGGATTGAAAGGACCTCTGAGATGTCCTAAGTCTCTGATAGACTAGTGCCTTATCCAATGGGCCACCGAGTCAAATACCCTACTGCAAGAGATAGCTATGAAACAAGAAAATAATAGATTCAATGTGTTGATGCCTGACATCAATCACACACCATGACCAAACCTCAACTTAACACCCACTTGTGCATTCAAGCATGCTATTAGCCATTCAAAGGATTTTAACCCTCCCCTTAGAAGAGACCTATAAATTAGACAATACATTGACTAGCATCTACTGGAAGACAAGCATGAAACATCTTTGACACCTCAGCTCATACATGCATAAACACTAACCCTGAACTAGTTACCTCTGTGAAGATAACTCCACTTGCAAACACTTAGGCAATACAAGTAGAAAAACCAGACACCCTTGATGTGTGATTAATGAATCTAGAATTCAAATGGAGATAGCTTAGTGACAGTAAGAATACATTGAGTCCTCATACATAAGACAAATCTGCTGCAGCATGCATTATATTCTCTGAAATAATAATGGAAATAGAACACCCTATATGTAGAGAGAAGGGGAAACATGCAGAGTAGAAACAATCACTAGAATTGACAAAATTCAGAGCCATCTCTAAGTCAAAAATTTGATACTTTATACCACTAGCTGCCATGGGAACCCAAAACGGGTTGCAACAAGCTACAGATAGCTAGGGCATAGCTTTTACCAACCAAGCCAATTGGAAACAGTCAAAAATTTATTACAGGGGTAGCAAAGAGGAAACCAAAACTGATCCCTATTCATGAAAATCCTCTCTGCAAGTACAAGGGATCACAAAACTGGGCTCAAAAGGACACCCTGCAACATGCCTTGAGCACACAACCACTAGGTACAAGCTTTGCAAATAAGTACACAGCACCCTGGACCACACCGCAAATAGAAAACCAGTCATTTCTCACCGAACAGGGTCTTTTTTCCATTCAATTCCATAAATTGGTCTTTCTGGTGCTGGAAGTTCATAGAAATTCAAATTTGAATCTGCAATGGCCACCATGCAATTTGCGGGCCTAATATTCTTCAACTGCTTGCCCCTAGTCACGCAACCACGTAGTCATGAATTTCACTGCCACAGAAAATGGGCTCACCTTATGCCTGGTCGCATGATCGCATAACCTAGAAATGGGTTATGCGAACATGTGACAACATTTACCTTTACCGCCAACACTGCCACTTGCCATAAGATACTTTGTCCCATGTTCGCAAGCTAGAACATTGGCCCATGTGAACATGCAACAAACCGCTACCATGCACCCTACCAGCCTGGCACATTACCATCAAGATATCCTCACCTGGGCCCGCGTATAAACCCTAACATCTTGCCAACATGGACCAATCAAAGATCACCACAACCTCACTTTCCATTGATCCCACCAAACAAAAAATAGATGGGCCATGCAATAGCCAATAAGAATGTGCCATCTGTCCCTCCTCTGACACTGGGCCCACTTCACCGAGGCAACGCTGGAAACAAAAAATATCAACGACAGGCGCATGATCGCATGGGGAAAGAATATACCATGCAATCACACGCTGACCATTGATCTCCTTCCTCTGTCATCTTGAAGAAACCGGCCCCACATCATTGCACTTGCACGCTAAGAAAAGAAGACCGCCAAGCAATCGAACAAAAAATAGGACCCACCACTCCGCAATCACGCGAATGAAGAGAAACAAACTACTCACTGGGTCACTGAAGGCTAGGCACTTAACCTCTAGAATTAGGAGACCCCGCGACTACATAGTCGCATAGTAGCTGAAAGACAAAGGTAACCACTAAGGAATAAAGTGAACCAACTGACATGATGGAGAACTGGGCCCCACAAGACAGGTGGTAGTCGGTCGCTACGCCACAAAGAATAAACATTGTGCAACTTCCCCAAGCGAACATGCGACCACCATAGATTTTGTCCGAACTTTAACTACACCCATCAACCGAGAAGAACTACGTCCCACCACCCCTCACACCTGCGTCGTTAGAGAAAACACAGCAAACAGGGAACTAGTGTGAGGTCGAAAACATGAAATGTTTTCGATGAAGGAGGATCGAAAACACACAAAGTTTCTGACATGTCAACAGATAAGTGCACAAAGCAACAAACATAGGGGGTCAAAAATAAGATAGGGGTCGAAAACACCATAGATTTTTGAAAACACTATGGGTTTTTGACACTGTGGCAAATTTTGACAATGCTTTCCGTGGACCTTGAAATTTGAATATCTTTCTGGGTTTGGTGATTTAGGAGATGCAATTTGGACTGATGCAAGGTGACACATTGAAGAACATAGGGCCAAGGGGCACTCAAGAAAATTTGCAAGAAAATAGGCCACTTTCAAAGAATTTTGCAATGACAAAAAACTAGCCTAACAAGCTCCAAGAACTCCTGAGCAGAATGGAATAGCTGAAAGGAGGAACAGATCTATCATGGATTGTGCAAGGACTCTAATGATTGAAAAGAACATTGCTATGAAATACTGGAAGGAAGCTATTAGCACTACAGTTCATACCTTGAACTGAGTACAGTTGAGGAAAGACATGTTCAAAACTCCTTATGAGTTATGGTATGGCTATAAACCTAATGTAAGTTACCTAAAAGTATTTGGTAGTAAATGTTACATCTTGAAAGAATCTAGAAAAGGCAAACTCGATGCAAAAGGTGATGAAGGAATATTTTTGGGATATTCTTCCAAAAGTAAGGCGTGTAGATGTCTAAATTTATCTACTCATAAAATCATAGAAAGTGCACATGTGAAAGTAGATGAGTTTGCAGAAAAGACTGAAGAAGAAAGTAAGGCATGTAGATGTCTAAATTTTTCTACTACATCAACCGAGCCCAGTACAGTAACCGAGTCACAAGAAACTGAGTCTCAGCCTAAAGCTACCGAGAAAATATCTACCGAGCCTGAGCAAACTGAACCTGAAGATGAAATTCAAGAAGATGACAATGTAACTCATTCAAGAAGAAAGGAACCTGTATTGGCCAAGTATGTCAGGAAGCATCATACACCAGATCAGATTATTGGAAACAAATTAGATGGCACTATGACAAGAAGTAAACTAAAAGGTACATGTTTACCTGCTGATTTTGAACCTAAGAATGTCAAAGATGCATTGGAAAATGAATTTTGGATTGAGGCTATGAATGAAGAAATAGAGCAAATAGAGAAAAATAAGACATGGACTCTTGTACCTAGGCCTAAAGATAAAAATGTAATTGGGACAAAATGGGTATTCAGAAATAAGTTGAATGAAGATAGTCAAGTATCAAGAAACAAAGCAAGATTGGTATGTAAAGGATATTCTCAAGAAGAAGGTATAGATTATGGAGAGACTTTTTCTCCTATTGCAAGATTAGAAGGTGTAAGGACTCTACTTGCATATGTAGCACATAAAGGATTTAAGGTATATCAGATGGATATAAAATCTACATTTCTCAATGGTATTCTTGATGAAGAAGTCTACATTGAGCAACCTGAAGGTTTTATGGATCTAGACAAAAGGGATATGGTCTGCAAGTTACACAAAGCACTATATGGTCTGAAACAAGCCCCTAGAGCATGGTATGAAAGATTACATAACTATCTAACTCAGATTGGTTTCAAAAGAGCTAATGACAATAGTAATTTATACATCAAAGAAGGACCAGGTAAAAAAATTGTTTTGGCAGAAATATTTGTGGATGATACTGTGTTTACAGGGAATGATGATCAGTGCAAAGAATTTTCGAAGCAAATGAACAAAGAATTTGAAATGTCTATGTTTGGTTAGATAAAATTCTTTGTTGGACTTCAAATTCAGCAGAGCAAGAATGGTATCTACATTAATCAGTCCAAATACATCAAGGAAATACTTAAGAAGTTTGCTATGGAAGATTCAAAAATAGTTGGTACACCCATGTGTACTAGACTGAAGCTTACCAAAGATGATGATTCAAAAGAAGTAGATCAGACCTTATATAGATCAATGATTTGAAAATTACATTATGTAGTACATACAAGGCCTGATATTGCCTTAGCAATTGGTATAGTAGCAAGATTCTCAGCAAAACCAAGAGAAAATCACATGATGGAAATCAAAAGAATCTTGAGGTACTTAAGAGGAACTGAAGATTATGGCTTGTGGTATAAATTTGGAGGCAATCTGGACTTAAAAGTGTTTACTGATGCTAATTGGGTAGGAAACATTGATGACAGAAAGAGTACAAGTGGTGGAGCATTTTTTCTTGGCAAAAGGTTAGTATCTTGGACCAGTAAAAAGCAAAATTGCACATCCCAATCCACAGCAGAAGCAGAATACATTGTTGTAGCAGTAAACTGCTCTAATATTGTTTGGTTCAAATAGTTATTGGAAGGCATGAAAGTTGAGATCAAAGAACTAGTTGTTATGTTTTGTGGTAATACAAGTGCAATAAATATTTCAAAGAATCCAGTAATGCATTCCAAAACCAAACACATTTCTATAAAATATCACTTTGTCAGAGAATTGGTGCAGGACAAGGAAATCAGATTGGAATATGTTCATACAAAAGAACAAATTGCAGATATCTTCACCAAGCCACTACCTAAGGATGCATTCTTGTATCTAAGAGGTAAGTTAGGGGTCATTCCCCTATCTGAGGCTCACTAAATTGAGTTTTAGTAATGCATCAACTAGAGCATGTTGAAGATCAGTCAGTTGATGCAGCATAGTCAAGGAATCATTGCATATGAATCAGTACTTAAGGTACATTGGTATTCACCAGAAATGTGTTATCTTTGGCATCTGTTGTCATAGAGGGAGAGTTTGTTGTCATTTCATGAAATTTCTAAGAAAGAGAATTTTTTTTTAAAAAAAAAAGAGGTAGAGTTTTCAATCAGAGAGAGAAGTTTGCTGACAGAGGGAGATGAGAATCAGAATGAAGCTAAGGATATGTTCCTTATTCTATGTTTACTGTGAAATTTCATTGTGCTATGACATATTGTGTTGTCTTTGATGTCACACAAATGTCATATCAATTGTCAGCTCAGTCGGTCAGCAAAGCAGTTCCCAGTGTCTACCAAGACCTCTCAGGTGTCAAAAGGAAAGTATGGCAGAAAATAGTGTTAACCGAGCTTCCTCGGTTATTGAAGGAAAGTTAGTGTCTACCGAGTTCACTCAGTCTCCAAAGGATGTTGAAGAATTCACAGTACTTACCGAGTTCTCTCGGTCACCAAAGGAAATCTTTTTTGGATTAATGTTCACCGAGCAAGGTCAGCCCAGTAAAGGATTTTGTCAATTTGAGAAATAAAGTTGGTTTATTCCAGCTGATTGTTGTAATGATTAGTAATGTTTTGTAATAATTATTAGTGCTGACTTGACAATCTGAATGGTATATATATAGAAGGTCAAGTTGTGAATTATGAGGATGCAAGTGAAAAAAAAGGAAGAATAGTATGAGTGAATTTTGAAGGATGATTAGATATCCTTGAAGAGCAGCAGAGATATATTTGATCAGGAAGGATCTAGTGAAGCAGAGCAGAGATCTGTAATCAACAATTCAGTTGCATCACTATTCAGGTAACTTCATTGTTACTTTCTTACCATTGTAGCAGTGATTTCAAAATCTCCTAACCGAGTTGGTTTAACAACTATTTTGTAAATCCTCTAACAAGGTGATTGTTCTATTGAATTGTTTCAAGACGTCTTACAAGGCCACTCCTAGCAGGGTGATTAAATCCTCTAACAAGGTCACACCTAACAGTGTGTTTTGTAACCTTTTACCGGGTTGGCTCCTAATAGGGCATCACTTAAGAAGAGTGAAAATTAGTAACTAGTTACATTGGTGGTTTTTCCCATATTGGGTTTCCACGTTAGATCTGGTGTCTCTTGTGTTCATGATATTTTCTTTATTCATGCATGTTAATCACTAATGAATTCTTAAGAACAGTTATAATTAACACTCTCTGCAATTACCAAGTTTTAGCATTTCTCTATATGTCAGTAGTAAATAATTTAATAGGACATCTAAGGGATTAGTGGTAATATTTTATGGTTAACTGATTCAGCCCCCCCCCCCCTCTCAGTTATTACATCCATATTTCCAACATCACTATCTGTCTCTCTTCCCCATATCCCTTCCTCATTCCCATATTGTATCACTATATGTTCCCTCTTTCCCTTTCCCTCTCTCTTTGGGTAAACAAAAAATGAAATATGAGGTTTCCTATCAAGATTCTACAATTGGAAATTTGAATTTTTTGAAGATGATGAAACTAAAAACCAACTCAAAGAAAAACTAAAATAAATGAATAATTTTTAAAGAGATTTAATATATCCAATGGTATTTGTAGTTAATAATCTTGTTAGTTTGATAGTTATGACAAGGTTTATAACTTGATATAATAGTATATAAATTTTGTGAACAAATATAATTAGAGAGAGAGAGAGATAGATAATATATCATTATCAATCACTTATTATCCCTCTCTATACTTGTCTCTTTTTTAATCTATGTATGTCATATCTCTCTCCCCCTCTAGGCTTATTTCATCTCTATTTGTCCCTTCTCTAGTTCTATCCCTCCCTATAGACCTCCCCACCCCTACCCCTTTCCCCTCTCCTCCTCTCCTCTCTCTTATCACTTCTCTATCTCTCCCCCGTGTGGCATGCACGGGATATAGGGTACAGGATTGATAGTACAATTTTTAGGGTACATAAGGCTCACTTTATTTCCTATGTTGTATAAGGTTGTTGGTAAACAAATTTGTCTTCTCAAAACACCTGCACAAATTGACTCCTAAACACCCAAGGCTGAAAGAAAAACTTGCAACATAATAGTTGGATCACTTTTCCATTGAAATACCTAAGCGTCCTCTGAATTTTATAGGGTACAGCTCCCAGATCAGATATGCAATGAATTACTTGGTTTTAAACCACACCTTTTCTTTTAACCAGAAAGTGACTAAAGGCCACTATTCAATCATCAACATGATTTGAAAGTGTTTGTTAAATAAAATAAGGAAAGATTCAAATTTGAAAGAAAACCAAGTTTCCATCAAACAATACTTCATAAGTAATCCTAAATGACATCTAGATTTAAAAAGAAAACAAATGAAAGACTTCCTTCCTAGTATGATTATATTACAGAAAGCAAAGTTCTGAAATACACTCATACATACAATCTTTTGTGACAGAAAAGATATGAATGGATGATTATAAAAGCCAAAAGTCTAATTACAATAAGAAAATAAAGTTCAAATAACTCAAAGGTTATGAACATCATCTTCCTTTTATTCATATCTACATAGAAATTCAAAGCCCTCTATCCCAGTACAATATGATTGCTCAGAAAAGAATTCCCCCCTGCATTACAAATAGAAAAATAAATCAAATCCCCTTTCCTACAGCACATAGTCTCTAGCCAAAGGTAGAATCCAGAACCCTACTCTTTCCAAAATATTTACAATAAATATACTCAAATGACTATTATTTAGTTATCATAACTGAATCTTGAAACAATTTTTATCTCCTAGATTTTTATCTACTTATTCTATCTTCATGTGATCTTTAAATATCATCCTATCACAATAAATGGTAACAGTATTAAGAATGAGCACAATGTTTAATGAATTATCATAACATTGTTTTCTCTTTTGCAACTTTCTATCCACCGACACTCTTAATCCTTATAGGCATATATCTTCAATGCTATCTAGTAAATTTATATTTAACTCTTGGTCAGTACTTATAATGTGCTTTTCTCTATATTTCTGCAAACATTCTTGGTTAATAAAATAAAGCATCACTTTTATGCTTTCGGTCTTTTTCTTGGGATAAATTCCATCTCCAAGAATGTTAAGATCAAGCATCCTTTTAAAGTGACATGTGACCATAACTTGACAAGTGGCATTTGCTAGTGATGAGGCTCTGTCATCATTTTGTCACTGTCATTGACAGTTTTGACAATGCTCTACTCAGTCAGCTATAACTTACAAACTAGGAATAATTTCAAAGATCGCTCCAATGAGAATCTGAAGAATTAGGATTTCTCAAACATATAAACAATTTATCCTGATCCAATGGTGGAATTTGGATTTATGCCCCCCGCAAGAGGACTGTGTTTCTACTTCCTGCAAATCCATGGTTTCCTGTTACATTAAAAACTCTGAACATTCTTCATGTGCATGCTTGCATTTTGATTTTATCTTAAGAGACAATTTGATTCAATTCTAGAGACATTTAAAAACCTCTAAAGATATAGGAACTTTATAGCATTTCTCATACAAAAATTGTTTCATCACAAACCCGACTATGCATGGTATTATTGATGCTCTACATATGTGTTGGTGGTTCCCTTTGATCTTCAACTTGTAGATTTATACTTTGATGGATAACTTTAATAATACTTTGACTCTATCACCACTCCAAAGTCTACAAGGAAAAGGGCCAATTAACAAGGATCAGCAATGAGATCCTCCTACACTTTGAAACTTAATGCTCAGGTGGGTGTACCCTTGATTCACTTCTTCAAAGGAATCTCAAAACAATTTTCAACTATGTCCTTTACTTACTTACTAAAAGATTTTATCATTTAAATGTGTGTGTGATTGATGATGATGGACTGCATCTAGAGAAAGGATTAGTGCCTTAACTAGGGCATAGAGTCACCTAATAGCATACATCAACCAAAGACCCTAACTCAAACACACTTGAATTCAGGATAAGTGCTTTGCCTATTATCCCTCTCACTCACATATCAGGACATCAAATTCTTATCAAGCCATGAACTCACTAAAACTACCTGAAAGACTTTAATCCTAACTTTGTTAGGAACTCAAAGATAATCTCAAAATACTCTTTGTTTACCATATGATAACCCACTTTGTGAAATTAACATATATGAGTTCAAGAAAAAAACAAGAAGACATACACCATTATGAGATTGAAATTCAACTACATTCTCATTAAGACTTGCAGAATCAATACATTATCAAATAATAAAATGCCAAAGAAACAAACCCAAAATCCAAGCTCTCCTTGCTCAGTATAATACCATCAACAACCAGGGACCAAAAAGAACATTTTTTGAACCCCACTAAGTCAAAAATTTTGCAATATATACCCCCTAGTCATCTTGGAAACCCAAAATAGGTTGCAATAAGCTACAGATGACTTGGGTTAGGGTTTCACCCACTAAACCAACCAAAAATAGTCACAAATTTATTATAGGGGAAGAAACCCAGGAAACCAGGAGAAAGAAAATCCCAGAGTGATCCACAATCATGATAAATCTCACTGAGAAGGTACTGAGAATCACAAAAATGCCCAAAATGTCAACCTGTTTAGCCACCTGCAACACACCTCGAGCACAAAGAACATGGTACAGACCCCTGTAGATGATCATGGCACACCCTAGACCACACTGTAATAGCAAGTGCCACCAAAAAAATCAAATCCGACTGTGAAAACATTCAATTCTGGTCCTTTCTATCGCTGAGAAACCCTCAAAATTTTGAATTTGAAAAACAACAGTCACTATCAAGCGCCAATAGCGAATTAGTGGTCATAATTTAAATCTGGGCCAACTTTATATCAGAACCATTAGATCCCTCCTTTTCACAGTCTTTATGTCCTTAACTCAACTGCCAGTCTCGGGTTAACTCCTAGCGAACATGCGACAAGGTATTTCTTATTCACGTAATGAAAAACTTAACCCGCCTTTAACTCTGCAACTTAGAAAACAAAGGAAACCAAACTCATCTCAACTACATCTGGAAAACTGGCGACCGAAGGCTTTCATCAGTTTGTGAAGAACTTTATCTATATGCCAATTATTTTAGCGATTACGCAAATACACACTCGCTGAATCACCATCCTTTTTAGAATACCACCAAATCATTTTGCGAATGAGAGAAAAGCATTGAAAATTCATCAGGCCGCTAACCTTTTATCAAGACTGCCAAAAGACTGAGGAAATTTACTGGGCCCGCACAAGAAGATCAATGGTTGTCTCATCTTCACATAGACCTCCAAGATTCTTTTAGATCATGAGACAACCATCGGATTAAGAATCTTACCCTTCCCTAACAACCCACTAACACAGAAAGAGATCAACGGTCGTCTTAAGATTGCAAGTGTCAGAAAAAACCCATCAGATTACATGTCGATCGTCGATGCTCCGTCACTGTCAAAACCCACTGAACCTTGAAAAATTTGGCCCCACTGACAACATGCCTAGTCACACTATGTGGACCAATCGAATACCACCAAATCAACACACCTGGTACGTGGACCTGTTGCACCTTATCCCCTCTGAGAAAGGTAGAATCGATGGTCAGTGCATGATCTTAATCCTTTGACACATCCCATAAGATTATGCGCCTATCGTTGATTTTCTAACAATGTCAGGACCCTCTAACACACTTGGAAACTAGGTCCCACTAACAACTACCAATGAACTAATACATGGACCAATCGTAGAATGCCATCTGTACCTACGTGTCAACAGACCCACCTGCTTGAGAATCTCTACCAAAAGGAGAATCAATGATCTTCATAAGACCGCAAGCCTCTGACAAAACCATTGCACTTTAGTGACAACAATTGGATCAAGATGGTGTCAGAAGGCCGGGCCCAAGAAATATTAAGCCAGAGCATAGGAGAAATTAATCACTGAGACTTAGGCTTAGGAAATATTAAAGGCCACTGGGGGTATAAAAACTTAGGAAAAATTAAAGGACACGACCCCGCGAGGTGATAAAATAATAAGGCACATGTGAATTACGACTTTAAGTGACCCAAAAAGTAATGACAAATTAGAACAGGGCCAGGGAAAAACAAAGGGCTTTGGAACACAATGGCTAATTTTTGAATTTTCTAATCTTAGGGTTCATGCTAGGGACTTGAAAATAACTGGAGAGACCAGGAGAAAAGGGCTAGAGCCATGAAAATTTTTCAAGGTGCTAACAGTGGCTCTATCTAGGGATGTATGCCTCTTGCAGGCATAGCAAGGATCTAGAATCACTGGTTAAAGCAGACCATCCCACTCGAAAAACTGACAACAAGAAGCAACAGGACTAAAACCTTACAAACCAGGACAAAACAAGATAGGGGCAAGCAACTTATTTATAGAATTTACAACATATACAGACCTAACTACTATTCATGGAAAACATAATACCTTTAATCTTCAAGAATTGTCCATGAACTGGCAATTCCTGAATATCACCATTCAGTTCTTTCACAATGTATGAATCCTGGCCCCATTTTTCATGGATTTGATATGGCCCTAGCCAAATGGGATCAAACTTACCATTTTTTCCCTTACCCTCCATTCTGGCATTCCAAATTAACACCAAATCATTAGGCTCAAACCTTCTTTCAACAGTTCTCTTGTTATACAAATTCTTAACTTGTAACTGCAATTTGGCATTTCTTGCAACTGACTCTCTTCTGGTTTCATCCAGCCTAATGAGGTCCTCAATTCTCAACTATATCTCATCATCTATGTCATCATCATATAACTGAACAAACTTGTACATTTCCAATAAATTATTCTGAGGCACTCTTGCATGTATTCCATATACTAGGTTAAATGGTGCACAACCAATCACCCTCTTCATAGTTACCCTATCAGCCCATAGAGCTAATAGAAACTTTGAATTCCATGCCCTCTTATTCTTTTCAAGAATCCTCTTGAGGATCTTAATCAAACTCTTATTAGTAGATTCTGCCTGACCATTTCCTTGTGGATGATAAGGTGAGGAATTAGAAATCTAAATTCCTAAACCTTTGCAAAAGTCCTTATATTTAGCAGACCTGAAGCACATGGCATTGTCACTTACTATCCTCTCAGGGCACCCAAACCTTGTAACAATATTGTTCAATAGAAAATTACTTACCACCTTGCTGGTTGAATTTCTTGTAGGTATAGCCTCCACCCACTTTGTAAAGTAATCAGTGGCGATAAGATCCATGAGTGTCCTCCACTTGACTTGTTTGGTATCTCCCCTATGAAATCAATTCCCCATTTTTGGAAAGGAGCCTGCACTTCTACTGGTCTTAAGGGAACATTACCTAAAAATTTAAGCTTACCAGAGAACCTTTGACAAGCATCACACCTCCTCACCAACTGCTCCTCATCCTTGAAGATTGTGGGCCACCAAAATCCTACTCTCAAGATTTTATGAGTAGTTGTTCTACCCATATAATGCCCACCACAAACTCCCTCATGCATTTCCTTTAACAATTTGTTAGCTTGATTCTCATCCACACATTTCAAAAGTATGCAATCTAAATTCTTTCTATACAATTTACATTTCAGAATTACATACTTGATGGCCTGTAATTTCAATGTCCTCTTCTGATTATCATTCATTCTTGCTAGACATTTCATGTTTCTCAAATAGTAGATAATATCTTGATACCAAACACAATCATCCATATCACATGTATAATTAATTTCAGAATGATTTACTTGATTTTCATCAAGATTGGATTGGGCCATCAGTTTTTCCAATCCTTGTCCTCTAACCAACTTAGTAATTTGGATATCAACATTGAATTCTTGGATCTTATTGATCCATCTACATCTTCTCCCAGATACCTCTTGCTATGAGAAAATATCCTTCATAGTTGCACTTGGCACAAAAGCAATCACAACTGCTCCCATCAAGTAACACCTAAAAGCCTTGACTGCCTTCACAAGTGCATATGCTTGTTTCTCATTTATGTCATACTTTAATTCAGCAGCCTATAAAGATTTACTGAAAAATGCAATAGGCTTTTCAAAACCATCCTTATTCTTTTGTAACAAAACTACAGAAATAGTGTGAAAAGATGCAAAGGAAAAGATGTGCATTGGGACATTATAATCAGGTGCCTTAAGCACTAGTGCATCTTTGATAGCTTGCTTGATATTTTTGAAAGCCTCATCAGCCTCACCCTCCCAATTGATTGTAGATCCCTTCTTCAACATCTTAGAAATAGGTCTAGTAACCTCTGCAAAATTTGTCACAAACCTCCTTAAGAAATTGACCTGACCAAAGAAGGACTGAATCCATTTAACATTCTTTGGTCTCTGAATTTTATCAATAGTTGCTACCCTCTCAAGGTCAATTCTTACTCCTTGCTTCCCAACTAAGTGGCCAAGCAACTTACCTTCAGTGACACCAAAAGCACATTTCCTTGGGTTTAATGAAATGCCATATTCCAATGCCCTCACCAATATTTTCTCTAAATGAGTATAATGATCTTCTTCTTTCTTGGAATAGGCCATTAAATCATCTTGATAAACAACAAGGAAATCATTTATGAAATTTGAAAAGGCAACATCCATTACCCTCTGAAAAGTAGCACCAGCATTTGTGAGAACAAAAGGAATTCTCACATAAACATATGTCCCCCAAGGTGTAGTGAAAGTTGTCTTGAATTGTTCTACTTCTTTTACAATTACCTGATTGTAACCAGAGAAACCATCCATCATAGACATCAATTCTTATCTGGTTACTCTCTGCAACATAGCTTCCATATTGGGTAGACAATTATTATCCTTTAATGAGCTGATGTTCAAATTCTTGAAGTCCACACAAAGCCTGATGTCACCATTCTTCTTTCTCATAGGAACAAGGTTTGACACCCAAGAAGAATGCCTTATAGGCTTGATAATGCCATCATCTCTTAACTTCCTCAATTCTTCTTGCATCTTGGGTGCCAAAGTAGGATTTATAGGCCTTTGTTTCTGTCGGAAAGGTTTAGCATCTTCTTTCAATGGAATAATATGCTGAAACGAATCCTCTCTATAAACCTTTAGGTCATCATATGACCATGCAAAAATATGCCTGAATTTTCTCAATAATTCAATCAAAGATTTTCTTACATTGTGAGACATGTCCCTACCAATGTATACCTTCTTAGGTGCCTCATGTGTTCCAAGATTTATCTCCTCTAGATCAACATGATCTTCTCTTTTGATATTCTTTTGAACTCTATCCTGGTTATCAAAGACAGTCTCCAAAACAATAAGCCCCTTGGGCACCATGTTAGTTCTAAGCCAAATAATTTCATTGCCAAAGACAACCTCCTTCCCTTCTACTGACTCAACCAAGGCTAAACAATCAAAAGCCTGACCATGATACTGATCTTCACAACTCATAAACTTCAAGATATCATTATCATCATCAAAAACTTGCCAATTTTCAATATTGTCTGGTACACTAGGCCTAGCCTGAATTTCAACTTTAGAAATACCAGCAAATGTAATGTCATTGGGATTGATTGCAATATTGGCTAACAAGTCAGCCATTTTATTGTTACTCCTATCCTTCCACTCAATATTGAAGGCATCAAAATGTTCAATCAAATCCCAAATTGCATTCCTATATTGTTTTAACCTTTTGTTCTTGGAAGCATACACTGACCTGACTTGGGACACCACCAACTCAGAATCACCAACTTAATACCATGTTTTTGTGCCAACCTCAGTCCTAACAACAATGCCTCATATTTTTCTATATTGTTGGTACAAAAGAAATTCAATGTGAAAGAAAATTTGTAGGTGTTTCCATTAGAAGAAATAAGTAAAATACATGGTCCTACTCCATCTTTGCAATTTACACCATCAAAGTACATTGCCCACAAATCACCTTTCATATAGTTAACACTTACCTCAATAGAGATAAGTGACAAAATAGGTTCCTTCTCAAGTACAGGGATCTCTTCCCTAAAAGCATTAATATCAGTATCCACAAAGCATGTAGTTTCAATATCAATATTCCTTTCAATCATGTGGCATACTCTTGGTTCTCACTCAATCTTGACAAACTGATCATCAATCTTGAAAGTGACATAGGACAGATCACACTGTAAACTTCCACCCATGGTAGCACTCCACCTTCTAGATAGCAGCATCCCATAATGAGGAGGGATGTCCACCACCAAAACACTCATTGTTAACTCTTTCTCTGGATATGCGGCCAACCTATATGGCATTGTATTGATAGTGCCAATGATTGGTACCTCCCTCTAATCCATTGCACAACATCTGCCTTGAACTGTATCAACTTTAAGGCCCAACTTTTCCATAATCTTAAAAGGCATAACATTATTAGAGGCACCACTATCAATCATATAATTTCTCAATTTCATTCCATTCACAAGAACACTTAAAAAGAATGGATCAATATTTTCTAGACTAGCATTGACAAAACTATCCAAATATATAGGAGGAATTTGAGATACAATTCCCTGAGTAGCAACACCTTTCAAAGCTTTATCCTAAGATCCATTGTGTGCAACATCATTATTATGAACATTATCTACCCATGCAATAGCTCTGTCTTTGTGTTTAGGGATCCTCAATAATTCTAACAATGGAACCTTAACTATAATTTGGGACAATATAGATAACATATCAACAAGAGTAGAGGAAGGAATCTCACTCTGCACTACCTTAGTATCATTTTTCTTATCTGATGCATTAGGTGTATTGACCACCCTCATTTTTTCAATCTTAGCCATTGTGTTAACTGGCCTCTCTATCTCATTAGAAAATCTTTCAACTCCAACTCCCTTAGGCTCACAATTCTTACCTTTTACATTCTTGATTTTCACAATGTGATCACCCTTTGATTTGTTCTCATTAGGCTCTCTGGAGTTGGTACTCTTTATAAACATTCTTTTAGCTTTCTCATTTTTATTCCTTCCCACCATGCCTCTAGTTTGCACTTGAGCAATCATTTCTGCAGTAATCCTATCCATCTCTTCTCTAGAAGGTCTTCTTAAATTTACTGGCTCAAAAGAAGAGTTCATGTTACATGTCTTCTTATCTATGTCTTCACCATCAGAAAATACCTCTTGATGAAAAAGGGCCTGATTGTGTCTCTTCACATTTACATCTGCTTCTTCATCAAAATCAAAATCATCTTCATATCCTAGATATGAAGTAGCCATGTTGCATCCAATATCATCTTGTTCTTCTTCTTGATCTATCTCCTCATTGCCACAATCTTGATTTGCAGCCATAGAATGTGCAACCACACAATGCTCTACAGAATGAGGGGACTGGCATGCAACACACCAAGGTATGTCCTCCATGACATTTATTGAAGCTTTTTGTAGAGGATCAGGGACACCTCTGTCATTGTTTCCTCTTGCAACAAGGATAATAGGCTTGACATCCTTCCATTGGGTGTTGTAGGGGTAGTTCTGCAATCTATTCTACTTATTGAAATTGTTGTTGAACTGAGGCCTTTCATTGGTAGGAGCACTGATGTTCCTATTTGCAGGTGCCTTCAAATCCTTCAATGCATTGAGCACCTTATCCAATTTATCTTCTTCTTGCCTCCTAGTTCCAACACTCCTATCATTTTCTTTTTTGTATTTCTTGTCCCCAAACAACTTAGGGTCATCTCTTTTCCCACCCAACTTTCCTGATATCTTCATATTGTTCTCAATATTGATAGCAATCCTAAAAGCATCTCTACGAGTTCTTGGTTCTTTTTCCCTCAACAAGTATCCCATCTTTCCATCAAATGCATTGAAGTATGTAGTTAGACAAATATTGTCATCTAACCGCATAACTTGGAACAACTTATGCATACCCTTCTGAAATCTCATGTTGAATTCAGCTGCAGACTCATTCTGATTTTTCCTTATGGTATTGAATTCATTCAACATGAAACTAGCATTAGACCTATCACCATACTACTCTTTAAAACATCTCTCAAAAGAATCCCAAGTATCAATACATTTATCAGGAAGTCTCTTAAACCAATCTCTAGCATCCTCCATTAGAGATTGAACAAACAATTTCATGACTACATCCTCATGCTCTACCTCATAATCATTAAGCATATCAACAAATAACCTAAGATTATCCTCACAACTAATAGCATTATTACCAAAAAAACTTAGGTACCTTATCTCTTATATCATTTGGAAAATGGGTAGCCTGGTATCCCATCAAAACTAATTTACCTATAGCCTTCTAGTTGCATAGGTCTTCGTTGAAATCCTAAACTAGTGTTCCCACTAGAATTATTATTTTTATCTACATTCCCACCAACTTGCACAATTGACTATCTATTAGGATCAAAAAATGATTTGGTAGATACATTAGGAATTAGATTACTAGTAGTAGCATTGCTAAGTGGAACAGTAGTGTTCATAGATGGAATACCTAGTTCAGTAGTAGAAAGGCCATGAACATTAGTTGATGAAGCCCTCAAGAACTGGATCTTTCTTCTCTTTTTTGCAATAGAGGCTTCAATTTCAGCCCTCTCTAATTCTCTTGCAAGGTCCTCATCTTCTCTTCTTTTTCTTTCTATCTTTGTCTCTCTATTTGATTTAGGTGGTGGGATCCCTGGTATTGTCATTGGTTTGCTTGCTTGGACACCCACCATCTTCTGCTTTCCTTTTTCATTAATAACCATAGTAGGCCTAGTGATCTCATGTCCATTCTTACCCTTAGGAAAAGGAGCATAACTTTGCACTTGTCTGATCACAAGGCCCTTTTCATCAAACTCATGGTCTTGCAACAAGCATTCCTGCTCACTTCTTAGAGCTTCAAGATCACCAAAAATATCATGTTGCAAAGTCTTAGGAGCAGAAGCAAGCATCTTGTTTCTCTCCTTCATTTCATTAATTTTTCTAAGGAGACTGTCTTTCTATTAGAGCATTTACCTTTTCAGCCTCTCTCTCCTCTTGTAACCTCTTATGTATGGCATCCTACTCTACCAACTGCAACCTAAGTGCATTTAAATCATCTGGGTCTATCATAATGTCATCGAAACCTAATGACACATCCATATTAGTGAGGTTTTGATATGGGAAATGGACTTGCCTTGGTCTTATGGGCTCTCTTCTAAAATTATCCTCATCAAAATCTAAATCAATCTCTAAACCCATCTCTCTTTCTTGTTCATCCTGACCTATAGGCAATGAACCCTTGTCTTGAAATATAGCCTTTGGGGTATCATAAAATCTATCTTCAGAGCGACCACCATCTGATCTAGAAACTCTATCCTGTGAACCTTCCTCACTTGAGGAAACATGTGGTGCTCTACCTCTAGTATTTCTTTGTTCTCTTATGGGAGCACTAGTAGACTCACCATTCCTTTTGATCCAACTCTTCTTCTCTTGTCTAAGCAATTGTTCCAGAGTGACCTTCAAAATTTTTCTGACAAAGGACATGGTATTCCTTCTTTTGTCCATCTTTTATAGTCTATAACACTAGTTTTAACCCTTTGAGTCACCACCCACCTAGATGGGAAAACTTTAATTGAATATAATAGGAAAACAAGAGTGCATTTAATAGCCTTTATCTCTAGACTATCCCTAGCAAAGTTGCCATTTTTTTCGTGGTTCCCTTTGATCTTTAACTTGTAGATTTATACTTTGATGGATAACTTTAATAATACTTTGACTCTATCACCACTCCAAAGTCTACAAGGAAGAGGGCCAATTAACAAGGATCGGCAATGAGATCCTCCTACACTTTGAGCCTTAATGCTTAGGTGGGTGTACCCTTGATTCACTTCTTCAAAGGAATCTCAAAACAATTTTCAACTATGTCCTTTACTTACTGAAATATTTTATCATTTAAATGTGTGTGTGATTGATGATGATGGACTGCATCTAGAGAAAGGATCAGTGCCTTAACCAGGGCATAGATTCACCTAATAGCATACATCAACCAAAGACCCTAACTCAAACACACTTGAATTTAGGATAAGTGCTTTGCCTATTATCCCTCTCACTCACATACTAGGACATCAAATTCTTATCAAGCCATGAACTCACTAAAACTACCTAAAAGACTTTAATACTAACTTTGTTAGGAAATCAAAGATAATCTCAAAATACTCTTTGTTTACCATATGATAACCCACTTTGTGAAATTAACATATATGAGTTCAAGAACAAAACAAGAAGACATACACCATTATGAGATTGGAATTCAACTATATTCTCATTAAGACTTGCAGAATCAATACATTATCAAACAAAAAAATGCCAAAGAAACAGACCCAAAATCCAGGCTCTCCTTGCTTAGTATAATACCATTAACAACCAAGGACCAAAAATAAAGTTTTTTGAACCCCACTAAGTCAAAAATTCTGCAATATATACCCCCTAGTCATCTTGGAAACCCAAAATAGGTTGCAACAAGCTACAGATGACTAGGGTTAGGGTTTCACCCACTAAACCAACCAGAAATGGTCATAAATTTATTACAGGGGAAGAAATCGAGGCAACCAGGAGAAAGAAAATCTTGGAGTGATCCACAATCATGATAAATCTCCCTGAGAAGGTACTGAGAATCACAAAAATGCCCAAAATGTCAACCTGTTCGGCCACCTGCAATACACCTTGAGCACAAAGAACATGGTACAAACCCTTGCAGATGATCATGGCACACCTGGACCACACTATAACAACAAGCGCTAGCAAACAAATCAAATTCAGCCATGAAAACATTCAATTCTGGTCCTTTCTATCGCTGAGAAACCCTCAAAATTTTGAATTTGAAAAACAACGGTCACTATCAAGTGCTAGCAGCGAATTAGTGGTCATAATTTAAATCTAGGCCAACTTTATATCACAACTGTTAGATCCCTCCTTTTCATGGTCTTTATGTCCTTAACTCAACTGCCAGTCTCGAGTTAACTCCTAGCGAACATGCGACAGGGCATTTCTTATTCATGCAATGAAAAACATAACCCACTTTTAACTCCATGACTTAGTGAACAAAGGAAACCAAACTCATCTCAGTTACATTTGGTGAACTGGTGACCCAAGGCTTTCATCAATTCGTGAAGAACTTTATCTATCTGCCAATTATTTTAGTGATTACGTGAATACACACTCGCTGAATTGCTAGCCTTTTTAGAATACTACCAAATCATTTCGCGAATGAGAGAAAAGCGCTGAAAATTCATCGGGCCGCTAACCTTTTATCAGGACCACCAAAAGAGTGAGGAAATTTATTGGGCCCACACAATAAGATTGACGGTTGTCTCATCTTTGCATAGACCTCCAAGATTCTTTCAGATCATGAGACAACTGTCGGATTAAGAATCTTACCCTGCCCTGACAACCCACTGACACAGAAAGAGATCAACGGTCATCTTAAGATTACAAGTGTCAGAAAAAACCCATCAAATTACACACCAATCGTCGATGCTCCGTCACTGTCAGATTCCACTCAACCTTGAAAAATCTAGCCCCACTGACAACATGCCCAGTCACACTACGTGGACCAATCAAATACTACCAAATTAGCACACCTAGCATGTGGATCCGCTGCACCTTATCCCCTCTGAGAAAGGTAGAATCGATGGTCGGTGCATGATCTTAAGCCTCTGACACATCCCATAAGATTATGCACCCATCATTGATTTTCTAACAATGTTAGGACCCTCTAATGCACTCGAAAACTAGGTCCCACTGACAACTACCAACGAACTAATACATGGACCAATCGTAGAATGCCATCTATACCTACGTGTCAACAGACCCACCTGCTTGAGAAGCTCTGCCAAAAGGAGAATCAATGATCGTCATAAGACCGCAAGCCTCTGACAAAACCATTACGATTTAGCGACAACCATTAGATCAAGATGATGTTAGAAGGTTGAGCCTAGGAAATATTAAGCCAGAACATAGGATAAATTAATCACTGAGACTTAGGCTTAGGAAATATTAAAGGCCGCTGGGGGTATAAAAACTTAGGAAGAATTAAAGGACATGACCCCGTGAGGTGATAAAATAATAAGGCACATGTGAATTAGGACTTTAAGTGACCCAAAAATTAATGATAGATTAGAATAGGGCCAGGGAAAAACAAATGGCTTTTGAACACAATGACTAGTTTTTGAATTTTCTAAGCTTAGGGTTCATGCTGGGGACCTGAAAATAACTGCATAGACTAGGAGAAAAGGGCTAGAGCCATGAAAATTTTTCAAGGTGCTAACAATATGGAAATGTATCTAAAGTCCATGAGTTCACCATCTTCCCAAAAAGAAAGTTGTAATAAGGATGTGGAGACCATTGTAAATACCTTTCTTTCATTAAAGAACGGCCATCTATCAAATTTTACTTCCTTTTTTTGGCAGCGGTCAACGATGTCAGTCCACTTTTATAATGACAAAAATGTTAATGATTTGAAAAGACCATCTTTGCACATTGGAGGGCCCTTACTAGTTTTATTGAATCCAAACTTGAATTGAATATCTGGACCCATGAAACTCTTTGCATCAATTGAACCAAAAGTACTAGATAAAACCTAGAATCTGAATGCTGGACTTTGAAATCACCAAGGTCACCTATAATACTGAACTTGTCGAGCCTTCAAACTGAATTCCAAATCTCTGAAGCTTTGAACCTATGAATCTGCTTATACAAACTCAACCATTTCGAACCTCTTTGAACTTTGGTTTGAAGTAGTTAAAAGAAGTTCAAGACCTTAAACTTGAAAGTTTATTTTGAAGGTCTATATGGGTACCAACATGGGCTCTAATTGTGGGATTGTTTTTAACACAAAAATAGAGAACTCCAGCAATCTCTGGGAAGAGATAAGTTCCTTAACCATCGAGCGAATAGAGTCACTAAGAAAAGGAAAACTAGGAGTTGCTTGCAATGTGGGTGGAGGGGAGTAGGGCAAAACCAACCAGCCAAAACACCTAAACTACTAGCAAGCATGAAGCTTGTACATTATTCAAACAATCACTATGCACACCAAAAGAATATTTACAACATATACAAAGGTAGGAAAAGAGCCTACCATAGGAGCTAGAAGTAAAGAAAATTCACGTGAATCCATTTACCGATTGGGAGAAGTAGGAGCCTTTCCGTAGCAGCAAGTCATGTCTCACTAGAGCAGCTCCAAACCAATGTCCTCTGGTGACTTCTTTGGCACAGAACAACAAACTAAGCATGCAGACACATGTTGAATAACCACTCATGCCCGAAAAGCCATTCTTCATTATAAACTTCTGATTTTTCTTGGGCTTTTCGCCTATCGTTTCCCCAATGATTTTCAATATCTAGTTGAAAAAGAAGATGCCTAGAAATTTCTTCAAAAAAGATCACATAATATTTGTGATTGATGCTATCAAGATTATCTTTTTTCACATAATCTTTAGTATTATGACAAATTTCAGCAAATAAAGACTTTTCATCTAGCATGAAATCTGCTCTCACAAGGATACTTACTTCATTTCTAGAAGAAAGGAGAACATCACCAAACATATGAAATATTTTACTTGTCCTCTCATCCACCAAATCATCATATTGTTGAGCCCCTTCTTCATAATCTGGATTTTTGACAATAGAGTTCTCCTTTTTTATAGTTGATGGTAAATTTTCTTGAGGCTGATCCATTTCTTGTTGTACTGATCCTTCTAAAGGTAGAGAAGATGAGAGATTTGCAAGGGGCTAGAAAATATAGGATTCTCTTCCTTTTTCCTCTAGATTGTCATTGTTTTTGCTTTCAAGATCCGTTTCTTGTGCATATTCCATTCTATCAGATCTTTCTACCTTGCATTCTTGTTCTTCTTTATTTTGTTCTTGCATAGGGGATCTCTTCTTGATGAGGATGGCACCGTAAAAATATTTCAACCATCTCACTTATTTTTCCACACCTGCTATAATTTCTCTGATTGGATTATTACTAAATGGTGGAATAAAGATAAAAATATTTGAGATATCTTCACTTCCTGCTGGAACCCAATCTTTTAAAAATTTTGGATATCTTTGAAATACCTCATGGTTCTTCAATAGAGCTGCCAACCTCCATCCTTAGGGAGGTACCTTCAAATTTCTAAGAAAAGAAAGCACTGAGACTATGATTCATTTCCCTCGTAGAGTCACCAAAAATTTGTTGGTAAACAGATTTGTCTTCTCAAAACACCTGCACAAAATGACTCCTAAACACCCAAGGCTGAAAGAGAAACTTGCAACACAATAGTTGGATCACTTTTCCATTGAAATACCTAAGCATCCTCTGAATTTTTCAGGGTACAACTCCCCAATCAAATATGCAATGAATTGCTTGGTTTTAAACCACACCTTTGCTTTTAACGAGAAAGAAACTAAAGGCCACTATTCAATCATCAACATGATTTGAAAGTGTTTGTTAAATAAAATAAGGAAAGATTCAAATTTGAAAGAAAACCAAGTTTCCATCAAAAGATACTCCATAGCTAATCCTAAATGACATCTAGATTTAAAAAGAAAACAAATGAAAGACTTCCATCCTGATATGATTATATTGCAGAAAGAAAAGTTCTAAAATACACTCATACATACAATCTTTTGTGACAGAAAAGACATGAATGGATGATTATAAAAGCCCAAAGTCTAATTACAATAAGAAAATAAAGTTTAGATAACTCAAAGGTTATGAACATCATTTTCCTTTTATTCATATCTACATAGAAATTCAAAGCCCTCTATCCCTGTACAATATGATTGCTTAGAAAAGAATTCCCCCCTACATTACAAATAGAAAAATAAATCAAATCCCCTTTCCTACAGCACACAGTCTCCAACCAAAGGTGGAATACGGAACCCTGTTCTTTCCAAAAGATTTACAATAAATAGACTCAAATGATTATTTTTCAGTTATCATTACTGAATCTTGAAACTATTTTTATCTCCTAGATTTTTATCTACTTATTTTGTCTTCATGTGATCTTTAAATATCAACCTATCATGACAAATGGTAAGAGTATTAAGAATGAGTACAATGTTTAATGAATTATCATAACATTGCTTTCTCTTTAGCAACTTTCTATCCACCAGCACTTTTAATCCTTATAGGCATATATCTTCAATGCTATCTAGTACATTTATATTTAACTCTCGGTCAGTACTTATAATGTGCTTTTCTCCATATTTCTGCAAACATTCCTGGTTAATAAAATAAAGCATCACTTTTATGATTTCAGTCTTTTTCTTAGGATAAATTTCATCTCCAAGAATATTAAGATCAATAATCCTTTTAAAGTGACATGTGACCATAACTTGACAAGTGGCATTTGCTGGTGATGAGGCTCTGTCATCATTTTGTGACTGTCATTGATAGTTTTGACAATGCTCTACTCAGTCGGCTATAACTTGTGAACCAAGAATAATTTCAAAGATCGCTCTGGTGAGAGTCTGAAGAATTGGGATTTATCAAACATATAAAAAAATTATCCCAATCCAACAGTGGAATTTGGAGTTATGCCCCCCGCAAGAGGACTATTTTTCTGCTTCCTGCAAATCTGTGGTTGCCTGTTACATTAAAAACTCTGAACATTCTTCATGTCCATGCTTGCATTTTGATTTTATCTTAAGAGACAATTTGATTCAATTATAGAGACATTTAAAAACCTCTAAAGATATAGGAACTTTATAGCATTTCTCATACAAAAATTAGTTAATCATGAACCCGACTGTGCATGGTATTATTGATGCTCAAAATATGGAAATGTATCTGAAGTCCATGAGTTCACCATCTTCCCAAAAAGAAAGTTGTAATAAGGATGTGGAGACCATTGTAAATACATTTCTTTCATTAAAGAGTGGCCATCTATCAAATTTTATTTCCTTTTTTCGACAACGGTCAACTATGTCAGTCCACTTTTATAATGACAAAAATGTTAATGATTTGGAAAGACCATCTTTTCACATTGGAGGGCCCTGACTAGTTTTATTGAATCCAAACTTGAATTGAATATCTAAACCCATGAAACTCTTTGCATCAATCAAACCAAAAGTACTAGACAAAACCTAGAATCTGAATGCTGGACTTTGAAATCACCAAGGTCGCCTATAATATTGAACTTGTTGAGCCTTCAAACTAAATTCCAAATCTCTAAAGCTCTAAGCCTGTGAATCTACTTATGCAAACTAAACCATTTTGAACCTCTTTGAACTTTGGTTCGAAGTAGTTCAAAGAATTTCATGACCTTAAACTTGAAAGTTTATTTTTAGGGTCTATATGGGTACCAACAAAGGTTTTGTGTTCATTTGGTGTTATCTCAAATTTAAGGTTTTATATCACAAATTTCATCTTTATGTAAAATAGGTATGTGCACCTTGAGTGTTTTTCATTGTAAATAAGAAGTTCTACGCTAAACTACACATTGTGTTTTCTAATGTACACAAATTTAATTCATAGGTCATGAGATATACTTTTCTTCTCATGAGATGTTGTCTCAAATTAAAGGTTGGATATCAAAACCTTCATTTTTAGGTAAAAAAGGTGTGTTTATGTTTATATGATTTCATTATATATATTATGTTTTATCTAGAATTTCATGTCACATATTTCATCATACAAAAACTTGTCAGAAGACGTACTTTATTTTATCATTTGATTTGATCTCAAATTAAAGGTTGGATATTAGAATGTTCCTCTTAAGGTAAGAGAGATATGTAGATGTCAAGGAAAGATCTCATTGTAAACATGAAGTTCTAGGTTGAACTAAAAATTTATTTCAACCTACAAAATCTTCATGGATGGTAAGATGTACTTTTCCTACACATTTGATGTTATCTCAAATTATAGCTTGGATATCACAACCTTTCACTTTGCGTAAAATAATTATGTGCACCTTGAAAATATTTCTCTTAAATATCAACTTGTAGGTTCAATTACACATTGTGTTTTTCAACCTACAAAAACTTAGTTCATGGTTGGTAAGATTCTATACTTTTGATGTTATCTTAAATCAAGAAATCAATATCACAATCTTCCTCCTTAAGTACAACATGTATGCATAACTCATTAGTATTTTATTTGTAAGAAACAACTCACCAGTATGCTCAACTATCATTTTCAATCTAAAATAAGATCATGTGTTTAGAAGAGTTTCATTTTAATGGCTTTGAAAAAAAGCTAATAATGAGAAAGTCCTGATGGTAATACAAAACCATCAAGCCTCTTTATTTGACAAGCATAGAATGGTTGTTGCCTTTGTTATGAAACTTCTCTTTTCAACTTGTATCAATAACCTTGGACAAGTATATTGTACGTATTAAGTTCAAAGATCCTTTTTTGCTAGGTAGCTAGCAAAGAGATCAAACATTTCATATTTAATAACAAATCAATCAACAAGAACTCACCATAGAGACAAGTTTCAGAACAAGCAATGTATCCTATAGAAGATCTAAACCTATTATCTCATCATTGTTGAAATAGTCATTATTTATATGTAAGATATTAATATTACCTTTATTTCCCCTATATTATTTGCCATGGTGTGATGCCAATTACCAATTTTAATGTGTTATAACAATCTAGTACTAATTCAAGAATTGTTATATAGAAATTATTTTCCAATCACACAAATAAAATTTTAATTGTCTAAAATATATTGTTAATATGATTCTATGTCCACACAAGTAGCAACTATAATATGATTTCTAATTATGATCTCCTACAAAGTATAGTCATTTTAGTCATGTAATTTTTTAATTGTAATAATGTTTTTTGTTGAATTATGATAAACAATAAATATTTAAATACATTCAAATATATTGTATATAACATTTTTAAATATTGAAAATGAATTACACTAATAAATAAACACTAAATATTTAAATGCATTGAATAAGTGGATCACTGCATGATCTAGTGATGTGTATAACATAAAAATGTACAAGTGTATAATTTATTTCAAATTTTAAGAAGAATAGATTTTAAGGTGTGTGCTAGTAATTTTTTTTCTTGAAAATGTTACAGTGTAATGCCAATAAATTAAAGTACCATTAAAGTTGATTATTTCTTATAAAATTATAAAAATCTTGTAATTATCTCATCCTTAAAATTTTTGAAAATAAATAACAATAAATATATAATGTTAGATAAACTATAATATTTTATATCTATTAATTATTTGATAACATTGATCTATTTTTAGGTGTTACTTGTACTTAATTAGATCTAAGTACCCCAAATAACATGTGATTTAGAAATAAATAAAAAGAGTTAGATCAAGTAAGATAAGTTTCCTAGTGGATAATGTTAAAATATGGAATGTGTTCACCTTATTCAAATATGTGGGAAATATGAGATCAACTACTAAATCCAAATTCCCAAAGGAGAGATCCAAATTGATCAACCAAAAGCTTAATGCATAATTGAATCAATATATGAAGAATATGAATCAAGAAGAAGAGCTTATATTTTTCTATGAAGAGTATATGCTTTAAATCTAAAATAATTGAAAGATAAGTACTAATCTCAAAGTAGGGCAGATTTGGAAAATGCTGATTTCTGGTGTTTGTGTGCAGTTTCAGTCAATTCTACAACCTATTTCGGGCTGGAAATGTCGAGGCAAAGAAAACCCAAAAAAATTTTACCTTTCTGACAGCAGGTAGTCTTTGACCCCGATAAAAGGTCAAAGACTACTTCAAGATTTTGAAGGTCAACTTTGACTTTTTTCGGAGATCTCAGAAGTTCGTTGAAAAGGGTACCCAAATCCAAGCTCAGATCCATAGTTTTGCACTTGTACCTACAAGAAAAAGAGATTTTTTGTTGTTTGGATGGGGGGTTTGCCTTGGTCAAACCCCAATTTAGAATCAACATTGATATTGAATTGAATTTGTAATATGCATAAACAAAGCAAATGGAACTTTTCACCTTGCTTATGTTGAAGTCCTTGTAGAGGATTCAAATTCTCAAATCCACAAGTAGGGATGCTCCAATGGATGTAGAAGTATGTAGAATGTCTCAAATCAGTGGCATTTGATCTTCAACACCAATCTTGAATGGATCTTTTCATAGGAATATACTTGGATGAATGTAGAAGGATGGACATTCAAGGGGGCTCCAAAGAGATTGAATCCTTCAATGGCTAATAATGGATCTCCTTGATGAATGCTTGAATTCACTTGCTTGAGATGAGATATGAAAACTTGATTAAGAGATGGATTGAAAACTTGATGAAGAAAATGAGAGAGGAAGGCTTCCTTTTATAGTGAACTAGGACACAAAATTCTAGGGAAGGCCGACATTGGGGAATTAAATCCAAATTAACCTTAACAGCTAGAAATGGGCCCATATTAAATAAAATTTGTAGATTTACCATTTTGAAACCCAAAATGGCTGACCCAGAAGTGAGAAAACAAATATTTCTGAAACCCGACATTCAGAAATCATGGGATCCCAAAATTTGAACACTAGGTCAAAGATGAGGTAGACCCCACCCTAGGTCATGGTTGAGATCATCCCTAACCTAGGTTAGGGTCTAGCTCATCATTGACCCTCAAGGTCTTCTTTGACCTTGAGGTCAAAAAACCTAGGACCTCAATCTAGAATGCTAGGAAATGTAGAAAAATAGGTAAAAATAGGAGAAGAGAATAGCATAATAGGGGGGAAAGCCAGATCCATGAAAAGACCCAATCAAGGCACTTAACATGACCCCAGACCGCTCACTCAAAGGGATAAACACTCTTAACATGGAATTTCTTCCATTTTAAAATGATACATTAAGCCCCCACTTTAGCAAGAGTATGGACTCGATGCAAACTCTTGGTAAAGTAGATCATAATGAAAGGATAATCTTATCATAATTAAAGGAACAAAGAGAAATCGCAAGCCCCCAGGGAATCAAGTCTTCATCAACTCCAAGATGAAAATAAGAGAGACATCAAGAGAGAGAGAGAGAGAGTGATTATCTCACCCAATGAGAACTTATGTCCCATTGTGAACCACACAAGGAAATGGTGCAACTAGAAAGATGGAATTGAACTACCTAGTGAATGTGGCTACTCACTAGTCAACCCATCAAGGATTCACCCTTAGGAATATTTTATTTCATGAGAGTAGAACCAAAAGCAAAAGAGATCCAATCTTAAGCACACCTTCGACCTTAAGGGATCAAAAATTTGAAACTAGTAGGATCAAGAGATCCTAATATATAAATCCATGCTTTAAGGATTAGTCACTAATCTGAAAAAGGGAGAAAAATCTCTTGAAAAACAATATATGTGTATCGAGAAGTGCATGTGTGCAATAGGTGAGTAGAGCATATGCCCCCATGTTAAAGTTGTTGCTAACACTTTAATAGGAGTAATGGATTTACTGGAAACATAAACAACTCCACTGATTATGTTTCCACTACGAGATGCCCCCAGATGATGACAAATCAAGGGAAATACCACATAAACATACAGAGAACACAAAAGGGATCTACCTACCATGGGGTCAATATGATCGTAAGATAATATATATATGATATTATTGCAAATGAATTGACATCATTCCCCAAAGAAAGTAGAGCTACAATCACAAAAGAGGAAAGATCACATAAGATATACGAAGAAGAATCTTTTTGGATCATGACATGGAGACCAAAAAGAATCAATGCTACTACATCTCAAATCCAAGAAGATTACACAAGGAAACATGCACAAACAATAGCACAATTACATCATAACATGAAACAACATATAGAAGAATAGAGATACATATAAAGGAATTGTACAATAGGTTCAATTCCTTTATCACCTTACGCCAATAGATTAACAAGGGTTGTATAAAAGAATCTAACATTATTGAGAAAATACATTACAGGAGAAGACAATACAATAGGCAAACACACAAAAAAAAGGCTACCATAAAGGACAAGCCAATCAAGCGTGTCACCTACTCTCCCTATCTTGTTGTATATCATTTAGGGAAGGTGGGTAACTCACAAGAGGGACTAAATCCAACATAGTAGGAATGATAGTGAGTTCCAAACAAGGATCCTCTTGAGAATCACAATGTTCGACACTAGATGTAATAGTTAATTGTGATGAAAGCATTTTAGATAAATCAATGTCAATGTCAATAGTTTCATATTTATTATTAACATCATCAGTATCATCAAGAGTATCTTCTTCATCCAAATTAATCAAAATAGGATCTAACATACGAATAGAATCATCATAATCATGCATCTTAACATCATTATTAGTAACAACATCATGCATAGTCTTATCCAAAGAAGGTAGAGATCTTTGAAGAATAGAATTATGAGCTTTAGCATGAGCATGATGCTTCTTACAACATTCATTAGCAGATCGATTCTATTTTTCTTTACTTAAAATAGGTTGAGAACTAGGAGGAACAACCACAGGATCCTTCACAGGTTCTTTAAGAAGATTAATAGGATTATCAGGAATAGTAGGAACTTGATTAACAAAATTAGAAGCCATAGTTAAAGGAGGTATGGAAGGTGTAGGCAAAAGACCACAATTAAGATCCATAGGAGGTACACTTAATTTGAGAATCTTACAACACTTATAGTCTTTATATGAATGAAAAAGATTATTAGGTTGAGGAGGACATGAATTAGGTAATGAAGGCCAAAAGAAATCAAGAGAAGCACAATCTCTAGGCCTAGAAAGTTGATATAAACTATGATTAACCATTTTCATTTCATCATCATGAACAAATTTAAGACATTTATGGATAGGTAAAGCAACAACATGCATGGCTTTTAACCATGGTAAACCAAGCTTAACTTGAAATTGATCAGAAGTAGGAACAACAACAAAGGTAGTGTTCACAATTTTTCCACAAAGTTCAACCGGAAAGTTAATAGAACCAAATGATGGATAAAGAAAACGATTATAAGTTTGAATCCAAACATCTGATGTATCATAAGAATCATGTTGCAAATTTTTCATAAAAATATTTTCTTCAGTAATAACATTGACTAAAGATGTAGGATCAACAAGGTAACCAAGAGTAGGTATCCGTGAAATCCTAGCATAAATCTAAAGGGGACCATTAGGAGCTTTAATAGTCTTAGCATCATCAAAGGTAATCAAAATTTCCCAAGGTCTTTTATGCTTAAGTTGATGTCAAGGTTTAGGTTGAGTTTTCAATTTAGGCTTAGGTTTTGGTTGAAGTTGAGTTTGAACTTAAGGTTGAATATGTGGTTGAGGTTGAGGTGGAGATACAAATTGACCAACATGCTCCACTTGATTAACATCATGATTAAGATCATCCATCTTTGAATCAAACACAATTTCCATAGAAGATGGTTGAGCAATGGTATTAGTATCATGTGTAGGTAAAGGATTCGTATAGATTTGAAGCTTTTGATTAGGAGGAGAGACATATTTGTTCCCACTACCATCAAGATTATCAACAGATAAGGCATTAGAATCAATTAAGTCTTGAACCTTATGTTTTAAAGAATAACGCTTCTCAGTATCATGACCATTATGATGGTGATATTGACAAAAGGCTTTAGGATCAGAAGATTTAGATGAAATTGTTGTAGGTAAAAGAGGTTGAATAGGAGGTAAAGTAATTATATTAGTAGTTAACAACCTATTCATAATAGCATGTAAATATTCAGAGAGAGGAGTAAACATATGATTTAATCAAAAAGTAGTGGATGCAGAAGTGGTATTGTGAGATGCAACAACAACTTGATTAGCAACTGTATTTTCTTGTTTTTTTATCTTGACATAATTGTTGAACTTTTGAAATTTGTTTGGATTAGGAGAAACATCACTCTTATCAACTGGAATAGGAGCCATTGGAGTGTTTCTCTCAAATTGACTCACTTGTAATTGATAATGATGAAGCACTACACAAAGTTGTTGAAAAGAGGTAAATTCAGTAAGCAAAATCTTATCTCTAATATCCTTTTGCAAATTTGAAATAAGAATACGTTGAATATCAATATCAGGAACATGATAGGAAATCTAAGCATGCAAATGCTTAAATCTACCAATAAATTCAGTCAATTTTTACTAAGCACTTTGTTTACAATGCATCAAATTGGTCAAAGACACTTGAGGGCCAATGTTGTTTTGAAATTGTTGAATAAAGGCATTGGCAAGTTTAGGAAAGGAATCAATAGAATAAGGAGGCAAGGAACAATACCACTATAAGGCCTTGTCACAAAAAGTTCTAGCAAAATTTTTGGCTAAAATCCTATGGTCATGAGCATAATCACTACAAAGGATTTGGAATGTTTTAACATGATGAACGGGGTCTCCTTTTCTATTGTAATTCTCAAGATGAGGCATATCAACTTGCTGAGGAACAAGAGTATGAATGATATCTAAGGACAGAGGGCTTCCCATATCACATGTAGGAACACTAAACTTATGATGTAGGAGCATCCTGGGTGTAAGACCAATCTTGCATCACCCAAAAAAATATTTCTATTTTTATATTCAATAAGGGCTATTTTGTGCAGAGCTGCTATTTATGGAAAGTTACTATTTTTGGTAATTTTCGTATGTGCTCAGAATGATCTAATTTCTTTCTTGGAGGTTCATTTTGGTCATATAAGTCTGCCAGTAAAGTTTCATTGCCAGATCAAGTGTATATTGGAAGATATTGAAGATTTTCGGTATTGGCAGTAGGGTACAAAATCTTTGAACTTAGTTTTGAAGGCTTTAGAGGCCCCGGATGAGGTCAAAAATTTGGGTGACGGGTGCTTGCGTGAGTCAAGCCTATAGAGCATTTCGTGGCATTTCTAAAATGGGGTTATAATAGCTGATCGGTTCAACTGGTGATGACTTATGGTCTTCGGAAGTTGGGCCACCTGAAATGGCAGAAAATAATTTTCTTCAAAATTTCTGTTCGGGTTTCAAAGGTTATCTTGAGCCAACTATGATGTAATAAAATGTAAAATAAAATAATTCTAAGTTTGGTCGGCCTTATTGGCTAAAATTTTGGAACCTTCCCAAGCGGTGGAAAATTGCCTATATAAGGAAGGTTGTATTATTGTCTTAGGCAGTTCAGAATAGTTCTAGTAGATCTGGGTAATAGTTCGAGGCTTTGTCCTATAGAATATTGTAAGGGAATGCCCATGTGGCTTTGCATATTGTAATTCTGAAAGTTTGTAATTCCACATTTGTGGAGATAATAAGAAGCCAATTTTCTGTTCTTGCATATTGTTGTTGTTTCTCTATATCTGTTATGTGTTTGTGGTATTAAGGGGAGCAGCCTTCATCAACTTATTTTGAGTTAAGGGTGTAAGTTGTTGTAAGGATGAAATAGTTTGAGCCAAACTGATGATTGTTGAATCATTAGAGGAAATAGGAGTAGAAACATTAGAAACACTAGGTAAAGTGTAAGAAGTTGTAAGAATAGAAGACACAAATGGAGGAACACTAGGAACTACAGTTGGAAGTGGATTGGTATAAGTAAAAGGAACATTATAATAAGAAGGTTGTGATGTAGGAAGGGACACAAGAGGAACACTCATAGGAACAAAGGGAACCATCATAGTCACTAAAGAAGGAGTGTAGGTAGGAATACTAGGTAAAGGATTAGAAGAAGGTTTGACACTAGTAATAGGAGGAATCAACCCCAAATCTTGAGCTTCTTGAACTAAAGGTTTAATATTTGAATGCACAAGCTGAGAAATACCATGCAAGAGGTTAATACCTTGATCACTATCATGAAGGACTTTCTTAAGAGCCTCTATAGATTGAATAGAATCTTGATTATGGTTTTCTTGAAGAAGCCAATTACCCATTTTATCAAGTTCAACGAAAATTTTTTGGACTTGTTCAGGAGGAACTCTTAAAGCATCATCTTCATCATGAGATAAATGAGAAGAGTTATGCTCCATAATAGGATTGTAATCATGAAGAATTAAATTATCATCTAGGATCCTAAGGAAAGGAGAAGAAGATTCAGGATCAAAGGAACCCATGATTCTATGACTTCATCTAACCGGAATGCTATAAGTAGAACTAAAGGTATTAAAGCTCATAAACCAATGCAATGAAAATGAACTAAACTAACACAAAATATTTTGATTTTATATGAGATGCAAACACATAAAATTAATCTAATACATGCAAGATCTAACACCATAAAATATAATAAAGCATCTAATTCCATAAAATAAAGGAGAGTAAGTATGTCGGGTTCACCAAAATGAATGATGTTAAAATATGGAATGTGTTCATCTTATTCAAATATGTGGGAAATATGACATCAACTACTAAATAAAAATTCCCAAAGGAGAGATCCAAATTGATCAACCAAAAGGTTAATGCACAATTGAATCAATTTATGAATAATATGAATAAAAAAGAAGATCTTATATTTTGCTATGAAGACTATATGCTTTAAATCTAAAATAATTGAAAGACAAGTACTAACCTCAAAGTAGGGAAGATCTAGAAAATGTTGATTTCTGGTGTCTATGTGGAGTTTTGGGAAATTATGTAACCTGCTTTGGGTTGGAAATGCCAAGGAAAAGAAAACCCAAAAAACTTTTATCTTTCTGATAGTAGGTAGTCTTTGACCCCGATAAAAGGTCAAAGACTACTTTGGGACTTTGAAGGTCAACTTTGAATTTGTTCATAGATATTTGAAGTTCACCAAAAAGGGTATCCAAATCCAAGCTCAGATCTGTAGTTCCCCACATGTACCTGCAAGAAAAAGAGAGTTTTTGTTGTTTGGATGGAGGGTTTGCCTTGGTCAAACCCCAATTTGGAATCAACCTTCAAATTGAATTGAATTTGTAATATGCATAAACAAAGAAAATGAAATTTTTCACCTTGCTTTTGTTGAAGTCCTTGTAGAGGATTTGAATTCTCAAATCCACAAGTAGGGATGCTCCAATGGATGTAGAAGTATGTAGGATGTCTCAAATCAATGGCATTTGATCTTCAACACCAATCTTGAATGGATCTTTGCATAGGAATAGACTTGGATGAATATGGAAGGATGGATCTTCAAGGGGGATCCAAAGAGATTGAGTCCTTCAATGGCTAACAATGGATCTCCTTGATGAATGCTTGAATTCACTTGCTTGAGATGAGATATGAAAAATTGATTGAGAGATGGATTGAAAACTTGATGGAGAAAGTGAGAGAGGAAGGCTTCCTTTTATAGTGAACTAGGACACAAAACACCAGAGAAGGCCGACATTGGGGAATTAAATCTCAATTAACCTTAACCCCTAGAAATGGACCCATATTAAATGAAATTTAAGGATTTACCATTCTAAAACCCGAAATGGCCGACCGGGAAGTGAGAAAACACATATTTATGAAACCTGACATCCGAAAATCATGGGATCCTAAAATTTGAACCCTGGGTCAAAGACAAGGTAGACCCCACCCTAGGTTAGGGTCAAGGTCATCCCTGACCTAGGTCTAGGTCATCATTGACCCTCAAGGTCATCTTTGACTTTGAGGTCAAAAAACCTAGGACCTCAATCTAGAATGCTAGGAAATGCAAAGAAACATGTGAAAATAGGAGCAGAGAACAACAGAATGGGGGGGAAAGCTAGATCCATGCAAAGACCTGATCAAGGTGCTTAACATGACCCTAGACCACTCACTCAGAGGGTTAAATGCTCTTAACTTTGAAGTGCTTCTATTTTAAGAAGATAAACCTAGATTCCATAAACGAAAATGTTTTTATTTATTGTAAAAAAACCATTAGTTCAATCTAAGTGAAATGAATATCAAGTTGAAAAAATTCAATGAGTATTAAAATAATCCTTTAATATTCCATATATTTTCTAAATAATAATATCATAATGAAGATATTAAGATAACAATTGTATTAAAAGATGGCAAGCGTAGGAGCGGTAGGAATGAGAGGGGGAGGTTTTTTGAATTTGAAGGTGGATGGGAATCTAGGCCCATAGACTATAAGATCCTTAGGTGATGCCCACTTCAATGGATCCCTTGCAGAATAGGACTCTACAGACCCAGAGAAAAAGGATGGGGTCCCACGTGAAATGAAGAAAGACCCTGGAAAGGGTGAAGGGGTGGGGGAAGAGAATCTGGGCATTCCTCCAAGATCACCCACATCCATGAAGACCTAGGCACATGACCAGGATAGAAAAGCCCTTAGCTATCAGTGGTCAACTCTTTGAGGGGTTAAACCCATAGGCAAGTCCTCTTTCCCTTCTATTAAGGATTTATCATACAAGGAAAAAGAAAAATACGCCATTGAGATTCTTGACGAGCTGGTTGATCACAACATAACAACCATGGCTCATACTCTAGTTGGAAAATTTGTTGTGTCAAGACCCAATATTGACATAGCTAGGATCTTTGCTAAAAAGAAATGAGACTTAAAGGGCCAAGTCCAAATCACAGCAATGGAAAAATGCTTTCTATCATTTTAGTTCTCCTGCAAAGAGGACCTTGATAAAATCCTTTGTGTTAGTACCTGGGCCATAGGAAAGGCCACTCTAGCATTGAAAAAATGGACACCAAAGCTTGACCTCAACAATTCCTTCTTTATCCAAGCTCCAGTGTGGGTAATACTACTAGAACTACCCTTGGAGTTCTGGTATGAAGATTTATTCAATGGGATAGCCAAATCCTTCGGCCCCCTTCTTTTGATAGACTCTGTGATAGTGGCAAGGTGACATCTTAACTATGCTAGGATCTGCATAGGGGTGGAAGAAGGCCAAGACATGCCAGAAACCATAGAGTTCTGAACCAAACTAGAAAAAACATGTGTAGAAACTAGAATATGAAAGCATCCCCTTTGCCTATTTCCATTGTAAGAAAGAAGGACAAATTGTAAAATCATGTCCCGTGCTCCAAAGCTTGGAGAAAGAAAGGAAATCTAGAATCACCCAAAGAAAGAAAAACTCTGTCAAAAATATTAGCTGAGAACAAGTAGACCCAACAAGGGAGAAGTTTAAACCCCAGGAGGGCACCAAGGCCAACACCCATAGAGTGTGGAAGAAAAAGGAACAAGTAGAGGTCAATCCCGAAACCCATGAAACTGGGGCTGAAAAGGAAATAACAGAAGAAGGGGAGTTGTCAAGACAATAGAAATAAAACTTAGAAATGAGAGGGGAGTTCCCCCCTTGGATGGCATAGGTCTGGAAGTCAACATCTAGCAAGAAATATCAGAAGAGATCAAGGAAGATGGTCTGGCTAAAGGAGGTGACTTGTGCCCTAGAATAACCTTCATATCCATTGTCTCGGCCTCCCTTGAATCCCTTCTAGAAGTAGGATTTTCCAGCTCGAGATGGAATAAGCAAAAATGCACCCCCTCTCAAGATTCCCACCCTTGTCCAAGGAAGAAAGCCTTAATAAAGGTTCTACAAATCAAAGAACTGATAGTTTCTACCTCCCCAAGGAAGTTCACCAAAATGGAAGAGCTCTTTGCAAAATAAAAAGAAGAAAAGGAGGGTTGGTCCATGGTCCAAAAGAAGAAGAAATCTAATAGCAGAGACCCCTCTTCAGTATCTAATGAAGGGTGCTCCCCTTAATACCACAAACACATAACAGAAATAGAGAAACAACAACAATATGCAAGAACAGAAAATTGGCTTCTTATTATCTCCACAAATGTAGAATTACAAACTTTCAGAATTACAATATGCAAAGCCACATGGGCATTCCCTTACAATATTCTATAGGACAAAGCCTCGAACTATTACCCAGAACTATTCTGAACTGCCTAAGACAATAATACAGCCTTCCTTATATAGGCAATTTTCCACCGCCTGGGAAGGTTCCAAAATTTTAGCCAATAAGGCCGACCAACTTATAATTATTTTATTTTACATTTTATTACATCATAGTTGGCTCAAAATAACTTTTGAAACCCGAACAAAAATTTTGAAGAAAATTATTTTCCACCATTTCAGGTGGCCCAACTTTCGAAGACCATAAGTCATCACCAGTTGACCCGCTCGGCTATTATAACCCCATTTCAGAAATGCCACGAAGCACTCTACAGGCTTGACCAGCACAAGTACCCGTCACCCAAATTTTTGACCTCATCCGGGGCCTCTAAAGCATTCAAAACTAAGTTCAAAGTTTCTGTACCCTGCTGCCAATACCGAAAATCTTCAATATCTTCAAAACTGCACCTGATCTAGCCATGAAACTTTGCTGGCAAACTTATATGACCAAAATGAACCTCCAAGAAAGAAATCAGATCATTCTGAGCACATACAAAAATTACCAAAAATAGTAACTTTCCATAAATAGCAGCTCTACACAAAATAGCCCTTATTGAATATAAAAATAGAAATATTTTTGGGTGATGCAAGATTGCTCTTACACCCAGGATGCTCTTGCATCAAACACCCGGGGTAATTTGAGAAGTGACCCTGTCACGACTCAGGCGTGCAGAGGAAAACCAAGATGGTTAACCTCCTCCTTTGTTAGCCATGATGAATCTTCAACAGGCCGTCCTTTCCATTTGACCAAATATTTTTCATATGTCCTATTCCTTGTGCTTCTGCCAACATGACTATCCAGTATGTCTTCAATCTCCTTGATATCTAAACTGGTTGCTGGAATATTCCACTGTGTTGCTGCAACCTCATCTTCAACACCTCCTTCATGATACTCTGTCAAATCTGAAATGTTAAACACTGGTGAAATATTCAACTCATTAGGCAATTCTACCTCATATGCATTTCCTGAATCATGCTTCTTCAGTATCTTACATGGCCCAAACTTCTTCATTTTCAACTTGTTATATGTACCAACCGGAAACCGCTCCTTCCGCAAATGAACCATGACTTCATCGCCAACCTAAAATTCTTTATGCCTCCTTTTCTCATCTGCCTTAGCCTTATACCATGCGTTCATCTTGGTAATATGCTTCCTCACCTCCCCATGGATGTTCTTCAAGTGTTTTGCAAAATCTTCAGCTTCAGCACTACTTATTTCTCCTTTATCTATCTTCCTCAATTCAGATGCATTTCTTGGACTACTTCCATATACAATTTGGAATGGTGATTTACAAGTGCTCCTATTGATAGAATTATTGTATGCAAATTCTGCCTGTGGTAAAATCAAATCCCATCCTGTTGGCTTATCTCCAACCAAACATCTCAGCAAATTTCCTAAACTCCTATTCACCACCTCTGTCTGTCCATTAGTCTATGGATGATGTGATGAACTAAATTTTAAATTTGTCTTCAACTTCTTCCATAATGTACGCCAGAAATATCCAACAAACTTAGTGTCCCGATCTGAAACTATGGTCTTTGGCAAACCATGAAGTCTCACTACTTCTCTGAAAAACAATTCGGCTACATGAATAGCATCATTAGTCTTCTTGCAGGGAATGAAATGTGCCATCTTTGAAAATCTGTCAACCACCACAAAAATTGAATCATGTCCCCACTGTGTCCTCGGTAAACCAAGAACAAAGTCCATGCTGATATCCTCCCAAGGCTTCTCTGGTACATGTAATGGCTGATACAACCCTATATTCTACTTCACTCCTTTCGCCATCTGACATACTCTGCAACTCTGTACAAACTTCTTCACATCTTGCTACAATTTTGGCCAATAATAATTTTCACTAACCAAAGAAAGGGTTTTGTCACGACCAAAATGTCCAGCCAATCCTCTGCTATGCTTCTCCTTGATGAGATTCTCCCTCATAGAACTTCGTGGAATGCACAACTGACTTCCTCTGAATAGCATATCATCCTAGATGATGAAATCCAACCATTTCCTCCTGTCTAGAGTAACAGGTTCTGTACAAGCTTTCCAAGCTTCACCAAAATCAGGATCCTCTGGATACAAATTCTTGAGTTCCTTGAACCCAACCACTTCAATCTGCATTTCTGTCAGCAATAGTTGCCTTCTGCTAAGAGCATCTGCAACCCTATTAGACTTTCCACTCCTGTGTTTCAAAACAAATGTATAACTCTGCAAAAACTCAACCCATTTCAAATGCCGCTGATTCAACTTTCCTTGACTATTCAAATATTGCAAAGCTTGATGATCAGTATACAAAACAAACTCCTTAGGAAGCAGATAATGTCTCCACTTCTTTAATGCCTAAACTATAGCATAAAATTCTTGATCATAAACAGAATATTTCCTCTTGGCATCATTTAACTTCTCACTGAAATAAGCAACAGGTTTACCTTCTTGGCTCATAACAGCTCCTATTGCAGTACCACTAGCATCACAATCTACTTGAAACACCTTATTAAAATTTGGAAGTGCTAAAACAGGTTGTTCTGTAACTTTTTGTTTCAACAACTGAAAACTATTTTCTACCCCATTAGTCCACTTAAACTCTTTTCTATCCCCTCTCATTGTTTCAGTCAAGGGTCCACAAATACTGCTAAAATTTCTGATAAACTTTCTGTAAAAGCTAGCTAGACCATGAAAAGATCTTACCTCAGTAGCACTCCTTGGAGTAGGCCATTCAAGGATAGCCTGTACCTTCTCTGGGTCCATTTTTAGACCTTCTGCTGAAACTACAAATCCCAAATACACTAACTCTTTCTTCACAAAACTGCACTTCTTCAAATTAATCAACAATTTCTCTTCTCTCAACTTCTCAAATACCATATGAATATGCATCATATGCTCATCCAATGTCTTACTAAAGATCAAAATATCATCTAGGTAAACAATGACAAACTTACCCAGAAATTCTTTCAGAACCTCATTCATGAGCCGCATGAAAGTGCTCGGTGCATTGGTTAGCCCAAAAGGCATGACTAACCACTCATATAGTCCTTCCTTTGTTTTGAAGGTAGTCTTCCATTCATCTCCTTCTCTGATCCGAATCTGATGATATCCACTCTTCAGATCTATCTTTGAGAAATACACAGCTCCACTCAAACAGTCCATAATATCATCCATTCGTGGCAATGGAAACCTGTACTTGATTGTGATCTTGTTTATTGCCCTAGAATCTATACACATCCTCCATTCTCCATTCTTCTTTGGTGCTAATACCGTTGGTACAGCACAGGGACTCAAACTCTCACGGATCAATCCTTTCTGTAACAGTTCATGTACTTGTCTGTTCAACTCCTCACTTTCTGCAGGTGTCATTCTGTGTGCTACCTTATTCGGCAAACTCACTCCTGGGATCAAGTCCATCTGATGACTGATCTTCCTGACTGGTGGTAATCCATCAGGCACGTTATTGGATACAATATTCTGAAACTCATTCAACAAATCTGCAACTTCTACAGGAATATCTTCTACTTCCTCTTTACCAGCTTTTGGAATTAAAGAAAAACATACATGCTCATGCCTCATACCATCTAGGAATTTCCTTCCATCAACAAATGTTATTCTTGCATTACCACATACCTTTTCTTCAGTCTCCTTCAATGGCTTTAGCTTATGTCGCACTCCATCCTTTGTCAGGGAATAGGTATTCGCACGACCATCATGTACAGCACATCTGTCAAACTGCCATGGTCTACCCAATAACATATGACATGCATCCATAGAGATGATATCACATAGTACCTCATCTTGGTACCCATCGATCTTGAACTTTACTAGGCATTGTTCATTGAGCATGACCTTGTGGTCATCTTGTACCCAGGCAATCCGATATGGATGTGGGTGTTTCTGTCTCTTGAGCTTCAACTTTGTCACCATCTCTTCTGACACCAAATTGTTAGTGCTTCCACTATCAATAATCACGTCACAACATTTACCTTCACACTTGCACCTGGTGTGAAACAGGCTCCTCCTTTGCTCAGGTTCATTCTCACCACTCAACAGGACTCTTCTGTTAATCAATGTTTCTCCTCTTTCAGCATCTTCAGAATTTGATGATCTGGCATCTTCATCTACATGTGCAACTCTGGCCTAGCCTTCATTTCTCCTGTCTGTTCTACCTTGGCACTGAGGACATTCAAATACCCTATGACCTTCTTCTCCACAGTGAAAACATGTTCCACGGAAGCCACCTCTTCCAGATCCTTGTCCTCTTCCTCTTCCTCTCTGATCTCTATTATTCTGATCCTGGAAGTGATTGGAATTATTTCCTCACTAATTTTGACTGCTACTGGCCTCATCCTTCTTTTTCGGATCTTCATTTCGGCCACCATATGACCGTCCACCAAATCGTCCACCGCGACCTCTTCCGTTTTGTCTGCTCTCAAACTTCTTGTTCAGCTTTTCCTCTACTTTTAAGGCAAACTGGTATGCCTCTTCAATACTGTTCATTCGAACCAGATTCAGCTCCTCCTGAATGCTTGGCCTTAACCCATTAAGGTATCAGGCAACTTTCTCTTTATCAGCTTCTGCATGGCCTGTTCTGATGAGAAGTCGATAGAACTCCTCTGTATATTCCTGAACAGATCTTCCTGCTTGCTTCAAACTCTACATTTTCTTCAGTAGGTCAAGCTCATAATCAACAGGAATGAACTGTCACTTCAATTTATCCACCATCCGATCCCATCTCGTGATTTTATCTTTCCCTCTTCTATTTCGCTCCAATTGAATTTCTTGCCACCAGATCTTCGCATGACCTTTCAGTCTAGCCTTTGCAAATTTGACCCTATCAGGATCGTCAACATCTTCATACTCAAAATATTCCTCACATTCATTGATCTAGTCAATCAATTCCTCTGGGTTAAGATTTCCAGAAAATGTAGGAACCTCAATCTTAGGTCTTTTTCCAATCTTGGAAATGGCCCGAAAAAGTCTTTCTTCCTCCTGGTTCACAATTTCAACTTCTCCTTCTTGATATTCTTCTTCGGCTTCATCCTCGCTTTCATCTTTGACATTAAGATTCATTCCTCTGCGAATCTCTTCTTGCAATGCTCGCACTTGTCTTTGCAGCTCTCTAACCTCAGGTGTTACAACACCAGCTCTTCCGCCACGTTCCCTTCGTGGAGGCATTTTTGCGATGTGCGCTGAAACCCTAGCCACGGTCCTGGTGCAAACTGCCTCACGGTCGGTGATCTGTTTACACACTCAAGAACTCCTGCTCTGATAACACCTGATGAAGGGTGCTCCCCTTAATACCACAAACACATAACAGAAATAGAGAAACAACAACAATATGCAAGAACAGAAAATTGGCTTCTTATTATCTCCACAAATGTGGAATTACAAACTTTCAGAATTACAATATGCAAAGCCACATGGGCATTCCCTTACAATATTCTGTAGGACAAAGCCTCAAACTATTACCTAGAACTATTTTGAACTGCCTAAGACAATAATACAGCCTTCCTTATATAGGCAATTTTCCACCACCTGGGAAGGTTCCAAAATTTTAGCCAATAAAGCCGACCAACTTATAATTATTTTATTTTACATTTTATTACATCATAGTCGGCTCAAAATAACTTTTGAAACCCGAACAGAAATTTTGAAGAAAATTATTTTCCGCCATTTCAGGTGGCCCAACTTCCGAAGACCATAAGTCATCACCAGTTGACCCGCTCGGCTATTATAACCCCATTTCAGAAATGACACGAAGTGCTCTACAGGCTTGACCCATGCAAGCGCCCATCACCCAAACTTTTGACCTCATTCGGGGCCTCTACAGCCTTCAAAACTGAGTTCAAAGTTTCTGTACCCTGCTGCCAATACCGAAAATCTTCAATATCTTCAAAACTGCACCTGATCTAGCCATGAAACTTTGCTGGCAGACTTATATGACCAAAATGAACCTCCAAGAAAGAAATCAGATCATTCTGAGCACATACAAAAATTACCAAAAATAGTAACTTTCCATAAATAGCAGCTCTGCACAAAATAGCCCTTATTGAATATAAAAATAGAAATATTTTTGGGTGATGCAAGATTGCTCTTACACCCAGGATGCTTCTGCATCAGTATCCCTTGCAGTAACCAAGAGAAAAAATAAAGCAGATGTTCAGGCCTATTCAAAACATCTTGGGAGAAAGAGAGCAAGTCAGATTAGGCATGAAGAAGCTAGCAAGAATATAGTGGATGGAACTCAGAAAACCATCCAGATAGTCTGTACCTCCAATAAGAAATAAAATTCATATCTTGGAGCATACGTGGGCTAAATAGCTCACACAAGCAGGATTTAATTAGAAATATGAAAAGGGACCATAGACCTGACATTTTCTTAATCTAGGAAACCAAGATGCAGAAGGACAAGTTAGAGTGTATCAGATTTAGCAAAGTCATGGAAAAAAAAGCTACTAGTTCTGATGGAGCCTCTGGAGGCCTATTGACCATGTCAAACTCTTTTCATCTCAAAACAGAAGTCATCTACGAAGAAGGTGACCTTCTACTCTTGTAATTTACTAAAATTAAAGATAACGATAGCTGGTTCATCTTGAATATTTATGCACCTAATTCCAAAAAAGGTAGAAGGTCCTATTGGGACAAGGTCAAATCTACTATGGCTTCGTCAAGCCTAAAAAAGGGTATTATCATGGGGGACTTCAATACTTCCCTCAAAGAAGGGGAAAAATAGGGTGGGATGCCCCCAGACTTGGAAAGAAGGCAAGAATTAATGGATTTTAATAAACGACTAGGCTCTCCTTGATATGGATCTCCAAGGAGCTGACTTCACCTGGTCCAAAAAGAGATTAGGAAGGGACTGCATCCAAGTTTGGTTGGATCGTGCCTTGATCACATTGGACTAGATGGATCACTATTTTCTTAATCTCTCTACCTTGGTAAGAGCTGGCTTTGATCACTTTCCCATCTCCCTCTCCCTCGACTTGATAGTCAAGAAAAGGAACTTCCCCTTTAGATTTGAAAAGATGTGGGTGTCTCACCCAAACCTACAAAACAAAATAAAATAATAGTGGAATATCAATGTTCAGCACACTACAATGTTTAGGGTGGTGAAAAAGATAAGCAATATCAAATTCAATGTCAAACAATGGAACAAGCAAGAATTTGGCCATATCTTTACCACTAAAGATAAGACACTCATTGACCTAAACCTCATTCAAGAAGAAATCCAAAAAGAGGGATATGATGAGGAAAGATTGAATAAGGAGAAATATATCCTAACAAAATACCATAATATCATAGGGCAAGAGGAAACTTTTTGGAAGTAGAGATCAAGGTCCATTTGGCTAAGGGAAGGAGACCAAAACACTCATTTCTTCCATCTCTCCACTATGAGACAGAAAGTGGCTAATAGGATAAGAAGAATTAAGAAGGGAGACCAAGTCTTGTAGGAGGATAAGGACATTGCGGTGGAAGCCATTACTTACTTTTCATCTCTCCTTTCAAAATACCAAGAGCTATCCAAGCAGGATTAGGAAAAAATCCTCAACAACATCCCAAAAATTATAACTGAAGGCCAAAATAAAGCATTCTGCTTAGTCTCAGATATGACTGAGGTCAAGAGATCCTAGGATTCTCTCTCTAGAGACAAAGCCTTTGGTCTTGATGGCTTCCCTATGTTCTTTTTTCATCTTTTCTGGGATGTGGTGAAAAATGATGTGGTCAAAGCGGTGCAGGAATTCTTTGGCTTAAAAAATATCCTCAATGCCACTTTCCTAGGGCTAATCCCTAAATCCTCTAAAGTGGATTCGATTGAGCTTTTTAGACCTATCAGCCTCTACAACTCTTTCCTCAAGATCATCTCCAAGGTAATCACCTCAAGGATTCTCAAAGTCCTCCCCTCCTTGATCTCGCATCAAAAATCTGGCTTTGTGCCTGACAGATAGATCTTGGATTCTATAATGATGGTGCACGAAGTGATCCACTCCTTAGAAGTAGGCAATAGGGAATTTTTTTTCTCAATCTTGACCAAGGCTTATGACTGGGTTGATTGGCAGTTCCTTCTCATAGTTCTTGATGCCTTTGGCTTTAACTCTTAAACATGCAAGATCTAACAAATAATATCAACTCCCTCTCTGGTGATCTTGATTAATGGTTCCCCATCAATTTTTCTCAAACCCACCAGGGGCCTAAGGCAAGGGGATCCCCTATCCCCAATTATTTTTATCATCATAGAAGAATGCCTTGGAAGACTCATCTCTGCATCTAGGAGGGAGGGGGCTCTAAAAGGCATTAATCCTTTCTCTGGGAACAATGTCTTCTCTCACCAGTAGTTCATGGACGACACCATTTTTGGAGGAGAGGCCTCAGTGGGAGAAGCTAAAGTGGTGAAGGACCTTCTCAACTCTTACACCAGAGTGATTGGCCAATCCACTAATTGGAATAAAAGCTCCATCTTCTTCATCAACACCCATGAGGGGAGATAGAGGAAAATTGGTAACATCTTGGGTTGTGGTATCAATTATTTTTGTCTTATTATCTGGGCCTGCCCATAGGCATTAAACCTCTATAAGCCTTGTGGAATAAACTTATAGAAAAATTCAATAGGAAGCTTGAAGGTTGGAAAGGGGTTTCCCTCAGTCAAGAAAGAAAGATTCAATTGGTCAAATCCACTCTACAAAACCTCCCAACCTACGCTCTAAGCCTCTTTTCAATTCTTGCAAAAGTTGTGGAGGCCATGGAAAGTATTTAGAGAAGATTCCTTTAGTCTAGCACCAAAGACCATAAGAGAATCCCTCTTATTACCTGGAACAAAGTCTATCGACCAAAGAAAGATGGTGGCCTTGCAATAAGGAGAATAAGACAGTTCAATAAAGCTCTTCAAGCCAAACAGATATGGAGAATCTTTAACAGCAAAGGGGAATTGCCTAACACTATTGAAGGAAAATACCTCACAAACAACTCATTAAAGCTCTTCTTTGAAGAGACAGACTCACTAAAAGGTTGTGTTATATGGAATGGTCTTCTTGACATAGAGGATTTGGCTAAATCCAAGGCAAAATAGAAGATAGGGAATGGCCAGTCTAATAACTTCTGGAGTGACAACTAGCTTCAGATGGGTTGCCTGAGAGATTGTGAGCCTCTCAATACTTGGAGGGAAGAATGCACCCACACCTATGACTCCCAAGCCAGCAACTATAAAATGGATGACAAATGGGTAGATCTCTCCAAATTTTGTCAAGACCTAGTTCCCCTAATGATAGCCCTCAATGCAGTCTCTCTCTCCTCTTCTTAGGACAAGCTCATTTGTGAAGGTTCTCTAGATGGTAACATCATAGTGGCCTTTGCCTATCCCTCTCATCTACCTCAAACTCAAGAAGCTAAACCGCTTTGGGCTAAACCATGGGTCCCTGGCCTTCCTCCCAAAATCAATGTTTTCTTTTGGCTCCTTTTTCAGAATCACATTCTCATTGTGGATAATCTCATCAAGAGAGACTTCCAGATCCCCAATAGGTGCATGCTCTGTAGATTCCAAGTGGAATCAATGGATCACATGTTTATTCACTATTCTTTTGTAAGTAACATTTGGAATCTCCTCCTTTCTACCCTGGACTTATCCTTGTGTTCTCCCCTATCTTTCCAAGATCTATTTTCTCAATGGGCTTTCAACTTTTTAATTCAGATTTCCACTTATTTTTCTCCCAGATCCTTCCTCACTTCTATTGGGGAGTTTGAAAAGAACGCAACAACTAAATTTTCCATGATTGCTCATCTCCTCCTAAAATTATCTTTGAAAAGATCCACTTTGTTGTAAAGGAAAACTTTTATTATTGTGGTGGCTCTAGTCATTTTGCAGGAAAGGTCTAGGACATGGCCAAGGAGAAAAGATAAAATTGCACCTGGAGCTGCCCCCTAGTAGGCTGTTCCAAAGCCAACTTTGATAGAGCCTCTAAAGGGAACCTTGGCTAGGTGGGAAGTAGAGGAATTATCAGGAACTACTTTAGTTTTGGATTAGTGGCTATAATCTCACCTCTTGGTCCTCAAACTAACCACTTTGTTGAAGCGAGTGCAGCCCTCCAAGTCACCAAAATAGCCCATGACATGGGGCTAAAAAATATCTGGCTTGAAGGTGACTCCATGAATATCATCAACTACTTAAATCTCAACCACACCCCATCATGGTCTATATCCAACATGATCAAAGAAATGCATGCTATCCTTAACTCTTTTGAAGCGGTTCACATTTCCCATGTGTATAGGGAAGCCAACAGTGTTGCTGACTGGTTTTCTAGCCTCATAGTTAAAAAGGAAGCTATGATGAGGTGGCATCATGATGGATATTTCCCTCATGAAGTGAAGGATTTACTTGATAGGGATAGACTCCAAGGAATGGTGAGGGAATCATAAAAGATAATAATGAAAAGTAATGGGGATTTTTGGAAGTTTCATTTCATAATTGACAAGTACTCAAGGGATAGAAAGGCTAATTACTATGCATCCCTTCTGCACACTTTTTGGTTATTCATTCCCAAGAATTGTATTCCTATCCAAAGGCAAAAAAAAAGAAAGCTAAGAACGACTGTTGCTAGAAAGATTGATATCAATAGTTTTCAGCCTCACTAGAGAAATGCCCAAATCTAAGCTAGAGTGATGGTTGGGAAAAGACACAGAAGGGAGCTTGAGAATGACAATGCGAAGTGGAAGAGACACACAAAGGTTCAGAATGCTCTGTAGAAAGGAGAAATAACAACCTTCATCGAAAGGATTCATGGCAGTAAGAAGGTGGTCACCAACATCTTTGTGAAAATCTAGAAGGAAGGAATTGTGGAGATGGAGGGAAAGGCCTTTACTATCTCTAAGGAGGTCATTTCAAAAGTCACTAGCATCCCCATAGTTGGAAAAAATTTTTACAGGGACCGCAAAATCTCTGACAATATCATCAACGACTTCATGAGAGATGAGGAAGAGAAGAAAGCTATAGTCAAGATGGGAACCTACTACCAGCCCAAGGGAATGAAAATGTTGTGGAAGTTTGTTCTAAAGGCCCTAATCTCTTATGTCACTCTGGACACAAGGTTTGACAAAATAAGGACCTACCACTTTATGCTGTTGAACCACTTCAGGCATGGAATTAAGGTATCCATCCCCTTCTATCTTTATTCCTCAATAAATAAAAACATTAATGCTTTTAGGGAGAAGAACATCACTAACCATGCTTTGCACGAGGGTCTGTTACTATTAATATATGAATTCTTTAAAGCCCAAATTCTGGGAAAGTAGATCACAGAGAAAAATAAAAAAGTGATGCTTCTAGGTTGGATTACATCCCCTCAGAAGGAAACAATGAGGGAATGCACTATGAGCATAATGAGGAAGAAGAGATAAAAAATCCAAAACAGGGGTCCTCCTCAAAAAAGAGACTTTTGATCTCGGCAAAAAAAAGAAACACCCTCCAAAAAGAAAGCCCGAAAGGAGATACCCTCAGATAAGGATTATAAAGACAATGATGAATATATGAATATAGATGAAGAGGAGGGTAACTCTAAAGGAGAGGCCAATAAGAAGACTGAATAGGCCAAAGGGGAAAAATTCAATACCAAGGGGGAAATCCTATGTCGTCTCTCTATTGACCTCACCATCAGCGATGAAAACTCTCCCCCTCCCCCTTCAGGAGCAAAAGAAAATGCTCAGGACCCTAATACTGAGGATCCCAATGAAGACCAGGGTAACCCTTATACCTATTCCACCAATTCGTACGAGATCTCTAAAGAAAAGAACTAGTCCGGGGAGTATCAAAGTCAAGACTCTGGAAAAGGGGAAAAAAGTGTGGAGGAACTTCAATATGAACATAGTGTGGATGGGGATCATCAGGGAAGCTGTGAACCCCAAAATCCTCGAGGACATCAATGGAATAATTTAGAAGGATGATATGATTGATCCTGCACTAGTCATCCTCAGCAACAAGGCCAGGGAAATGGAGATGAACCTCCTAAACAATGCTAAGAATAGCATGCTAGACCAGTTTAGGTCCTTCAAATGGATCTTCCATGAACTTGAAGATATCAAGAACAAAATCCAAAGCATGGTAGAAAAGGATCACAAAGCCACAGAGTACAAGTGTAGCCTGGATTCTAGGATTCATCATCTAGAAGGAAAAATGAAAATCCTAGAGGAAACCCTTAAAGCCATAGTTGAGAAAAACTTCAACATTCTCAAACCCTCCAATGAGCATATCATGTTGCTCATAGACAAAATGAAAGAGAAGATGGACAACAAGGATAAGAAGAGGACCACTGAGGATAATAAGGAGAAGCCCAAAAAAGGTTCGGGTAAGAGAACTAGAGCCAGATCAAAGAAAAACTTGGCTGATGACAGATCCCATGACATTCAGAAGATTAAAGGGGTAGTAGAGAAGATGGAGCTTCTCGAAAGTAATGCTATAGTAATGCTCAGGAACCTTGCCTAATCTTGTTCCCTGGTGCCTTTATTTATGTCCCTTTTTTTGCTATGTTTTGACTGCTCCTTTGTGGTAGCTAGTCTCTTGGCCTGCTTGTGGCCCATTTTGATGGTTGCTTTGCTTATGTTACGTTATGAACTCTTTATCACTACATTTTAAATTTGTTGTGGGTTTCAAGAACCCTATAAAACCTATTTTACTTAATCAAAAACAATTGTATTAATTATATAAATCTACTTGTATCTATCTAACATGTATTTAGCATGTTAAAGTGGTGAGATATTCAATATATTCTCATTATCTAATCTAATTTTTTATTATTTTTTGAAATGTGATCCTTAAATGTAGGGTTACATAAAATAATTATGAAACATAAATATAATTTTAATTTTAATTGTAACATATACTTTTATGGAGCGCATGAGAGGAGGACATGATGAGAGGATCTCGAAGCAGTTTGTCTCCACTTGGAATAATCGTAAGGTTTCGGTGGGAGGCCTTCATTTCCATCTGAACAAGGAAGTTATTGCCAAAGCGACTGATCTCCCCATGACTGGTAGAAAATACAAGAAGATGAGCAGGACCCCGGATCCCACCAGCCTCAATCAATTTTTTTGGGAGGGGGAATAGCCTATGAAAAAGCAGGGAGGGTTCAACAGAGAGGAGCTCCCCGACTTCTGGCCTAAAATCTGTCTGATTATTATGAAATACTTTACTCTGGAGGGTAATTTTACTATTTACTACTACTATCACCTACCATTTTTTAACCATATTAGGAATAAAGATTTGATGTCTATTCCTTTTTATCTGCTTCATTCTATTGAAAGTAATATTGCTGATATTAAGGAGAATCCAGAAAAGCCCACCCCCATTCTCCACCAGGGGCTCCTCCTCCACCTCTTCCAATTCCACAAAGCCCTCTGTCCTACCCCCCAACCCCCTTTTATCCAAGAAATCAGCCAAAATGTGCCTCCAGTTGAAGTTGCTAAACCCACCCAATCCTCTCAATCCCTTCAATTTGTTCAGACTTCTGAGACTGATATGGTCGGAGGAAAAATATGAAAGAGGACCCATAAGAAGCGGACTGACCATGAGGACTCCTATATATCTGACTCTATTGACCTCAAAATTGATTCTGAAAGTACCCCCATAACCGACCCCAAGAAGAAAGATTTGGAGAGCCTAGGTATTATTTAGGTGGACCTTAGTGGCACTGGGCATAGACACTCTAGCAAGATTGCTAAGGAGCAATGCAAGTCCAGACTTAAGAACTTTGCTACCCATGAAGTCTCAGAAAAAGATTCCCCATCCCATGAGTCCCTCAATGACTCCTCTGATCATCTAACTAGCCCCCACAGAGGTGACCCCCACCCCCATTCCAACCCCCAGCATACTCAGAATCTCCCCATCAACCCCACCCCCCCTCCGAGCCCCACCCAGGAACCACACAATCATGAGGATGATCCCAATGTTGACAGAGCCCCCTCTGAGGTGACTAATTTCAAAGGCATTCTCAAGAAAAAAAATTTGGAGATGGATAGTGATATCGATGACCTCAAGAGGAAGGTCAAGAGGCTTGAAGACCACTGCAAGTTGACCAAAAAATTTTCCCTCAAAATCATGAGGAACTCGGCCACTACTTTGTGTCTTGTGCAAGAGAAGCTTGCTGGAGGAGCGCTGCTGGAGGACAAAGACAACAAGGATCTCTTCCAATTTTTGTTGGAAGATTGGCCAAATACGCTACTGTCTAAGCAGCAGGTGGGAAAAAGTAGTTAATTATGGGGGTCTTTATTTTGCTCAATTACTAGTCGGTTTCCCCCGTTGTTGTTTTTGGGGGTTTTGTCAATTGCTACTTGTTTTAAGACTAGCCCGGTGTGGCTCTGGTTTGCTTACAATCTGAACACTATTAGTTGTAGGTCTGATTTTGTTTTTTGGCTTGCTAGCATAGTGATTTTTGTGTTTGATAGGGGAAAGTATGTTTAGAGTCTTGGCTTCATTGCTTCAATGCTGTTTGCTTTTGTGGACCTCTCTTTCGGCTAGTGCCATTAACCATGCTATTAATGTGGCTCTAGTCTCTATTATGGCCAGCACCCTCTTGCTGCTTTTATCTATCAAAAACATATACTTTTATTTTATAAAATTAATTCTATATAAAATATCAATTTAATTTCTTAAATTTTGAGTTAAAATTATAGTACATAAAAATATAATTGTTCAATAATATGACCTCAAATTATTTGATTTCAAAAATGTGTTACAAAAATTAAAATATAAACATTAAAACTTTACAATATATTATCTTTATAATAGTAAAAAATTCTTATGTTTAATAAAATTTAGTATTTTAAAATTATTAGAAAGATAACATAATGAAAAGTAAATTAAAATTATTTAAATATATTCACTTCCAAGAATATTTGTATCTATTTTTTTAAATATTGTAATATTCTTTTTTAAAAAATTAATAGGATTTATTAAAAAAACAATTCATTTTCATCTATATAAGAGGAAAAAATGAAAACCAAAAATATATTTTTTACGTCGTAGGCGTTTCTTCTTTGAGAAGAGGCGAACTAACTCTGACCATCAACAATTGATAGCTTTCGAGAGGGCATGGATGACCATTGAAAGATTGTCGGGTGTCGATTTCAAACTAACACTTATCCATACTTTTAACACACTTTGTTGCGGTGAAAGTCATAATGCTTTATTACATTCATTTGTCATGATTCGTTCTATTATCGTCGCTTTTCCACTTCACCATCTTTTTAACACATGGTCATTTTCACATTTTCTTTAACATTTTTATATAATATAATTATTTATAAATAAAAATTAAATCACCAGTAGATTTCTGTGCAAAATAAAAATACTTTCCTTCTTATTTTATAATGCAATATTTAATTCATGACAATTTTTATTATATATTAAAATAATAACAAAATTAAATTTAGAAAACAAATGAAATTAGTTATTTACTTGACATAAAATTTGTATTATAATTATATTTCTTATTATTTATTATTTATTTTGTACATAATGGAAAGGTCATTTAAGTATTTTTCCCTTTCTTTTCACTATCTCTCATCCTCTCTAGATCTCCTTATCTTTGTATCAATATATTTCACCATCTATGTATCTTTATATATCTTCCTCTCTATCTCT